>CBXJ02000212.1:0-32291 GCA_000612645.2 Trichuris muris | reverse complement strand
TAGCACCTGCACGGTTATTCAGTAATACAAATTTTTCCGAAATCTCGAAAACGGGTGCCAAAATCTTGTCCGCATTTTTAATTACCAAGAGCACTGACGAAGTTAGTTAAGTTTTTGTTCAGTTATTTTAGTCAGCTTTAGTTAAGTTTTTGTCTGCCATTTTCGTCGTGATCTATAGGGTCCAGGGGCGATAAAGGACACAAGACGATTGATGTATTAAGGTGATTAAAAAATATCAGCTGACATTTGCTCGACGAATAACACATGTTCGTCTTTTCGAAGCAGACACTTCGTATGGGGAATGGACGCCTTGAATCTCCATGGCCGGAGACGAACCCGGGTCGCCCGCGTGACAGGCAGGAATACTCACCAATATGCTACCGAGGATATGTACACTGACGCTTAACAATAGAAACCAAAAGTGTAGGAAGTTAAAAAATTGACTTTTCGATCCGAAATATTTTTCTGATTTGAAGGGCAGGCATATAGGGAGACGAACACCCACATTCGTATGCTTTACAGGAGGACGATGACCTCAATTGTGAAAGTTTTGCAAGTGGAGAATAGGTCAGCATTAGTTAAGTTTCCGCCATTTTCGTCGTAATCGATAGGGCCCAGGGGCGATAAAGGACACAAGACGATTGATACTTATGAGCATGAAAGGATATCGTTGTGAATATTGATGTAACTAGCCCTTTGTGGCAGCTGTAAAACGTACCTATGGAAAACAGGGCAGAAGTATAACTCAGCTGTTGATATTTTTTACCCATGACTCTCCAATCATACCCGTAGCCGGCTTAGAACGAGAAAAGCTACACGTTAGCAATGTGGCTAGTCTGTTTCGAATTACAGTATTCACATCTGCCCACATTCGCATCTGCGTATGTACCTTCGCTGAGATATTATCTTTGTATGTAAACACTGCTAAAACACCTGTGACTGAAAAGCTTTTTTATTCCCTAACAAAACTTCCGAAAACCTCTCTTGTTTTCATCATCAGCGTATCCAACAACTAGTCGTATCATTGTTGTAGGTTTTCGAAAAATTTGTTAGGGAATAATAAAGCCTTTCAGTCACGGGTGCTTTTGGCCGTGTTTACATACAAAGATGAGATCATACCTCGTGTGCAGAAGCCCACTGTTCGCTGAGATATGAAATAATAATGTAATATATATTGACACGGCCTAGGCACCTCCGTAAATGATGCATTCCATTAATATAAGGGACCGTCAAAACGCAATGGGGCTATTATTTCAATTACCATGACAGTACAGCAGGCGCAAAGCGCAAACAGTGTACACATTTGTAGGCATCCCATCTGCAGTAGCCGTTACTGCTTAACAGAAGGTTAACTGCAAATAATGGCGAAAAGAAACATCAAACCGCCCCTTCATGGCAACACAAATACTTTCGGTTAGTATGTATATATATATGTATAAGGCGGGCACCAATGGATACCGACAGTAAAGGAGCGGACATGAACTCTGCCATCATTGTTCTTTGCCAGATTTTGATTATCTACCAGTATGGATTTGAAATTTGCCGTGCCGACATAGAAGAGATTCGCCAACTGGTTAGTAAGAAACGCTTTTACAGTTGCGGCAAAACTATTCGCGTAAAGCGAAAGCAATAACGAAATATGAGGACTTCGCCAACCTGTTGAATTGAACACCTGCCGGGAAGTTAGGGATGACGTCTTCCATTAAGCCTTTTACAATCCGGCAGGAGGGTGCACCAAAATTTCTACTCCATTGAAGAATTTTAATAAGTACTCCGAATCGCGCTCTTGCAATGATTATGGAAAACGAGGCATGTTGCATATTGAAACGTAATAGTTCTATACAGTAAGCAAGACAATTAGTTCAGACGATTGTAGAGAGCGTGCTAATCCTGTAACAAAGAATTGAGAACATATAAAGGCTATCACTCCGGAAAGCTGAACCACTGATACTTATCTCCGTAGTGAACGTGATTCTACGCTGCGATAATCGTCTGAGTGCAATATTCAAATTTCAGTAAGACTTAAAATTTCTAAGAACGATATTAGGAATGAAACGCATTCCACACCAGAAGAGTTATTACTAATCATAAGACTACAGTAAGCTCCCTAAAACATAGAATCCAAGAATACCACGAAATCTAGGTGTCTAAAGTTTCAAAGGAGTATTACTAAATAATCGTATTGGGCGCAGCTCAGCCGATTTTTGACAAGCTTCCGTTCCCTGATCCTCGTTGAACTTATCGAATTGTCATCGGCGATTATAAATACATTAACATGAAAGTATTCCATTGTTTACGCAGACAATTATCACATGAACATTTTTTTCAGTACAGAGAGAAGCAAAAGAGAACACCGCCAATTATTGAGGTAAGCGCTCACGCGGAAACTTACAACCCAATGATATAGAAGTCAAATGACGGAAAAATTAAAAAAGGCAAAACATTTTAAGCGCTAATTATAATGACTCACCAAAATTTCCCGTTGACAATCAATGAGTTCGTAAGCCAAAGGCAAAATTTCTGAAGCTATTGGTCCCCGGCAAAAACGTGCATTTACAGCTAACACTCAGCAGGTCCTACAAAGTTTACCTCCATACTCTCTTAATTATTCTAGAAAGAACTACACTTCACAGATGGTTAATCACGCACGCAAAACTAATGCACAACCATTTGAACGTATATGACCCGAAGCGCTAAGCACAAGACGACGATGAAAAGTGGCTTATGACCACTTACCGTTCAAATAAGATAAGCAAGAGATTGGAAGGTTAGAAGGAGCTTAGAATGAGCAAAAGTGTGAATAGAAAGGTCTCAGCGTTACTTAGCGACTTCGAATACAAATATCTAGGGCGAAAATGAGAATTGCCACTTTCGGTATATATGGCTTCTTACAGGCTCGTATCTCATGCTATCTTCTCCTTTCTTTACGTCTCGCCTGTTTTAGAAAAAGTTTTTTATTGGTCACTTACCAAACGACGAAGCTTTCGGGAGACCCGACTCCCGTCTTCAGCGTCAAGTGTGAAAAAATTATGTATAAAGTCACAAGTATATAAAGGCGTAAGGTCAGGAAAACATGCTTTGTGTAAACATTCCATTCGTCCGGGTCAAAGTAATTAACGAGATAAGGTCGTAAACATTTGTGACGTCACGTGTTTTGATTGTCTCATTTGGTCTTTGGCTATTTTGTCTTTTCGTTCTCTTTTTCTTTCGGAATTGTGAAGTCGTGTAGGGTCGTATGATTATGCTTTCTCTTTTTCTTTATGTATTGCCGTGTCATTGGTGGTCTTGATTCATCTTGCAGGGTCTTGTTCAAGCCAATGTGATCTTGATGTCTGTTTGACTGAGCTGTTTCTGAAAAATCCACAAATCCCATCCACTGGGTGGAGGGTCATTATGAACTCGTAATTCGACAACATTGGGTAGAGGTCAGGATTTCATTCCAAATTTCACTGACTTCCATTCCTTGGTCTCTATTTATTGTTTGGTTTTGTCTAATGTAAAAGGCTTCTTTTATTTTCCTCGTAAGAAAATGTTGTTCATAGCATAGAACCTTTCCTTCTAACAATCCTGAGCAGTTGGCTGAGTGCTCAGCTACTGCAGACGATCTAAGATGAACCAGGCTCTTAGATCGTCTGTAGTAGCTGTAGTAGCCTCCATGAACCAGGCTCTTAGATCGTCTGCAGTAGCTGAGCACTCAGCCAACTGCTCAGGATTGTTAGAAGGAAAGGTTCTATGCTATGAGCAACATTTTCTTACGAGGAAAATAAGAGAAGCCTTTTACATTAGACAAAACCAAACAATAAATAGAGACCAAGGAATGGAAGTCAGTGAAATTTGGAATGAAATCCTGACCTCTACCCAATGTTGTCGAATTACGAGTTCATAATGACCCTCCACCCAGTGGATGGGATTTGTGGATTTTTCAGAAACAGCTCAGTCAAACAGACATCAAGATCACATTGGCTTGAACAAGACCCTGCAAGATGAATCAAGACCACCAATGACACGGCAATACATAAAGAAAAAGAGAAAGCATAATCATACGACCCTACACGACTTCACAATTCCGAAAGAAAAAGAGAACGAAAAGACAAAATAGCCAAAGACCAAATGAGACAATCAAAACACGTGACGTCACAAATGTTTACGACCTTATCTCGTTAATTACTTTGACCCGGACGAATGGAATGTTTACACAAAGCATGTTTTCCTGACCTTACGCCTTTATATACTTGTGACTTTATACATAATTTTTTCACACTTGACGCTGAAGACGGGAGTCGGGTCTCCCGAAAGCTTCGTCGTTTGGTAAGTGACCAATAAAAAACTTTTTCTAAAACAGGCGAGACGTAAAGAAAGGAGAAGATAGCAATTGCCACTTTCTGCACAATAGCAACAATCACGTAAGTACGCATATATACATTCGCTGTTGAATTTTCAGGACGACTTGTATTATCCCCGCAAGGAATTCTGTGACGGTTGCTGTACTGACATGGTAAAGAGCACCAGCGCTTTCGTACTGCGCAGGTACAGGCAGTGCATGTCCACCTGCCAGAAAGAGGTAATCATTAGCGTCCAATCGAATGAACAGCACTGCGCACTTTATTGGAGCTTCTTATGCTTTCACAAAATGTACCCTTCTAATTGCGAACAAACAATAATGAGAAGACAGGATTTGCAACCGACAACTTAGAACCCACAAAATAGTGTAGCATTTCCAAACGGGCATTTCTCGTTAAACATGAATAGCGCGTCATGGAGTTCTTCGAAAAGAGCACAAGATTGCCTTTCCCAGAACTACAACACCTATACACGACACAACAAATACAGGCAGTCCTCGTTAGACGTCGCTCCAGAAGAAGACTGAGACGCTACAAAAGTCACCCAGGTTCAGTGTACTAGCAATTGTACGCTGTAAGTGAGAGGTATAGTTTTGCTGTCGGTTTAATTCTATGGTCTTTATTTTTGATCGCCATTATAGTGCCAGATATCTGCTGTCATCTATTATTTTGTGAACACTTACTGCTTTATCTACATTTGTTGTAATGAGTGCTAAACGTACATTATCTCCCGTGCTCACGACGGAAAGAATGATGAACTTGGGAATGCAGAACCACAGCGCTTTCTAACAGCAAAAGACTTGTCTAAAGCTTTTGACTTGCTAGACAGAGCAATGGCCATCTTCACTGAAAAAGGATCCACAGAGAGAAAGAAGTTGCGAAGCAAACAGAATAATAATGAGTGAATACAAATGCTATAGAGAGTTATATGCGCAGAATAAAAAACGCGTGCGGAAACAAACGTTGGACAGTTTTTTTGAAGGTCCCAGAAAATCAGGGAATACGTTCACCAAAACTTGGTTAAACGATTATCTAATCTTCTACGATTATCCTAAAAGTTCTTAAAAGCACGTACTTGTTTCAATGTTTGAAATTAAAAGCTAATTAATGCGCCACAGTTCAGAAGGTAAGTTCAGTTCGTGGTCATAGGTGTACCAGGGGAACGTAACTCCCACGCATACTATGTTTTTAATGGTAACAGTGGTTTCGTTATACATCGTTTCGTTATACGTCGCGTCTCCAGGAACGCATCTCCGATGTTAAGCGAGGATTGCCTGTAGTCCCGGAGCTAGTCCATAGTATTAATAGTAAGCATACGAATGCCTAAACACACTAATCATAAAGTGCAGCGCTGCTAACATTATGGAACAATCAGTGGTATGGACATCTCGTATGATATTCTTGGCATGAGATTCCAGTAAATCGCTAATTATAACTATTACTACCTTTAAACTGATTGAGCCGCAAAGATGCACAATTATTGGGCATTTTTGCACTTTAATCAGTTTCAAGGCATCGTCGTTCAATCACAAAGCAAAGGGCATCAGGAAGCCAAGCTGCCTTTCTTGTTAATACTTGACTATACGTACCGTAATAATAGCTTCCGGCGACTTTCCTACAGCTGTTTGCTGCAAATGATGCCGGCACAAACGTTCACGCGAGTGAAACTGTTCCAAGTGAAATGTCGATAAATGAGTGTCTCAAGTAGAGGTTGTTTTAAAGCCGACATCAACAAGTGTGGTGCTTGTTGGAGCGGGTCCCGAAAGCTACGCGTTGCAAATAAGGCACAAACGTTGCGAATAAATTAATAAAAGAAGTCATCGATGTATCTTCTGTAGGGCAATATGACGGCCGACGAGCTGCGAATTAGTAACGCACCACAATATTGCTCTGCTAGGTGTTTCATTCATATGCTTCATTGAAGGCCAACCCAAAGTGCGACTTCAAAGCGCAACCGGAAGCGACGGCCGCAAAGGTAAATTATTTTCTCGCGAAAGCGTCCTTATGAATTACTGTTCAATATACGGCGAATTATCCCACTGGCTAACACGTTCAAGGTCTGCTGAAAGCACAAACATGCGTACTTGATTTGACGGAAAAGGATACTTGCATAACTTAAACAGTGCGTTGTGAACTAACAAAAAATTGAAGATGGCGAACAGCTATGCTGATCGCAATTAACAAATGCTGCGCATTGATATTCCATTCGAACGTTACGATGATTGTCTTTCAGAATACGGCAACGACTAGCAAGAGAAGGACACGGGTGAGTAATTCGATGCAGTAAGAATGTGACGTAGACTTTGTTAAAATGCTCGTTAAAAGCGGTAAAGGAATGGAGGTGGAGGTACGCTGGACAGTAGTTGATGTCCCTACACTATCGGGAACGCAGTAACGCGAGGCAGGAAAAAATTTTCGTGCAAATGAACACCTATGGAAAGACGAGTAGTTATTCCCCCCTCCCAGAGAAAGTTACAAAGCAGTGGTAAATCACTGAAAACAGTTTGCACACCACGATAAAACAAGCCGTTGCAACTTTCACGTAAGTGCGGATATTCACGAACTGCTCCAGGCACAGTATCATCTGATACATTTATAACGACAAAAGTTTTGCTGCTAATAATCTGAATTGCAAAACTTAGGCAACCGTAGACCTTTTCTTATTACCTGCAGCAACATATAAGGTCTGCAAGCACTTGAAAGACTAAGTTATACGCTTTTAAAACTCAACACTGCGAATAGGATAGCTCATTCAAAGAATACTGCCTAACGCAGTATACTGCCTAACGCACTGTTTATTCCTGCTCAGTTCCGACTGACAAATTAAAGACAAGGAAAAGCAAGCTCGAACGTTCTTACTGTAATTCTGATGCAGTGGAAGCTGACCACAGCTTCTACCAATGAGTTTGTTCAGGTATCTCTCATTGCGCGCAATGATTCGAAAAACTTCCTACCAGATGTCAGAATGCTAAAAATAAGATTGGTTCACGTTGGAACACGGATAAAGAGTGCAAGTGAAACCAATAGCTTGCGTCAAGAGGGAGTTGTACACATGCGTGCAATGTGATCGTTGGGAGAGGCTTACGGAGATACTGTAGCGATAGCTTGCAGATGAGAGAGTAAGGACAGATGAGTCATGCAAGTGCGGAATAGTGGGAAGCAGTTTTATAGAACTATGACTTAATTTGTTGTTGCTTGCGCGCCTGTGTGGTGGATGGTTTGATATTTGACTGAAACTTTTCGTTAGCTTTCCTTACGTGGCGAGGGGGCGGTAATGAGAGAAACCGCGGATAAGGGAGTCAGCCTGTAATACTGAAAGTCTGTTTAAACGTTCAATACATGCACCCAGTGCGTAAAGTACGGAAAATTAGAATACCGACTAATTATACGTCCTTTAAAGTTAATCAAAGGCGACTCGGACAGGCATACGCATTTTGAAGATGCCTAATGGCACAGGCCAGCAAACAGGCTTACGATTAATAGTAAACTTGTGCAAAAAGACCTAGAACAGAAACAACCTTCCGGCGCAGCATAGTCATGCAAGACGACGACATCCGAGTTTCCCATTTAGGATCCGAAGACGCGAGAACAGGAAGAGCAATGCTTCATCTGTTGCATGAATTATGCGGACAGATACAACAATGCTATGCTCATGTACAAAACTTGCTCTGAAAAATGCGAAGAGGTAATTCAGTCCCATACTCTATCTTAACTATACACCCTTGAGCGAAACGTTTCGAAATTTCTAAAGAAGAGTTATTCAACTAAAGGGTTATCTCTTTACTGCTCATAATCTTATGAACATGTGCTAACCTATGGATTATGCCGTATTTCTTCTATGATCTGCTTAGCATATGACTGGATTTTACACCTGTAATACATTTAAATGCTTCAAAGGCTAAAGGACCATGCCCAAACCCTGAATATATGGACCCATTGATGTGAAGTCAGGACGATGCGATCACTTACAATGGACAAAGTCACCGAAGAACAAATACTCGTCGACGCACGTTTGCGTTTGCTTGAAACAAACATTACCGAAATATTAATCTGAACAATTCGTATGGTAAATTCTAAGTACAGACAAAAGTTTACAATAATAATAATGGCGCAAGGACTTCGCAAACTGAGGCGTTCACACATCTTGGCTGCCAATGAACCGGACAATTTTGACCAGCTTAAAATGAATTCTCTATCACCGAACATGAAATATGTTCAAGTTAAACAATGAATAACAGGAACGAGGGTTTAGCGAAAATTTGAGGAAACGAGTAAAACCATACCAAAGGAGACGCCTCAAAAACAAAAATGAATGCACAAATTCGCAAGAAAATGCGAAAATTAACCCGACATTTTGCGACGGGCTTCGCTGCACTTGATTTCTTCACCATACGACGCTGGACAGAAATATCGAGTTTACGAAAGGGCATTTTTTACTTTCGTAACAAACAGCTGCGAAACAAGTTACATGGCGTTTCTTTTCCTACGTTATGAAGTCGCAACTGGCACGGACAGCGTAATCGAATCTACAACGACGAAAGGAAGAAACCTGAGAATCAACAGCACCAGCACCTGAGAACATTTACCTAACGTTATGGGAAGGTAAAAACAGCTGAACATGCAACACACTTAAAAAGATACAGTCCACTCGGTAACCTATTTCACGTAAAAGTATGGATTGCTTCCGCAATGAACTATCAGAATTGTTGGTTCACCTATGCAGCGTTTTGCCTGGTACTAATAGTCGGGCACCTTATGACCGCGGTTCGTAAAACGTTGGATGTGTACCTTACCTGATCAACGATGCCGAAACAAACGGATGCCCGACGAGGGAAGACAGTAGGCTGCAATCCACGACGGCACAGATAACCAATTGGAAAACTGCCTCCTCAGCCAAAAGTCAAACTTCGAAGGTCAAGTCGGACGCGCGTCCGGCAAGTCTCAGTTTCTTTTCCAAATGCAACATCGGTATCATGGTTCGTGTGTGCCAGACGAGCACTTCAGTGCAATTGCCAGCCCGTGGTTCCAACTGACTTCGCTTCACCAACGGTTGCAAGAAGTGACTCTCCTGATAGCCACGCTTCACCTCATAGTCAAACAGTAAATTCGGATTGTCAAGCACAAGTCTGCGGAATCAAACGGCAACAGATCCTCACGACAACTTTGGAAGAAACGTACCGAATGTTCACGGAAAACGCGGCCATATCGATAGGGAATGGTCGACTTGGATCGTACATAGCCACGAAACCCTCCACTTTTCCGTTTCGTACGATCGGACGTTCCACTAAGATTTCGCCAACAAAAGCAACCGGCCACACGGAGACTATTTTTGTCGAGCGCATCTGAACAAAGTGCCATAAGAAGAAAGAAACACACTATGCAACGTAGAATTCATAAAAATAGCTTCATATGTACACACATACAAATATATATATATATATATATATATATATATATGCATAACGGAACTCGCTCGCTGAGGACGGATCTCGAGCGTTCCGAAATATCCGAGAGTAAACCGTACGTTGTTCTCTGATCGTGTCTTCTAATAACTACTCTCATCCATCCGTTGGTAGGGAGACCGTGTCAGTTTACTTACAGATTCATCCACGTACAAAGCAACGGGAAAAATCCGTGAGAACTCAACATCATATATATATATATATATATATATATATATATATATATATATGGTGAGTGAAACTGTTCCAAGTGCAATGTCGATAAAGGAGTGTCTCAAGTAGAGGTTGTTCTAAAGCCGACACCAACATGTGTGGTGCTTTAAAGTAGTTATTGACTGGAACCTCTTTTTTAAACCTTCTTTCCTTTGTTTGTTTGGGTTCTTCTTTTCTCATAAAGCGATCTTGTAAAGCAATGCTTCACGTGGTCGTTGTCCCTGTTTGTGTAAAAGTTTCTTCCAGCGCGCATCCTGTCTTTACCGCCACCGTAGACCAAATGTTGCTTATCCCCGTTCCCTCATCTCTGTAAATACAGACGTTGTGGCGGATGCAGAATGCCTCGTTGATTTTCCTAATTCTGAAATCTTCTTCTAATTTCAATATGGAAAACCTCAACTGGTTTTCCGTCAGAGGGCAGTCCACTGAGTGTTCTACCCAGGCCGAGGCATTGACTGCTTCTTTCATGATCGTGACTGGGTCTCTCTCTTTGGGGCGCCTTCTTGACACTACAGTTTCTCCTCTTAACCTTTTCTCTGCGTTCCTGTATCTTGTCAGTGCCAGCCTATGCTCTCTCAGCCTGTGTAGCACTGTATGTCCAGTTTCCCCAAAGTACCTTGTTCCGCAACCGCATATAATACTGCAAACCACACCTGGTCTCTGGTCTGGGGGAATTTTGACTTTGTCCGATCGTAAAATGGACCTCAGATCCGGTAGACTTTTGAAAGCGATTTTGTAACCAAAGCTTTTTGCAATTTCCCGAATCTGTTCCCCAATAACCGCGTAATAGGGTATGCAAATCGCTTGTTTCCTTGATTCTCTTCCATTACTCGTTCTGATGTACTCGTTTTTGTTTTTCTTCAGTCTTTCCCTTATAGTGGCCTCATTAAACCTCTTGGGATAATCATTTTGAAGTAAAGTTGGCCGCTCTGATCCCTCGAGGCGGATTCCCTCCAAGTTCGGCCAGGCGGTGGAGCAACTGCCTTGTCGTCCGTCCCCAGTGGTGGCTACGTGTACGTTGAGCCACCACTGGGGACGGACGACAAGGCAGTTGCTCCACCGCCTGGCCGAACTTGGAGGGAATCCGCCTCGAGGGATCAAGTTCGATCCGACGGGCCTCCCACCGATGTTTGGCTAGGTGGAGGAGCTTCTCCGTAAGACCCGACCTGGTGGTTGGCCAACGGAAAATCTGCGCTGACGACGAGCCAAGGTTGGGCTCGAAAGCTACGCCATGCTTTTGTTTTTGCTTTTTCATGAAATAAACCCTTACCATCACTTTCGTGAAAAAGTACTACATGATCGGGAAGAAATGCCGTGATTTCTCTTTGAAAAAAATATATATATATGTTTGATATCAATATTTTTGTAACGGTCTGATCGGTTAAGTCGAAACGAAAAATCACGGAAGGTTTTTACCCGTTGTTGAAAGCCACGTTGATGAAAAAGAGATGTTTTATTTCCATACACGAAAATCGTGGCGCACGATGGTCGTGAAAGCGGAGCTTTCGAGCAACCTAGGCCCGTCTTCAGCGCGGTCTGTACTCTCGGCCCTCCCCCAGGTTTGGCTTTCAGGGAGAGTCCCTCCACTCAGCCGAAGCATAGTGGAGCCCGTCAGATCAATCTAGATCCATTGAGGCTGATTCCACCGTGGCCGGCCGGGTATCCAGGATTATTCACTTGGACAATGTGCGTCCTCCGGGGATGGTCGGTAAGAGAACAGCTCTGATACCCCGCCGGCCTCGGTGGAATCAGCCTCTATGGATCTAGATTGATCTGACGAGCTCCACTGTGGTCAGGCTGAGTGGAGGGACTCTCTCTGAAAGCCAAACCTGGGGGAGGGCCGAGAATACAGACCGCGCTGAAGACGGGCCTAGGTTGGCCCGAAAGCTCCGCTTTCCCGACTATTCTGTGCCACGATTTTCGTGTATGGAAATAAAACACCTTTTTCCATCAACGTGGCTTGCAACAACGGGTAAAAACCCTCCGTGATTTTTCGTTATATATATATATATATTCATAGAACGGTAAAATGGTGTCGTAATCGTACAAGGTCACCGTGATGAACTTTACGAAACTCTACCGTTAACAAGAAACATTCAATATTCAACTTTATATATATATATATATATATATATATATATATATTATATATATATATATATATATATATATATATATATATATATATAATATATATATATAATATATATATATATATATATATATATATTGATGTTTCATTTTCGGGAAAAATCCGTGACAACCATCAATGAAGATCCACATACCCGTTACAAGACATCCAGTCTTCACAAATATATATATATATATGAGGTCTTTTTCACGGATTTTGTCCCGTTGGTTGTTGTACGTTAGCAGATCTATAAGTAATCTGACACTTTCTCCCTACCACCGGATGGATGAGAGTAGTTATGAGAGAAACGCGTTCAGAAAGCAACGTACAATTTTCCTCGAATATTTCGGAACGCTCGAGTTCTCGAATATAAAGGAGCTTTCGCTGACGACGGAACCAGACGGTTCCGAAAGCTTCGAAAAAACACTCAAGTGAATCGTTCTCTGTGCACTTTTTAATAACCTGCTCATCCATCCGTTGGTAGGGCACGTGTTAATTTATTACAGAGTACAGATGACAAACGGGAGAAAGCCGTGAAACGAAGAACACCCTCAATGAAACAATTCCCCGTTACCAGACATCCAATTTTCTATATTCATAGAACGGTAAAATGGTGTCGTAATCGTACAAGGTCACCGTGATGAACTTTACGAAACTCTACCGTTAACAAGAAACATTCAATATTCAACTTTATATACATATATATATATATATATATATATATATATATATATATATATATATATATTGATGGTTGTCACGGATTTTTCCCCCGGGAACGCTCGAGTTCCGAAATATTCGAGGAAAATTGTACGTTGCTTTCTGAACGCGTTTCTCTCATAACTACTCTCATCCATCCGGTGGTAGGGAGAAAGTGTCAGATTACTTATAGATCTGCTAACGTACAACAACCAACGGGACAAAATCCGTGAAAAAGACCTCATGAAGATCTACGCTCCCGTTAAAAGACACCCTGTCTTTCGATATATATATATATATATATATATATATATATATATAATCGGAAAAACTTTTTCTCAACGGGGTTCGTGACGCTGTCCCGGTTGGTCGGTGGGGATGCTCGCACCTCTGCTTGACTGACTGGGCGGGCGACAGAGGCTTGACAGGTCAAGGTATAGACCAGATAGTCGATGTCGCCAGCCCGGATGGTCGAGCGGAGGGGCTTGCCGAACCGTTGACTGGCTGGGCAGTTGATGAAATTAGCGTATCACTGATGACGGGCGAAGGCACACGCAGGAAAGCTTTGATGTAGACCTTTTTGGAATAAAAGGTATCAATAAACGGGGGAAATTCCGTGTTTTTAATGGTCGCATATATATATATATATATATATATATATATATATATACGACAAAGAACAGATGTATCAATGCTTTTCCATATCCTACCTCTTCGAAGATCCGCAAGTCGTACGTGTTATCGTCGTCAGCAAAGTACAGCACTCCACTGGCGGAAGGTGAAAGGCTCGAGCGAAGCCATGTCAGAGCGGCGTTTCGCTGAGCCACTCCCCGCGGATGAATCCAATTTTTTACGGCCATCGGGTTCTTCAATTTGTATCGCTTCGGCGTAGGCGCCGCCAAAAGAACGTGCCTTATTCCGGAGCGACGTAGAACGTTGGCGACCAGACTGGATGTGGTCGAAGCGTCCTCCACGACAATCCACACTATGTTCGGAACGTGCATCAGCGTATAGGATAACCTGGTCAAGTCAGCCTTTTGCGTAAAGCGTTGGTACGTCGGTGTCACTATGTAAATTGTTGCTACGGCGTCGGCTCCGTCGCGCGACCGCATACGAGAACCAGTTTTCCCAACATGAGCGTCCGCACCTGCGCATTTCCATCTACTTGCGTACAAGTACAGCGTGCCTGCAGGCGGAACGCTTTCGGAATTCAAGGATAAACTTTCATGCAAGGCTTAAGTGCATACCTAACTGAACAAAAAGAATTGCAACGATTAGCGGTGTGCAGTTGGGCGTCCATCCGCGCCGTCGTCGAAACCAATGGCCGAACTTGCATTGCCCCTTGGTGGACATCGCCATTGGTGGTCGCAGCGAATTGCATCGAAGTTGCTCCCTGAAAAGTCCGCTTTCCAACTTGAAAACAACCGACTGTTAGGCATTCGAAAGCGACCGAACGGCGCACTCGCAACGTGGTAAAAGTGTGGCACGTCAACTGGCTCGTCGTTTATTCAAACCAACTATGTTCGTCATTTGTTAGCCAAACAAGTAGGTCCACACCTTGGAGGCTATGCCACGAATGGACGTATCGTCTTCCTCCTCCTCGAGTTCCTGCAAGGCGATCGCTGTACAAAAAAGGAAATGGTGGAAAATCAGGTATTACTAAACTAACCATTGGTGCCGTCATCGACCGCATAGACCTTTTCGAGTCGTTCTCATATTTCGACAAGGGCGGAGTGGCGCTCGCCAACGCGAACGGAGTTGTCCTGTCCATGCCGTTTGTTGAAAAAGCAGACCGATTGAGGGAACGCGAGTGAATATCCTCCGTGAATGCCCCTATCGAGGAAGACAGGTCGCCTTCAGGCCCGACCGGTCGTTGATACCTCGCTGACCGCAGGCGAAAGCGCTTGATCACTTCCTGAAACAACCAAGCAACTAAGTCTTCAACAAAGACATACACGCCGAACCTTGTCTACGCACGGTTCGACTCCTATCTTAATTCGGTTGGCAAAGATCTTGCCATTTTTACCCAAGGCCAAGTTGGCCTGCATGCGACTCTGGTATAATATGTGCATCCAATTGCTAGACGGCGAAATCTTAAAGCACCAAGTGAACGGACACGGTCCAGGGACGGCGATCAACGCTTCCTGCCTCGTAGTTGCATATTGTGCCGAATTCGGCGAACTTCTTGAGAATCATGTCCGCAGTTTCGGAATCGAAGCCAAAAACGGTCACGCAGGCGGAGTCCAAATCCCTTTCGGGGTCCAAGTCTTCGCTTAAGTGAACCGCGCTCAGGGAACGATCCACATCGAAAATTGTCTGCCTACCCTTGCGTGTAGAAGGGGTCTAACTGGGAGGCCGTTGGAAACCCGTTGGTCGCGTAACCGCCGTTGACGCTGCACTCCAGTGCGCTTGCCGTTAGAGACAAATTGCTCCGTCTGGACAAGGACCGACTGTCCAAGTCGTACGTAACGGGCGACAGGCCTTCCAAACCGGAGCCAACGCCCTCGAGCATACTGCGAACCGGAGGACCTCGAGGTGCCTGGGCAGTTCGCTGAATTTGACCGGATATTTTCGGGCTGGCCAACGCCGGAGACGAGTGAGCCCACGGAGAGGACGGCAATGGCTTTTCAATTGAACCTTGACGTCCAGGTAGTCTCGCCTAAAGGTCTGCCGGTCTGCAAGCAATTCCACAATGCTCAGAGCTACCTGCGAAAGTTGGCGAGAGGCGGATGCTCCACCGAAAAAGTACGGAGGTAGAACGACCGTAGTTTGAGCGGCAGTGGTACTTGGCGAATTTCGGGCCGCCAACGGAGACTGCATAGCAGCTTTCAAATCCTTGTCATTCCTGAACACAAGTTCAAAACGTAAGGAATCGGCCGCCAGATGCCAAGGCGAAAGCTTCTTCGACGAGCAACTAAGACGAAATTATAAAGGATGAAAAGCATGATAATCGAGTTGTCTCGTTTTTTGCATAACGTTTCGCAATTGACGCAGTCGTCGAGACGGAAGCAGCGCACGACAAATAAAAGGATTCGCAGCGTTCCGGTGCAACACAACGTAACTTTTAAAAAAATGAGGAACACTTTTTTTAAGAAGCCAGCGCGACTGGCTTCCAGTCGGATCAAAAGTCCAACCGCTTTGCCAACGGCCGCGCCTTTCGACAGTGGGCGGCAAAATCGATGCGCCAGACAGTACCACGCACGGTGAGCTAGTTTGACAAAACGAAAGACAGCATCCCGACGACCGGGTCGAAGGATGCTGCCCCGAGCGAGCGGCGAATCCATTTTGGAAATGCCCATCGCGCCGCTTTACCTTTGATCCCGCCGGCGGGGGACGCGCGAGACCGTGCAGTCCGTCGGGCGCTGACTTTGCTCCTTAAGAAAACGCCAGCGCATTTGGGAGATTTCAAATTCAAATCTGTTGGCCTCGCCAAGCGGCCGTCCCCGTTTAGGCGGACGAGCGAAGGCACAACTCCAGTGCAAGCGACCAAGGAAGGAAAGCGGTTTGATGCCAAAGTTGCGCGAACGATGCCAAGTTGGCAAAAAATGACATCCGGCGACAGTGTCCAGCGTAAAAAATGGCTAAGACTTACAAAAAGCTTCAGAAAACTTCCAAGGCGAGCGTGAGCAGAATAAATAGCAGAACAGTAGTGCGTACGTTGCTCGACAAAAGAAAGCGAACTTCCTACTGTAGATATAAGTGTGTTCAGGTTATGTCGCGTATGCACAAAAGAAGGACAGGCTGCCAAACGCACCGCTTCGTCGCAACGGCAATTTGTGGAACGGTGAAACGCGTCGCAGCTTTACTACTTGTGGCACAAGAAACAACAACGGCGAGTCTTATTGATGTTACTTTACTGGCGTAACCAGAACTTGACTACAATTACAAAAGTGAGTCCTTTGGGTCGCAAAGGTTTGTGAAAGAGCGTGTTCCGCGCGCGAACGCCCGCCTGGACGTTCCGTTGCGGTCGCCCTGCGACTCGCCGGGGGCGCTCGAAGTCATCGCTTCGTAGGACACGAGTAGGTCGGAAGGACGAAGCGAAGTGATATGCCGAAAGCAGCATGGCCCGGATATCGAAGACTTTGACGGCGCCGGCGCCGTTCTACGCGTTCCGCTCGACACGGACATGTAGGCATCCTGGGCGCATGGAAGGTACACCCTTGGAACGGTGGCGCTGCTATCGCCAACGGTTTCCGTCTTCGACAACGTCGACTGGAGCAGACGAAGTTGCTGGTAAAATTTCTTTGCAGATAAGTGGTGATCGAAGCTGATGCCGACCGTTTGGCACCCGCCTACCGTACTGGTGAACATCGTGTGGAATCCCGAATCCACTGCGCAATAGCTGAAAGAGAAGGCGAAGGTCAACTTTCGTGTTGAAGCCATGTTTCACCGTATGTCGACTGCAATCGGGAAAAAAGCTATTAAACAAAGAACCAAAACAGCTGCTACGGAGTGCAGGGAGGAAGCGCTTGACAAATGGCAGCCATTTACAAAATCAGTATTGATAAAATTTAAAAAAGGAAGGAAAGAAGGAAAACCGGTTTATCGCAACTCTCGACGACGGCACGATTTGCAACGTCGACCGCTTACGGCGCGAAGGTTGGCAACAGCTGAAGCTTATCGTAGGAAGAAAAGAAACTAAAGACGACAACGATTCATGAACAACTGGTCAAAGAATGAATGACTTGCAAAAATGAACAATTGCGCCAAAATTGAGACGGCCGCTTATCGAACGGCCAATTTGAGCAAACGTTCAAGCGCCGACACTTCGTCGGCAGACATTGCACAAAAGATGACTACAATATAACGCTAACGTACTTCAACGCAATCAAGCAAAAAGAAGACATAATCAAACAATCAGCTCATCGCAGCCAGAAAGACTGATCGACTTTATCGCTCGACAAAGTGGAAAAACCGGTTGGCGCTTCGTTTGTCCATTTCACAGAGCAAATGAACGGCCGGAAGTGGCATCCCAACGGAACGCCAACCAACGTAGCGGTATGCAGGCCAGACGGCAATCGAATTGGGCGGTCGCACATTTTTAAAGCGAGGCACGATTTTGGCAAAAATGAACAAACGCGTCCACTCAGTATGTAGAACAATTCAAAAGTTGACCGACTGACCGACCGGTCCGACGGAAAGCACGTTCTCGAAAAACTGCTACGTCAAATAGAGTGAAATGAGTTAATAATGGCCAATTACGGAAATTCCTAAAAAGTTGCAAATTGGCCAGCAGATTTCGCCCCACAACGGCCCGCCGAAGGGGTCCACACTTCTGCGACCCGAAAGGCCGAACCTGCTTCAACGCACCACGCAAAGGCAAGACCCTTTCGGTGGGGACTTTGGGCGCGCCAAAATGACGCGCTTTCAAGGCGAACCGTAAACGTAAACCGGGCGAACGAGCCAAGCGCACTTGCCGCACGGAAAGCTATGTATGTCCTCCCTTTGGCACTTCAATTTCGGCCGAAAGAAAACTCCTACCCGTCCGCCACAGATTGGACAACACCTATTGCAACTTCCAGTACGGAGGTTGACCGCCAAACGTTATAGCATGCAGGAGCTGCGAACGATACACCGTGCATAATCGGTACGTTCTCTATTCATTCAGTCGTCCAGCCGCCCGCCGATTCACTTTGTCGCTTCAGCAATGCTTGGCATCACCAGCAGAGGCACACAGGCGTTATATGGAAAAGATATGCATACTGAGCATTTGTGACCTTCATAGGCCTTGTACTGACTCAGCAGGGCTCTGCTTCATCTTTACGCTGCACTTAATTTACGTTCCCTTGTAGAAGTCTTGTTCTGTTCACCAAAAGCCGATAAGTCATTACTAAAACAAACTGTCTTCATGAAGAGAACGACGGAAATATTACAAGATGAAATAAAAGATAAAATTTAACAATGCAGCATTCATATATATATATATATATATATATATATATATATATATATATACAGTGGAACCTCCAAAATTGACCACCATCTATATGTTGATCGCACATTTTTGGTTTGTTGGCCCGCCATTACGAAGCATAGGAGAGCTACCTCTAAATGTTGACCATCTCCGTATGCTGTACTTTGACCACCATAGCTGAGACACTGCCTATCAATTACTATATGTTTTGACCTCCTCCTTAAGTTGCCCAGCAAAATGACGTGAACACTACAAACTGAACTTTGCTTGTGTTATCAATGTGCGCGCATCTGTCATAACTGTGAGTGTTCCCATATATGAGCATGTGTCATCACTGCATCACGTAGAACAGAAATCATTAACATGTGGAAATCATTAGCATGTTTGTGTTATCAATGTGTGCATATGTATCATGACTGCTTCTGCCATGGCAGCGCGCATCTTTTGCGACCGTTCACATTTGCATCCCCTTTACAGATTGGCAAAAGCAGCACTTGCCCTCTTGCTAATTCACGAGCGCTTGCCTGATTTAGAAGAAGAAAGCGATAGCGATACTGAAGTCGAAAGGACACTAACAGACAACGACGTTCGCCATTCACTACATCAGCTGAAGTTATTTGCTGCTGAAAAGTGCCTCGATATGTTTAATGCAATAGTTAACGCTCACTTTGCTTTCACCACTTATGTATGCAGCAAGAAAGCGAAACAGACAAAGATAGACGCTTTCTTTACACGTGCAACGATCGGGCCATAAAATGCACCGATTGTAATGCTCTTTTACCACTATTTTATTTTCATTGTCTTAATACAAATTCAGTTTTTATTCTTTTACTTTCGTAACGTTTCTTCATACGGATTACTACGTTCCTTCTTTAGTAAAGTTCTTGGAAGGAGTTATGACGTGTTTACGACTGAATTCAAGGGTACCTCTGTATGCTGACCACCTGTATATGTTGACCAATTTCTTACCGCCCTTGAGTGGTCAACTTATAGAGGTTCCACTGCATATATATATATATATATATATATGCAAGCCTAGAAAATGCCTCTTTGGCCGAAACTTCGACTTTCAACCTACATGCTATGCTAAATGTATCGATTCCGAAAGGACCGGAACGGGACAAACCGATCAACAACGTTTCCCGCCGCCTAAAGAGAAATAGGCTCACGGCAGGTCCTAAAGCGCGTTCAGCTTTGTCTGTGGAAGAAGGCGACGTCACGCAACGGAAAAGGCTCACACTTAATCCTTCCCTTCCGCAGCGAACGCTAGGAACCGAAATAGCACCGTCGCCGCTATGGCTGCACGCCGCATAGGTGGCGGCAAGCAACGATCAACTTCTGCGTCGCATCAAAGTACATAAGGTGTGTGCGTGTGGAAAAAGGAGCAAACGTAACTGGAACATTAAGCCAAACGGCCAAAGCTATTTGAAAGTGCGTAACGACGAAAAACGGCTGCAAACTTCTCCAATGCTCTCTCTCTCTCTCTCTCGTAAGCGCCACTCTTCGCCCTGAGTTAAATGCTCCCATCAAAGCCTACCACGATAGGCTTTGATGGTCAACGTCAACTTTGATGGTCAATAAAGCAACGACATCATTTCACGCAAAGCCCTCGCAATCAGCTTTCAACCATAGGGTGCTTCACCGAGCCGGTCGAACAATCGCTGCCCCCTCTCGACGCGGTTAAGTGTGGAGCTTTCGTTACTCGACCGGCGACAAGGGAAGACAGTGAGATACACGACACTGGCTCAATTGATTCGCCCCTCCAAGGTTATATCCCCAAGTGGTCTCAACTGGCCCAGCGGGCAGCGCTAAGTACGGACCAAGGAGCGCCCTTAAGGAGGGGCCAATTGTGGAAGGCGACGAGAAATAAACGCCCAATAGTTCGAGCAAGCTTTTACCGCGTAAAGGGGGAAACCGGTTGTCTCCACAACGTAAAGCCAGTGCCCAGTTCGGCCAGTCGAATCTGCAATTTGGCCACCGCCTGCGTCGGACCGGAGTCGACCACCAACAATGGCACTCCCGTGGCGAACAAGGACCAATCGTCCGAACTACTGCCGCCTCCGCCGCTGCCGTAATGGTACAGGTTGGCCAGACAGGGGCAGACGAACGCCTGGCTAGTTCGACTACTGTACATCAGTTCAACCTTGAATATCTCCTCTTCGGGCAACTCGAGACGCGAGTCGGCCGAGGCCCAACTGCTGCTACCGTACTCTTCCTCCTCCATTAAGCCTCGGCAGCTGCGAGTCCTCGGTCCAAGCTAAACAACAAAACTGGCATATATCTATGTACGTATAATGTTAGCCATTATGGAATATAAAACAATGAGGCACGACGGAATATCCGACGGATATAATGACGAAGAAAAGCTGCGCCCCAACGGTGGGTCAACTGAAAGTGGCCCAAAGGCATGCGAACTTTTGTTGGGCGGACAGCCGGACGGCACAACATCATTAAAGCTCGATGGCGGCGCGGAGACGGCGGCGTCCGGTTCCTTTATCCATGCTCATCGCTGCCGTTTCCCCATCCATGAACAAACTTCTGTTGCGCCATGTCAAGCACTTTGACACGACTAACGCGTGCAAGCCATCGCACACTGCAGCGGAGCGAAACTTTAACGAAAAGTTGATGAGACGCGACGACTACGACAACAACAACAACACCGTTGGCTTTGGGCAGCCAACGATTCAGAAAGTTGGGCATCCCAGCGAGCGCCCGCGCGTCACGTGCCTGCGGGCAGGTGCCCCCGCATTGTCTGTACACCAAAGCGACCGCAGGAAATGACGGATCATCAGGCTCTCGCCTGTTGGACCGTAAAAACTGGCGATCAAATTTTAAATGAAAGGACACATTACGTTCCGAATGACCAACCGTAAACAAACCGAATGCGTCAAGCTCGTCTGGCGCGCCGAGCGCACTTTCAACTTATACAACTAGAGAGGGAGAGAGAGAGAGAGAGGGAGGCAGAGAGATAAGGTAGAAGCTAGTCGAGCAAACGCCGCCATCGGTCACCTTACCCTGCAGTTTCTGAGAAGCACGGCCGTCGCTTTCATATCTGCAGCTCGCGATTGTGGGCAAACAAGCCGAACAAGAGAGCGACGACGACAAAGAGTGAATGGACCAATCAAAGCGACTGGGCGGCACCGGAAAGCGCTAACCATAGAAGACAACGGTCACCGGGTCGTGCCCGTAAAATTTAGCCATACGAAGGCGAAGTCCGCACCTCATCGTCCAACGACGAAAGGCCGGAATTGCACTCCATTGCATTCAACCTTCAAAGCGACATAAAGATACCGTTGTCGGCCAACGACCGGCCTCTGTCCTTACGGCGGAGAGCGGTTCGGCGTCGGGGGTAACGCTTCGAAGCGTTCCTGCTTTGCGTACAATCCAAAGAAGTGACCACCTACTCTGAAGCTAGCCGTTCTCCTGCCAATCGGACGGCGCACGGATACCCGTCGCCGGAGCAGGACAAACCGGGGAGACGGAGCTTAGCCAAGGCGAGAAAGCCAATCACAAAACGTGGGCAGACCTTCGTGGCAAACCAAAGTCGAATGGCAATAAAGAAGAATGAATATGCCGGCGACGCGATCGCCATCTGGCAGGCACGAGGCGAAACGTAAGAACCATGACAGGTTGGAACCGGTTCGAACCGCATGGAGTGCCAACTTGGTGAATTGCTACCAGATGTTGAGAATACTGAAGAGACTGAGGGTCGACTGGAAGACGAAGAAGTGACACTTTGTCGGCGTCGCCACTTCAGCGTACTGGGTTCACCTTTGACCTGATTTGCGCTTAACATACTACGCGGTAGCGCCCCAGGATGACCCGCTCGAGCGCAACGCAATTGGGAATGCCGAAGCATCAACAACTGGTGAACAACAAAACGAGAGGACCTTCGAGTTGATCGTGCAAGAGGCCCGACTGGACGACGAACGTCGAAGAGACAGGCTCAGCGTACCGAAGTGTTTACAAGTCACGCAACGTTGACAGGCATCGCCGATAATGGCATACAACACCCTGTCGCCTCCCTGCAATTCGTCACCAACGTCAGCGCACGTTGAACAAATAAGAATACCGGAGAGCGGACCAACAACAGCTGCAACAAGGTCGTAAACCAACAATACACAAGGAGGTAGTCACGAAGGATCCAAAGAGTCCATTTGGGCCATACAGAGAACCCAGCTGGGCAGATGCTGGCCAAAAAGGCCTGATTCAACGAGCGCGAAATTCCACCTGTCTGCAGAGCACCCATTCTGCAGTTTATACGCAAATTATTACCTTTTTATCTCCGTTCAGCTCTCCACGGGCAGCCATCGTGCAATAATGGGCCGATAAGGGAAGAGGCGACATCATCTGCTGCTGCATTCGCCAAGCAAACAGGGCAACGACGGGGCCGCAATCGCGCTGTTTAATTTTGCCAATGCCATTTTGCACCCTTGGAATAAATCAACACAATGCAAGGGAGAACTCAAAGGAAAATGTCCCTTCGAACTGCCGGCCACCGGGTAGAGAATAAGCGTTGGGCGACGGGTGGGCAAGGAGATTGATTTGTAACAAAGGGGGCTACTACTATGCATTCGCAGCGCCCACCCACCCCGCTTCCAACTGCTTGCGGGTGCCGGTTTTATTCGCGCGCCGGATGTCGACAAATCACGCGACGGCGGAAGCGGACGATACGGTGAGCAAAGGTTCCAAAGTGGAGCGATCGCCACCGCCGCCGCAGACGGGTCAGTGCAAAAATCGAATCGACATCTTCTGCTCGATGTTGGTCTTTTCCATCGCCTGAAAAACGCAAGGTGTGACACACGGGAAGATCAACGAGAAGACAAGATGACACAAGATTGAAAGCTCGCAACTCATTCCGCCTAAGCAATGTACCTGAAAATCGAATACAACAATGGTAACGCTAATGCAAGCGCAAACTATGGCAGCCTGTCGCGTCACGATCGCTTTGTGCTAGAGCGCTTGCAAGTCCGTCATGGCCCGGGCCGCCCAGCGTGTGCGGAAGGCGAACGGTGCTGGCGAAAGCACGCTTGAAGACTAAGAACTCTTTGGGTATCCAACTGACGCTACGCGTAACCGAACCTGAGGACCAATACCGTAATCCTTCTCTGCCGCGATGCTGCGCAGTGCACACTTTCAACCTTGCGCAAAATTTTAAGGATTACTATTGTAATCTGAGCTCTACTCGGTCTTATTTTCTGCGTAATAAGGGCGCGACTTACTTGAAGATCACAAACACTTGAACACTGGATTTTCCGTAAACGGAGCGCATAGTTTCGTTAGCTAGCGTTTGACGGTCGTAATTCGTTTGTTGAACATCGCACTGAAGTTCGTAATTACACAACAATAGCGAAGGTCGTAAACCGAATGACAAAATACCGAACTTAAACGGACGAGGGAAATGCTACACATGCTTCAAAAACGACGCGCGGTATGCTCGGCTGATCTTCCACCGAAGCCTTTTGGGCCCTTGCCTAAGCCTAAAACTGTACGGAAACCTAGTGTTTAAGGTTAAGCACAAGGAAGTGCAGGAAAGGATGGCTGGTAAGAAAACAGAGCAAGTAGGTGGTCAGTTAAGAAATTCACTGCTGCTACTTTCGGAATTGCGACCATTCGGTATTCCGACAGACAACAAACGTTCTGCTACAGGCATTTCAGAAGGAAAACAAGGGCGAATACTAAACGGGCGAATAAACTGTACACTTGGCACTGTCACTTGTTTTCCAATTGCTTGTGGCAAAACGCTTGTTGTACGATTACGGACTTGCTCTAAAATTCAGCGAACGGGTAACGGCCGTCAAACGCTAGTAAATGAAACATTAAAAACAATGGTTGAAATGTCTGCGCCTTAACCTTTGTGATTACTATTCTCATGGCCGCAATCCGTGTACACATGATTTGAGCCAGCAAAATTAAACGTAGGTAAAATCACATCGTGTACGCGAGATGGATTTCACATTTTCAGCCGCAAACCTAAGAAAGCCTACATGGCTTATGAGAATAACTGTTGACAAAATTAGTGGGCAATTCGGGTCTTTTCTGTTAACTGCACGCCACAGTATGATAATCAAGTTGCACTACCTCATCTTCACTCACTGCACGTCAGTGGAGCAGAATAAACGTGCCAGAAGTATCACACGTCTATGCCTTAGACCACAAATCAGACCCAAAGGGGTCCAAATGGCGTAAAGGAACAACAAGTCATACTGTCGGTGGGCATATAACAGAAGAGACCGGACACATCTTCCCAGCGAAAGCGAAATGCAAAACTATTTTTAGAAGGAGTTCAAAAGTTTGTTGTTTTGACTTACGCTGCAAAATTCATCGAAAGAAATTTTGCCGTCGTTGTTCATGTCGGCTTCGGCGATGGTGCGCGTGGCAATCCGGTCGAGCTGGAAAGGGAGAACAATTTAGCTCGGGCGGAGAACAACAACATGCCGTTGCGAACTTGATCAGCGTTGATATGAGAGCCGACCATCATGTTCAAAATGCTGAGCAGCTCGCTTTTCGTAATGAATCCGTCCCGATTGAGGTCGTACATGCCAAAGGCGAAACGCAACTTGTCGCGACGGCGATTCAACGGGTGCGGCTTGTTCTTCTTGATAGGGCGAAACCGCGCCAGCACCTGCACAAAATGCCGAAAATTCACTCGCTCGCCATCCTCGCTGAAAGCGCATTCGTTGAATAAGGGGGCGGATTAAGGGCGCCGTTGAGTACCTTTCAAAGAAGAATGCGTTCACAATCATGTCGCGCAAAGGATTTATCGCCAGCTCTGGAATGCGCAGGAAATCTTCAACGCTGCAATCGCATCGTCCAAACGTACGCAGCGCAGAATCGACGTCCGTTACCCGAGCGCTCCGGAACTGCTTTTGTCCAAAGAGGTGAACCGACTGTACAACCGGACGATCTGCTTTCTCGAAACTGAAATCATCGCAAATGTCAGTCAGGAGATCGACCAAGCGTCTCATCAAAAGCGTACAGCCCGTCTCCTTTTGTATTTCACTTATTTCCTCATCTTGGAGCAGTAAGGACGTGTTTGATCCCATTGTATTGACAGTTTTCCTACGCAAATAACGGCCGGTGGGTCCAACAGCTTCACTAAACACCCAAACGCTGTCCAAGTCAGTAGCCAGCAGAGGTACAGTAGTACCACAATTGGAAGAAAGGTTCCATCTTATCTTAGTCCGCTGGAGCGTCCCGACTTTTTGGTTTTCCGCTTTACTTCACTGCCCGCCCATTGGAAATATTCATCCTGCCTACAAGGCAACGTAAAATTAAAATTCCGGAATACAGTGTCGAAAATGTCCCTTTTACAGTAAGCTGAGCAAGTTACGCCCCAACGAAAGCAAGTTACAAATGGCAACGCATGTTTAAGCCTGAAGGCAAAACAGACTAGCTGGCAGTCTAAGCCTAGGCCTACGACTTAGGCAGGCGATCTATGGACAATTAAGCGGTGCAACTTTACCAGCGTACTGTAGAAGGGGAAGGTTCGATGCCTGTGGGGAGTTCCACTTGCTTATGGACCTTTTTCATACTCAAGTAAAAGTCATGGAGTGTTGGAGTAATCACGCATTCGTGTACAAAACCTACTTTCGTTACGATTGGCCAAACGCTTAACGCCCCGTGTAGGCTTCGCGTTTTGCAATGTGACGTCGCGAAACAACTGTATTCTACGTTGTCAAACAGATGCCCGCATCCTCCTGATCAGTCAGCTTGCAGCTCTCAGAACGTAAACGTTTGTTGGTTCAGACGCTGTCCTGTCGTTGAATTGTGAGACTGCAGAAACGGTCTCGCAGTGAGCAAATCAAAAATCGCAGAACGCATGCAACAAGCAATCTTGTTTGTTGCGACTGGAGTATGAAACCTCCTGCTCAAATATTGTCTGCCTTTATTTCCACACAACGTGAGCGCACAATTGCTACAGTACGCCATTCGTGTTCGAACTGCTGGAAATGGGCACCCATGCACATTGCGCTTGGGTGCTACTTGTAAATTTATGGATACTTATTCTTTTAGTAAAATTTCCAAATGCCGAAACGTTACGTGTGCTCTTTCAGTGTTTCAGAATGCCGCTTTGATTTTTCATCTTCTGCTTATATGACAACTTGGAGCTAACTTCTTTTTACCACTGGGCTACGCTTCACGCAGACCTACAATGACCGGTAAGTTTCAAAGACTCATAAATTACAGTAAACCTAAGTGGCTTCCTTTTAGAACGGTCAATCTCATTTTATAGCTGATGGTGTCTGAAGTCGACATTATTGGCAAGGTTAACATGTTACTTGCAACATTTCAATGCTGCAAGGCAAAACCACAGTTTTGGCGCCTGAGCAAACGTGCCAAAGTCGAACAGGTAGGCTGCAAGTTTATTAGAAGAATAAAAAACGAATCCCGTCCAAGAACGGATATACTCGCTGCATGCGTGCAACCCCGATTACATTACTGCTATGGTGGCAGAACGAACTGAAATTTAAGCACTCAAAGGCAGCCTACAACTGGTGGCCAATACGCTTGAAGGCGGCGGCGCGTATAGCGCTGAAAAAAACATAGCGATTTGCTAATGAAACTTACATGTCTAACGGTGACAGCAGTTCTCGTCCGAATGCAGTACATATTGGGGATATTACACAACTATGAATCCTCTTTGAACGTCGACGGCGTTGACAACACTCATCCGAACGTAACGCATGCAGCACTGCAACGTTGACTATTTTAAGTGCATTTTCAAGCTCTTACTGCGGACGGAGGGTGCCGCAGCAAGGTGCGGACTGGTGATGTCCGAAAGTTCCTAAAAAAGAACATAATACGTCACCTGCACCAAGGGTGAACTAAAAAATTGTTAGACGCAACAGTTTGGCAACAGTGCCAGCTCAAACACGTTAAGGGAGCACCTTATTGGATAGAGCCACTTTGGCCAACGTTGGCTCATTGCTGGTCTGGCAGTGTTCAAGATTGACAGTATCCGCAGGAACGGAACAATCCTGCGCCCGTTCGTCATTGGCGAACACTTGCTTTTTAGGCGACGGTAATAATGGACCTTCTGGACTGGTTGCCCGTCTTTTCGGCTCGGACTTCGCCTCCTGAAAGAAAAGAACAAATCTCAAGCAGAGGAGGAGGGAAAGTCGATCGGATGCGCAAAGACCTCCAACATCTCCACCTCCTTCTTCTTCTGCATGTCCACGTATGCAGCCTCAATCTCGTCCGCAAACGCAGCGTCTCGTTCCTTGCTGACCTGCATTTCGGCAACGCTGTTCAGGTCGGAATCCGACGTGGAATTTGCCAGTTTTCCTCCCGTCTCTTTGCTTGCCTTTGCAGGACCGGGAGTCACAGCAGGGCGAACCACATCCATCAGCTCGCTGGTGCTCTTTGCGTGGACTATTGCCGTACCGACCGATGCAACGGAAGCGCAAGGGGAAGCGCCAGAAGGTTTCTCTGCAAATACCAAAAGCCTTCTTTCGCTATTATGAAGGCAAAGGTTCAACTTTGGGTAACCCACTTGAGCTTTTCGATGAACAAATTCGAGCCGCTTTTCCCTGGGATAAGATCGATTCAGGCAACAGCGTGCTGAGGTCCTTCCGTTTGAGGTACTTGGCTTGTAAGCGCATTCCAACTCGGAAAGTGCGACTGAACATTCCGTGCTTCGCTACTGGAACGGAAAAACAAAATGGAAAATTAAGATGTCAGTCGTTCGCCAAAAAACGAACCAACGTCGACGAATGTTTGAACGTCGCTGGTCAGGTCGATGTTCCGTATGTTGGAAGACTTCTTTATTTCGATGCCAAACAGCCAAAATACTTCTTTACCAGCGCTATAACTTATATCATTGACACGTGTACATTTTAAATGGGCAATTATATTATGATGTACGGAAAAGGCCATCAGAAACGCAAATTCACCATCCGGCTGCAATGCAGCGTCAGATCAAAGTGAAGTTTTTGGGCATCATGTGGACGGCACAAAAAGTATGGAGATTTTGAAACTCGTTCCGCAAACGCTGATCTTGGCAGAACTTTGAACGCAAACATTTAACTTCATTTATGAACAACATACCCAAAATCGTACGGGATTCAAATACAAATGATTATGTTCACGAGAAACAGTCATGCTTACTTGCAACACCAGATGCCCATAATCGACAGAAAACGCTAGGTGAACCCGAAGTTAGGAACAGTAATTCCACCCCATTGCTTCGATTCGATGGAAACGCGCACACTGAATGTTAACCCATACAAACTAATACATGCATATATATATATATATATATATATATATGCATCCGTTTCCGCGGCGAGTTTGATTCCAAGGTCACGACTAAAAGGTTATCCAAGCGGCTGATTATAAACGTTTTCAATATGCCAAGCTATAACCGGAAGCTCGCCATTATTTCAGAAGTGGGTATGCCAAGGAGACAAGCAAACAAAACTTTACATGAAATAACTGAATTCTCCTTGCGCTGATACGCGTGGTAGGCAGATTTCACCTTAGCGAACAAGTTGCCAAGGCCTTAAGAATGGCGACAAAAAGCCTGAGTAGCACTTGCTCATCAAAATATCAACATGATGCTTCTACTGTAGCTTCTCGGGATACACTGTGATATTTTAACGCGTCGCGATGGATCTTTAACGTGAAATCAAATAAATCACTATTACTGAGCTTATAACAATGAACGGTAGAAGTCATCTTGAAATTGCGAATGTCCTATTGAGTTTATGGATCTTTGAAAGACGTTATGCGGGAACAACCTTCTAGCAACAGAAAAGAATTCGCAGGCGCGAGTAGCAATCAAACTTCGAATTTTGGCAATGACGACCGACCAAGAACACTGAAAGGCAACTTACGCATTTGGGTCACGGTTTGTAGGCACGAAGTGCTCTGGCACCAGGTGAATGAGGTCCATACCAGGATTTCGCTCGAACTGGGCCACCAGAACACGCAAACGCGATTCAACAAGACCAGTGAATACCAACAAATCCTCTGCCGTGCTTGCATAGCCCATCAACGCAATGTAGTGTTTGTACTTCCAGAAGAAGTTCGAAGGTTCAAACAATTTCGACCAAGAGCTCTTGCCGACCAAAATGTCCATTGTAACGTCAAGAGCTAGACAAGCGAAAATTATGCGTAATATACCTTCAAGCCGACTGCTACCTTCGTTCATTGCCTCTTCGATAATCGTCCGGGTAGACGTAGTTACGTTGAACGTTGAATTCTGCTGCGGGAATGCTGGAGTGATAATTGGCATTAGATGGAAACGATCACTGATTTTCACCTAAAGAACGTGCACGGAATACAAAGTCATTTGTTTGTACGTGTTTTACCCGGGGATCCCATACAAGGTCCATAAGACGCGAGAAACAGGCGGGAGTTGGAGATGCATTTTTTAATAGAACCGGCTTCGGCCAATTCCTTGAATAGAAAAAATTGGACGTAAATAAGCAAGCAACATGGCTATTTCCGGCGCTTACCATCTAGTGAAAATTAGGAAGAATTTTCCCACTAAAACCGAGGGAGTGGCATTGGGATACAATTGGCAAGTCCGAGCAACGAGCATCGCCCAGGACACTCCGCCAAGGTAGCCAAACGCATTTGAATATATCCTTTTTTCTATGAGAAACAGATATTTCAAGCGAAAAGTAAAAGAACAATAGCGCACTTTTTGCCCACAATTTAATCGCTCGCAGCGTCAGGCGAAAGTTCTCTTTGTTGGGAACAAGACGTAAAATCTCATCCGTAACGCGGCAACCGTTTAAACTTCGAATGCATTTTTCGTCCAAGTTAAGTAAAAGGCTGTCGTCATCCAACGTTTGATCCTCGTGCACCTCCTTGAGATTAAGACGCGCGAACAGCATGTCTAGCTAAAAACTCAACGTACAAATTACGTTAATTCAAGAACCGCAGTTACCTCGATGCCGTCGAACTTCATTTTGATTACGGGAACAAAGGCATCCTCAATCCTTAGGCATTCAGTTACCTCTGGCTGCTTTCGGAGTAGGTCCCAAAAGGAGTTGAAAAAGTCCTCGCGAAGTATGTGACGCGGCGCCACGCAAAGCGTATCAATGTCAGCACCTGAAATCGCGGCGTAAATACTGCACAAAGTTCAACATCCATCGTTGGCACCTTTCGTGTGTACCCCGAGCCGATAGGAACCGAAAGTGAAAACCTTTCCACCCACCGTTTCGGCTACGTCGGCAGGAATGTTCTGAAATGACAGAAATGAGTAACGGAAGCAATGTTGGGCAACAAACGTCCTTACACGCTCGATGCTAAGATCGCGAATCCAGTTGCGTACCAGAACGTTGATTTTGCGCAGCACCTCCATGCGCTGCGACAACTCTTCGTCCGTTTCGTAGACGCCTTGCGAATGGAGGTACTCATCCAGTTGCGTGCTCTGAACTATTTCATGTTTCGAAGCTTCGCTTACTGAAATCGGCGCCGTAATGCCGTATTGGGGCACGTCATCTCCATTGGAGGGCCCCGGCGAGGAACCATCCGGTGGTATCGTGACAGCCATCCGACCGTACGTAACAAAAGTGGGATACGAAGGTCAATCCATATGTTTACCATGCAAGGCAGGCGGATTGCTCATTGCATTACACCACTACAAAATCGATCCTGATATAATGATTGTCAAGAACATATACAGTCATACTGTAGGTAATCGCATTTGTTTTCCTGCACTGGAGGTAATATATGACTGTACGGTGGTACGCCGCCACATAAAAATTTTACGACACAACGCGTGGTTTAAAACATGGTTTAATGTGCAACAAGCACTCCTCCAAATGGGTTGGAGCTAGAACTTCTAAGTTTCAAAAGAGACTTGCCATGCGTTCGTTCACCAACCAGCTCACCCTCGGTTGTTCGGACCACCGAGCGTACTCGTCCAGCCTGGTAAGTCAAAACCACTTGGTTGTCCTTAGTCGTGTTGTAAAAGTTCAAAACACGACGCAAGTTGAAATCAAACCAACAGGGAGGTGGGCAGCAAACCCAAAGCGCAGAAAACCCCGGGGCGCGTTTTCTACAGTACAATGTATTACTGTCAAGTTCATATTTGGGTAATTACGCCCATTTCCCATCTGCAACACTTGTCTGTCATTTGGGATGTGTTGTATTTTATCAGCTTAAATATCGTTTCAACTCGTGAGTTCAATTAGTGATGACGGTAACGTGTACAGGAAAGCATGCAAAAATTGACGGAAATGAGAATACGTTGGTAAGGCGTTTCCGGCACTGTTGTCAATCCTGCTCGGTACGCTGACGAAGTTGCACTTTGGCCTTGCATTTAGGTTGCCAGCAAGTCTTCTGCTCTGCTGTTGGTCATAGGCTTACGTCGCCGGCAGTAACTTGCCTTTGCGGTGACGGAACCAGATAATCGTCGAGCAAGTGACCATAGAATTGGATTTTTCTTATACTTAGGGCAGCTGGTTTCAACCTGGGCTCCCCTTTTATTCAGTGCCCCACTCGCGACATGGTACCTAACAATACTCAAGTTAATCGCTTACCTGCAATAGACAGTAACCCACTGCAGACGAAAA
>CBXJ02000211.1:0-33834 GCA_000612645.2 Trichuris muris | reverse complement strand
CGAAATTTACGAGGCTATTTTTCGAAAAATCGCCGACGCCTAGACCGGAATTTTTGAAGAAAAATTCGAAAAAAAATTTTTGTCATTTTCTTCGCGCAAAATGGTTGGTTCATAATCATTTGAGCCCCTCGCGAGCTGAAAACGATATAGTTCGTCGTAATGCTTAAAAATTGTCGTTGATTTCAGAAGACGAATTTTTTTAAAAATTTTCGAAATTTTCGAAAAAAATCGAAAAAAAGTTTTTTTCATTTTTTCGGCTGAAATGGTCCTAAATCGTTCTAGAGCACGTCGAGACGTGAAAAACGACATAAATTTCGTCGCTGGGAGCTACAAAATTGGGAATTTTACGAGGTCGAAATTTTCGAAAAAAATCGCCGACCCCGGACCTGGAAATTTTCGAAAAAAATCGAAAAAAAATTTTTTTTCATTTTTTCGGCTGAAATGGTCCTAAAATCGTTCTAGAGCACCTCGAGACGTGAAAAACGACATAAATTTCGTCGCTGGGGCTCAAAAATTGACTATTTTAGGAAGTCGAATTTTTCAAAAAATTTTCGAAATTTTCGAAAAAAATCGAAAAAAAATTTTTTTTCATTTTTTCGGCTGAAATGGTCCTAAAATCGTTCTAGAGCACGTCGAGACGTGAAAAACGACATAAATTTCGTCGCTGGGAGCTCAAAAATTGGGAATTTTACGAGGTCGAAATTTTCGAAAAAATCGCCGACCCCGGACCTGGAAATTTTTAAAAAATTCGAAAAAAATTTTTTTTCATTTTTTCGGCTCAAATGGTTCTAACATCGGTTCTAGAGCCCATGGAGACGTGAAAAACGACATAAATTTCGTCGCTGGGGCTCAAAAATTGACAATTTTAGGAAGTCGAATTTTTAAAAAAATTTTCGAAATTTTCGAAAAAATTCGAAAATTTTTTTTTCATTTTTTCGGCTGAAATGGTCCTAAAATCGTTCTAGAGCACGTCGAGACGTGAAAAACGACATAAATTTCCTCGCTGGAGCTCAAAAATTGGGAATTTTACGAGGTCGAAATTTTCGAAAAAATCCCCGACCCCGGACCTGGAAATTTTTAAAAAATTCGAAAAAAATTTTTTTTCATTTTTTCGGCTCAAATGGTTATAAAATCGTTCTAGAGCCCATGGAGACGTGAAAAACGACTTAAATTTCGTCGCTGGGGCTCAAAAATTGACAATTTTAGGAAGTCGAATTTTTAAAATTTTCGAAATTTTCGAAAAAATTCGAAAAAAATTTTTTTTCATTTTTTCGGCTCAAATGGTTCTAAAATCGTTCTAGAGCCCATGGAGACGTGAAAAACGACATAAATTTCGTCGCTGGAGCTCAAAAATTGGGAATTTTACGAGGTCGAAATTTTCGAAAAAATCGCCGACCCCGGACCTGGAAATTTTTAAAAAATTCGAAAAAAATTTTTTTTCATTTTTTCGGCTCAAATGGTTCTAAAATCGTTCTAGAGCCCATGGAGACGTGAAAAACGACATAAATTTCGTCGCTGGAGCTCAAAAATTGACAATTTTAGGAAGTCGAATTTTTAAAAAAAAAATTTTCGAAATTTTCGAAAAAAATCGAGAAAAAATTTTTTTTCATTTTTTCGGCTGAAATGGTTCTAAAATCGTTCTAGAGCACGTCGAGACGTGAAAAACGACATAAATTTCGTCGCTGGAGCTCAAAAATTGGGAATTTTACGAGGTCGAAATTTTCGAAAAAATCGCCGACCCCGGACCTGGAAATTTTTAGAAAATTCGAAAAAAATTTTTTTTCATTTTTTCGGCTCAAATGGTTCTAAAATCGTTCTAGAGCCCATGGAGACGTGAAAAACGACATAAATTTCGTCGCTGGGGCTCAAAAATTGACAATGTTAGGAAGTCGAATTTTTAAAAAAATTTTCGAAATTTTCGAAAAAAATCGAAAAAAATTTTTTTTCATTTTTTCGGCTGAAATGGTTCTAAAATCGTTCTAGAGCACGTCGAGACGTGAAAAACGACATACATTTCGTCGCTGGAGCTCAAAAATTGGGAATTTTACGAGGTCGAAATTTTCGAAAAAATCGCCGACCCCGGACCTGGAACTTTTTAAAAAATTCGAAAAAAATTTTTTTTCATTTTTTCGGCTCAAATGGTTCTAAAATCGTTCTAGAGCCCATCGAGACGTGAAAAACGACATAAATTTCGTCGCTGGAGCTCAGAAATTGACAATTTTAGGAAGTCGAATTTTTAAAAAAATTTTCGAAATTTTCGAAAAAAATCGAAAAAAATTTTTCATTTTTTCGGCTGAAATGGTCCTAAAATCGTTCTAGAGCACGTCGAGACGTGAAAAACGACATAAATTTCGTCGCTGGAGCTCAAAAATTGGGAATTTTACGAGGTCGAAATTTTCGAAAAAATCGCCGACCCCGGACCTGGAAATTTTTAAAAAATTCGAAAAAAATTTTTTTTCATTTTTTCGGCTCAAATGGTTCTAAAATCCGTTCTAGAGCCCATGGAGACGTGAAAAACGACATAAATTTCGTCGCTGGGGCTCAAAAATTGACGATTTTAGGAAGTCGAATTTTTAAAAAAATTTTCGAAATTTTCGAAAAAAATCGAAAAAAAATTTTTTTTCATTTTTTCGGCTGAAATGGTCCTAAAATCGTTCTAGAGCACGTCGAGACGTGAAAAACGACATAAATTTCGTCGCTGGAGCTCAAAACTAGCATTTTACGAAGTAGAAGTTTTCGAAAAAATCGCCGACCCCGGACATGGAAATTTTTAAAAAATTCGAAAAAAATTTTTTTTCATTTTTTCGGCTCAAATGGTTCTAAAATCGTTCTAGAGCCCGTCGAGACGTGAAAAACGACATAAATTTCGTCGCTGGAGCTCAAAAATTGACAATTTTAGGAGGTCGAATTTTTAAAAAAATTTTCGAAATTTTCGAAAAAAATCGAAAAAAAATTTTTTTTCATTTTTTCGGCTTAAATGGTTCTAAAATCGTTCTAGAGCACGTCGAGACGTGAAAAACGACATAAATTTCGTCGCTGGAGCTCAAAAATTGGGAATTTTACGAGGTCGAAATTTTCGAAAAAATCGCCGACCCCGGACCTGGAAATTTTTAAAAAATTCGAAATAAATTTTTTTTCATTTTTTCGGCTCAAATGGTTCTAAAATCGTTCTAGAGCCCATGGAGACGTGAAAAACGACATAAATTTCGTCGCTGGGGCTCAAAATTGACAATTTTAGGAAGTCGAATTTTTAAAAAAATTTTCGAAATTTTTAAAAAAATCGAAAAAAATTTTTTTTCATTTTTTCGGCTGAAATGGTCCTAAAATCGTTCTAGAGCCCATGGAGACGTGAAAAACGACATAAATTTCGTCGCTGGGGCTCAAAAATTGACAATTTTAGGAAGTCGAATTTTTAAAAAATCGCCGACCCAGGACCTGGAAATTTTTAAAAAATTCGAAAAAAATTTTTTTTCATTTTTTCGGCTCAAATGGTTCTAAAATCGTTCTAGAGCCCATGGAGACGTGAAGAACGACATAAATTTCGTCGCTGGGGATCAAAAATTGACAATTTTAGGAAGTCGAATTTTTAAAAAATTTTCGAAATTTTCGAAAAAAATCGAAAAAAAATTTTTTTTCATTTTTTCGGCTGAAATGGTCCTAAAATCGTTCTAGAGCACGTCGAGACGTGAAAAACGACATAAATTTCGTCGCTGGAGCTCAAAAATTGGGAATTTTACGAGGTCGAAATTTTCGAAAAAATCGCCGACCCCGGACCTGGAAATTTTTAAAAAATTCGAAAAAAATTTTTTTCATTTTTTCGGCTCAAATGGTTCTAAAATCGTTCTAGAGCCCATGGAGACGTGAAAAACGACATAAATTTCGTCGCTGGGGCTCAAAAATTGACAATTTTAGGAAGTCGAATTTTTAAAAAATTTTCGAAATTTTCGAAAAAAATCGAAAAAAAATTTTTTTTCATTTTTTCGGCTGAAATGGTCCTAAAATCGTTCTAGAGCACGTCGAGACGTGAAAAACGACATAAATTTCGTCGCTGGAGCTCAAAAATTGGGAATTTTACGAGGTCGAAATTTTCGAAAAAATCGCCGACCCGGACCTGGAAATTTTTAAAAAATTCGAAAAAAATTTTTTTTCATTTTTTCCGCTCAAATGGTTCTAAAATCGTTCTAGAGCCCATGGAGACGTGAAAAACGACATAAATTTCGTCGCTGTGCTCAAAAATTGACAATTTTAGGAAGTCGAATTTTTAAAAAAATTTTCGAAATTTTCGAAAAAAATCGAAAAAAATTTTTTTTTCATTTTTTCGGCTGAAATGGTCCTAAAATCGTTCTAGAGCACGTCGAGACGTGAAAAACGACATAAATTTCGTCGCTGGAGCTCAAAAATTGGGAATTTTACGAGGTCGAAATTTTCGAAAAAATCGCCGACCCCGGACCTGGAAATTTTTAAAAAATTCGAAAAAAATTTTTTTTCATTTTTTCGGCTCAAATGGTTCTAAAATCGTTCTAGAGCCCATGGAGACGTGAAAAACGACATAAATTTCGTCGCTGGGGCTCAAAAATTGACAATTTTAGGAAGTCGAATTTTTAAAAAATTTTCGAAATTTTCGAAAAAAATCGAAAAAAAATTTTTTTTTCATTTTTTCGGCTGAAATGGTCCTAAAATCGTTCTAGAGCACGTCGAGACGTGAAAAACGACATAAATTTCGTCGCTGGAGCTCAAAAATTGGGAATTTTACGAGGTCGAAATTTTCGAAAAAATCGCCGACCCCGGACCTGGAAATTTTTAAAAAATTCGAAAAAAATTTTTTTTCATTTTTTCGGCTCAAATGGTTCTAAAATCGTTCTAGAGCCCATGGAGACTGAAAAACGACATAAATTTCGTCGCTGGGGCTCAAAAATTGACAATTTTAGGAAGTCGAATTTTTAAAAAATTTTCGAAATTTTCGAAAAAAATCGAAAAAAAATTTTTTTTCATTTTTTCGGCTGAAATGGTCCTAAAATCGTTCTAGAGCACGTCGAGACGTGAAAAACGACATAAATTTCGTCGCTGGAGCTCAAAAATTGGGAATTTTACGAGGTCGAAATTTTCGAAAAAATCGCCGACCCCGGACCTGGAAATTTTTAAAAAATTCGAAAAAAATTTTTTTTCATTTTTTCGGCTCAAATGGTTCTAAAATCGTTCTAGAGCCCATGGAGACCTGAAAAACGACATAAATTTCGTCGCTGCTGCTCAAAAATTGACAATTTTAGGAAGTCGAATTTTTAAGAAAATTTTCGAAATTTTCGAAAAAAATCGAAAAAAAATTTTTTTTCATTTTTTCGGCTGAAATGGTCCTAAAATCGTTCTAGAGCACGTCGAGACGTGAAAAACGACATAAATTTCGTCGCTGGAGCTCAAAAATTGGGAATTTTACGAGGTCGAAATTTTCGAAAAAATCGCCGACCCCGGACCTGGAAATTTTTAAAAAATTCGAAAAAAATTTTTTTTCATTTTTTCGGCTCAAATGGTTCTAAAATCGTTCTAGAGCCCATGGAGACCTGAAAAACGACATAAATTTCGTCGCTGCTGCTCAAAAATTGACAATTTTAGGAAGTCGAATTTTTAAGAAAATTTTCGAAATTTTCGAAAAAAATCGAAAAAAAATTTTTTTTCATTTTTTCGGCTGAAATGGTCCTAAAATCGTTCTAGAGCACGTCGAGACGTGAAAAACGACATAAATTTCGTCGCTGGAGCTCAAAAATTGGGAATTTTACGAGGTCGAAATTTTCGAAAAAATCGCCGACCCCGGACCTGGAAATTTTTAAAAAATTCGAAAAAAATTTTTTTTCATTTTTTCGGCTCAAATGGTTCTAAAATCGTTCTAGAGCCCATGGAGACGTGAAAAACGACATAAATTTCGTCGCTGGGGCTCAAAAATTGACAATTTTAGGAAGTCGAATTTTTAAAAAAATTTTCGAAATTTTCGAAAAAAATCGAAAAAAAATTTTTTTTCATTTTTTCGGCTGAAATGGTCCTAAAATCGTTCTAGAGCACGTCGAGACGTGAAAAACGACATAAATTTCGTCGCTGGAGCTCAAAAATTGGGAATTTTACGAGGTCGAAATTTTCGAAAAAATCGCCGACCCCGGACCTGGAAATTTTTAAAAAATTCGAAAAAAATTTTTTTTCATTTTTTCGGCTCAAATGGTTCTAAAATCGTTCTAGAGCCCATGGAGACCTGAAAAACGACATAAATTTCGTCGCTGCTGCTCAAAAATTGACAATTTTAGGAAGTCGAATTTTTAAGAAAATTTTCGAAATTTTCGAAAAAAATCGAAAAAAAATTTTTTTTCATTTTTTCGGCTGAAATGGTCCTAAAATCGTTCTAGAGCACGTCGAGACGTGAAAAACGACATAAATTTCGTCGCTGGAGCTCAAAAATTGGGAATTTTACGAGGTCGAAATTTTCGAAAAAATCGCCGACCCCGGACCTGGAAATTTTTAAAAAATTCGAAAAAAATTTTTTTTCATTTTTTCGGCTCAAATGGTTCTAAAATCGTTCTAGAGCCCATGGAGACCTGAAAAACGACATAAATTTCGTCGCTGCTGCTCAAAAATTGACAATTTTAGGAAGTCGAATTTTTAAGAAAATTTTCGAAATTTTCGAAAAAAATCGAAAAAAAATTTTTTTTCATTTTTTCGGCTGAAATGGTCCTAAAATCGTTCTAGAGCACGTCGAGACGTGAAAAACGACATAAATTTCGTCGCTGGAGCTCAAAAATTGGGAATTTTACGAGGTCGAAATTTTCGAAAAAATCGCCGACCCCGGACCTGGAAATTTTTAAAAAATTCGAAAAAAATTTTTTTTCATTTTTTCGGCTCAAATGGTTCTAAAATCGTTCTAGAGCCCATGGAGACGTGAAAAACGACATAAATTTCGTCGCTGGTGCTCAAAAATTGACAATTTTAGGAAGTCGAATTTTTAAAAAAATTTTCGAAATTTTCGAAAAAAATCGAAAAAAAATTTTTTTTCATTTTTTCGGCTGAAATGGTCCTAAAATCGTTCTAGAGCACGTCGAGACGTGAAAAACGACATAAATTTCGTCGCTGGAGCTCAAAAATTGGGAATTTTACGAGGTCGAAATTTTCGAAAAAATCGCCGACCCCGGACCTGGAAATTTTTAAAAAATTCGAAAAAAATTTTTTTTCATTTTTTCGGCTCAAATGGTTCTAAAATCGTTCTAGAGCCCATGGAGACCTGAAAAACGACATAAATTTCGTCGCTGCTGCTCAAAAATTGACAATTTTAGGAAGTCGAATTTTTAAGAAAATTTTCGAAATTTTCGAAAAAAATCGAAAAAAAATTTTTTTTCATTTTTTCGGCTGAAATGGTCCTAAAATCGTTCTAGAGCACGTCGAGACGTGAAAAACGACATAAATTTCGTCGCTGGAGCTCAAAAATTGGGAATTTTACGAGGTCGAAATTTTCGAAAAAATCGCCGACCCCGGACCTGGAAATTTTTAAAAAATTCGAAAAAAATTTTTTTTCATTTTTTCGGCTCAAATGGTTCTAAAATCGTTCTAGAGCCCATGGAGACCTGAAAAACGACATAAATTTCGTCGCTGCTGCTCAAAAATTGACAATTTTAGGAAGTCGAATTTTTAAGAAAATTTTCGAAATTTTCGAAAAAAATCGAAAAAAAATTTTTTTTCATTTTTTCGGCTGAAATGGTCCTAAAATCGTTCTAGAGCACGTCGAGACGTGAAAAACGACATAAATTTCGTCGCTGGAGCTCAAAAATTGGGAATTTTACGAGGTCGAAATTTTCGAAAAAATCGCCGACCCCGGACCTGGAAATTTTTAAAAAATTCGAAAAAAATTTTTTTTCATTTTTTCGGCTCAAATGGTTCTAAAATCGTTCTAGAGCCCATGGAGACGTGAAAAACGACATAAATTTCGTCGCTGGGGCTCAAAAATTGACAATTTTAGGAAGTCGAATTTTTAAAAAAATTTTCGAAATTTTCGAAAAAAATCGAAAAAAAATTTTTTTTCATTTTTTCGGCTGAAATGGTCCTAAAATCGTTCTAGAGCACGTCGAGACGTGAAAAACGACATAAATTTCGTCGCTGGAGCTCAAAAATTGGGAATTTTACGAGGTCGAAATTTTCGAAAAAATCGCCGACCCCGGACCTGGAAATTTTTAAAAAATTCGAAAAAAATTTTTTTTCATTTTTTCGGCTCAAATGGTTCTAAAATCGTTCTAGAGCCCATGGAGACCTGAAAAACGACATAAATTTCGTCGCTGCTGCTCAAAAATTGACAATTTTAGGAAGTCGAATTTTTAAGAAAATTTTCGAAATTTTCGAAAAAAATCGAAAAAAAATTTTTTTTCATTTTTTCGGCTGAAATGGTCCTAAAATCGTTCTAGAGCACGTCGAGACGTGAAAAACGACATAAATTTCGTCGCTGGAGCTCAAAAATTGGGAATTTTACGAGGTCGAAATTTTCGAAAAAATCGCCGACCCCGGACCTGGAAATTTTTAAAAAATTCGAAAAAAATTTTTTTTCATTTTTTCGGCTCAAATGGTTCTAAAATCGTTCTAGAGCCCATGGAGACGTGAAAAACGACATAAATTTCGTCGCTGGCTGCTCAAAAATTGACAATTTTAGGAAGTCGAATTTTTAAGAAAATTTTCGAAATTTTCGAAAAAAATCGAAAAAAAATTTTTTTTCATTTTTTCGGCTGAAATGGTCCTAAAATCGTTCTAGAGCACGTCGAGACGTGAAAAACGACATAAATTTCGTCGCTGGAGCTCAAAAATTGGGAATTTTACGAGGTCGAAATTTTCGAAAAAATCGCCGACCCCGGACCTGGAAATTTTTAAAAAATTCGAAAAAAATTTTTTTTCATTTTTTCGGCTCAAATGGTTCTAAAATCGTTCTAGAGCCCATGGAGACGTGAAAAACGACATAAATTTCGTCGCTGGGGCTCAAAAATTGACAATTTTAGGAAGTCGAATTTTTAAAAAAATCTTCGAAATTTTCGAAAAAAATCGAAAAAAATTTTTTTTTCATTTTTTCGGCTCAGATGGTCCTAAAATCGTTCTAGAGCACGTCGAGACGTGAAAAACGACATAAATTTCGTCGCTGGAGCTCAAAAATTGGGAATTTTACGAGGTTGAAATTTTCGAAAAAATCGCCGACCCCGGACCTGGAAATTTTTAAAAAATTCGAAAAAAATTTTTTTTCATTTTTTCGGCTCAAATGGTTCTAAAATCGTTCTAGAGCCCATGGAGACGTGAAAAACGACATAAATTTCGTCGCTGGGGCTCAAAAATTGACAATTTTAGGAAGTCGAATTTTTAAAAAAATCTTCGAAATTTTCGAAAAAAATCGAAAAAAAATTTTTTTTTCATTTTTTCGGCTGAAATGGTACTAAAATCGTTCTAGAGCACGTCGAGACGTGAAAAACGACATAAATTTCGTCGCTGGAGCTCAAAAATTGGGAATTTTACGAGGTCGAAATTTTCGAAAAAATCGCCGTCCCCGGACCTGGAAATTTTTAAAAAATTCGAAAAAAATTTTTTTTCATTTTTTCGGCTTAAATGGTTCTAAAATCGTTCTAGAGCCCATGGAGACGTGAAAAACGACATAAATTTCGTCGCTGGGGCTCATAAATTGACAATTTTAGGAAGTCGAATTTTTAAAAAAATTTTCGAAATTTTCGAAAAAAATCGAAAAAAAATTTTTTTTCATTTTTTCGGCTGAAATGGTCCTAAAATCGTTATAGAGCACGTCGAGACGTGAAAAACGACATAAATTTCGTCGCTGGAGCTCAAAAATTGGGAATTTTACGAGGTCGAAATTTTCGAAAAAATCGCCGACCCCGGACCTGGAAATTTTTAAAAAATTCGAAAAAAATTTTTTCTCATTTTTTCGGCTCAAATGGTTCTAAAATCGTTCTAGAGCCCATGGAGACGTGAAAAACGACATAAATTTCGTCGCTGGGGCTCAAAAATTGACAATTTTAGGAAGTCGAATTTTTAAAAAAATTTTCGAAATTTTCGAAAAAAATCGAAAAAAAATTTTTTTTCATTTTTTCGGCTGAAATGGTCCTAAAATCGTTATAGAGCACGTCGAGACGTGAAAAACGACATAAATTTCGTCGCTGGAGCTCAAAAATTGGGAATTTTACGAGGTCGAAATTTTCGAAAAAATCGCCGACCCCGGACCTGGAAATTTTTAAAAAATTCGAAAAAAATTTTTTTTTGATTTTTTCCGGTGAAATTGTTCTAAAATCGTTCTAGAGCCGTCGAGACGAGAAAAATGACATAAATTTCGTCGCTAGGTCTCAAAAATTCCGAATTTTACGAAGGCGAAATTTTCGAAAAAATCGCCGACGCCAGACCAGGAAATTTTTAAAAAATTCGAAAAAAATTTTTTGTCAGTTTTTTCGCCAAAATGGGTTTAAAATCATTCTAGAGCACCTCGAGAGCTGAAAAACAATATAAGTTTCGTCGGTAATGCTAAAAATTGTCTATTTCAGGAAAACGAATTTTTCAAAAAATTTTCGAAATTTTCGAAAGAAATCGAAAAAAAATTTTTTTTCATTTTTTCGGCTGAAATGGTCCTAAAATCGTTCTAGAGCACGTCGAGACGTGAAAAACGACATAAATTTCGTCGCTGGAGCTAAAAAATTGGGAATTTTACGAGGTCGAAATTTTCGAAAAAATCGCCGACCCCGGACCTGGAAATTTTTAAAAAATTCGAAAAAAATTTTTTTTCATTTTTTCGGCTCAAATGGTTCTAAAATCGTTCTAGAGCCCATGGAGACGTGAAAAACGACATAAATTTCGTCGCTGGGGCTCAAAAATTGACAATTTTAGGAAGTCGAATTTTTAAAAAAATTTTCGAAATTTTCGAAAAAAATCGAAAAAAAATTTTTTTTCATTTTTTCGGCTGAAATGGTCCTAAAATCGTTCTAGAGCACGTCGAGACGTGAAAAACGACATAAATTTCGTCGCTGGAGCTCAAAAATTGGGAATTTTACGAGGTCGAAATTTTCGAAAAAATCGCCGACCCCGGACCTGGAAATTTTTAAAAAATTCGAAAAAAATTTTTTTTCATTTTTTCGGCTCAAATGGTTCTAAAATCGTTCTAGAGCCCATGGAGACGTGAAAAACGACATAAATTTCGTCGCTGCTGCTCAAAAATTGACAATTTTAGGAAGTCGAATTTTTAAAAAAATTTTCGAAATTTTCGAAAAAAATCGAAAAAAAATTTTTTTTCATTTTTTCGGCTGAAATGGTCCTAAAATCGTTCTAGAGCACGTCGAGACGTGAAAAACGACATAAATTTCGTCGCTGGAGCTCAAAAATTGGGAATTTTACGAGGTCGAAATTTTCGAAAAAATCGCCGACCCCGGACCTGGAAATTTTTAAAAAATTCGAAAAAAATTTTTTTTCATTTTTTCGGCTCAAATGGTTCTAAAATCGTTCTAGAGCCCATGGAGACGTGAAAAACGACATAAATTTCGTCGCTGGGGCTCAAAAATTGACAATTTTAGGAAGTCGAATTTTTAAAAAAATTTTCGAAATTTTCGAAAAAAATCGAAAAAAATTTTTTTTCATTTTTTCGGCTGAAATGGTCCTAAAATCGTTCTAGAGCACGTCGAGACGTGAAAAACGACATAAATTTCGTCGCTGGAGCTCAAAAATTGGGAATTTTACGAGGTCGAAATTTTCGAAAAAATCGCCGACCCCGGACCTGGAAATTTTTAAAAAATTCGAAAAAAATTTTTTTTCATTTTTTCGGCTCAAATGGTTCTAAAATCGTTCTAGAGCCCATGGAGACGTGAAAAACGACATAAATTTCGTCGCTGGGGCTCAAAAATTGACAATTTTAGGAAGTCGAATTTTTAAGAAAATTTTCGAAATTTTCGAAAAAAATCGAAAAAAAATTTTTTTTCATTTTTTCGGCTGAAATGGTCCTAAAATCGTTCTAGAGCACGTCGAGACGTGAAAAACGACATAAATTTCGTCGCTGGAGCTCAAAAATTGGGAATTTTACGAGGTCGAAATTTTCGAAAAAATCGCCGACCCCGGACCTGGAAATTTTTAAAAAATTCGAAAAAAATTTTTTTTCATTTTTTCGGCTCAAATGGTTCTAAAATCGTTCTAGAGCCCATGGAGACGTGAAAAACGACATAAATTTCGTCGCTGCGGCTCAAAAATTGACAATTTTAGGAAGTCGAATTTTTAAAAAAATTTTCGAAATTTTCGAAAAAAATCGAAAAAAAATTTTTTTTCATTTTTTCGGCTGAAATGGTCCTAAAATCGTTCTAGAGCACGTCGAGACGTGAAAAACGACATAAATTTCGTCGCTGGAGCTCAAAAATTGGGAATTTTACGAGGTCGAAATTTTCGAAAAAATCGCCGACCCCGGACCTGGAAATTTTTAAAAAATTCGAAAAAAATTTTTTTTCATTTTTTCGGCTCAAATGGTTCTAAAATCGTTCTAGAGCCCATGGAGACGTGAAAAACGACATAAATTTCGTCGCTGCGGCTCAAAAATTGACAATTTTAGGAAGTCGAATTTTTAAAAAAATTTTCGAAATTTTCGAAAAAAATCGAAAAAAAATTTTTTTTCATTTTTTCGGCTGAAATGGTCCTAAAATCGTTCTAGAGCACGTCGAGACGTGAAAAACGACATAAATTTCGTCGCTGGAGCTCAAAAATTGGGAATTTTACGAGGTCGAAATTTTCGAAAAAATCGCCGACCCCGGACCTGGAAATTTTTAAAAAATTCGAAAAAAATTTTTTTTCATTTTTTCGGCTCAAATGGTTCTAAAATCGTTCTAGAGCCCATGGAGACGTGAAAAACGACATAAATTTCGTCGCTGGGGCTCAAAAATTGACAATTTTAGGAAGTCGAATTTTTAAAAAATTTTCGAAATTTTCGAAAAAAATCGAAAAAAAATTTTTTTTCATTTTTTCGGCTGAAATGGTCCTAAAATCGTTCTAGAGCACGTCGAGACGTGAAAAACGACATAAATTTCGTCGCTGGAGCTCAAAAATTGGGAATTTTACGAGGTCGAAATTTTCGAAAAAATCGCCGACCCCGGACCTGGAAATTTTTAAAAAATTCGAAAAAAATTTTTTTTCATTTTTTCGGCTCAAATGGTTCTAAAATCGTTCTAGAGCCCATGGAGACGTGAAAAACGACATAAATTTCGTCGCTGGGGCTCAAAAATTGACAATTTTAGGAAGTCGAATTTTTAAAAAAATTTTCGAAATTTTCGAAAAAAATCGAAAAAAAATTTTTTTTCATTTTTTCGGCTGAAATGGTCCTAAAATCGTTCTAGAGCACGTCGAGACGTGAAAAACGACATAAATTTCGTCGCTGGAGCTCAAAAATTGGGAATTTTACGAGGTCGAAATTTTCGAAAAAATCGCCGACCCCGGACCTGGAAATTTTTAAAAAATTCGAAAAAAATTTTTTTTCATTTTTTCGGCTCAAATGGTTCTAAAATCGTTCTAGAGCCCATGGAGACGTGAAAAACGACATAAATTTCGTCGCTGGGGCTCAAAAATTGACAATTTTAGGAAGTCGAATTTTTAAAAAAATTTTCGAAATTTTCGAAAAAAATCGAAAAAAAATTTTTTTTCATTTTTTCGGCTGAAATGGTCCTAAAATCGTTCTAGAGCACGTCGAGACGTGAAAAACGACATAAATTTCGTCGCTGGAGCTCAAAAATTGGGAATTTTACGAGGTCGAAATTTTCGAAAAAATCGCCGACCCCGGACCTGGAAATTTTTAAAAAATTCGAAAAAAATTTTTTTTCATTTTTTCGGCTCAAATGGTTCTAAAATCGTTCTAGAGCCCATGGAGACGTGAAAAACGACATAAATTTCGTCGCTGGGGCTCAAAAATTGACAATTTTAGGAAGTCGAATTTTTAAAAAAATTTTCGAAATTTTCGAAAAAAATCGAAAAAAAATTTTTTTTCATTTTTTCGGCTGAAATGGTCCTAAAATCGTTCTAGAGCACGTCGAGACGTGAAAAACGACATAAATTTCGTCGCTGGAGCTCAAAAATTGGGAATTTTACGAGGTCGAAATTTTCGAAAAAATCGCCGACCCCGGACCTGGAAATTTTTAAAAAATTCGAAAAAAATTTTTTTTCATTTTTTCGGCTCAAATGGTTCTAAAATCGTTCTAGAGCCCATGGAGACGTGAAAAACGACATAAATTTCGTCGCTGGGGCTCAAAAATTGACAATTTTAGGAAGTCGAATTTTTAAAAAAATTTTCGAAATTTTCGAAAAAATCGAAAAAAATTTTTTTTCATTTTTTCGGCTGAAATGGTCCTAAAATCGTTCTAGAGCACGTCGAGACGTGAAAAACGACATAAATTTCGTCGCTGGAGCTCAAAAATTGGGAATTTTACGAGGTCGAAATTTTCGAAAAAATCGCCGACCCCGGACCTGGAAATTTTTAAAAAATTCGAAAAAAATTTTTTTTCATTTTTTCGGCTCAAATGGTTCTAAAATCGTTCTAGAGCCCATGGAGACGTGAAAAACGACATAAATTTCGTCGCTGGGCTCAAAAATTGACAATTTTAGGAAGTCGAATTTTTAAAAAAATTTTCGAAATTTTCGAAAAAAATCGAAAAAAATTTTTTTTCATTTTTTCGGCTGAAATGGTCCTAAAATCGTTCTAGAGCACGTCGAGACGTGAAAAACGACATAAATTTCGTCGCTGGAGCTCAAAAATTGGGAATTTTACGAGGTCGAAATTTTCGAAAAAATCGCCGACCCCGGACCTGGAAATTTTTAAAAAATTCGAAAAAAATTTTTTTTCATTTTTTCGGCTCAAATGGTTCTAAAATCGTTCTAGAGCCCATGGAGACGTGAAAAACGACATAAATTTCGTCGCTGGGGCTCAAAAATTGACAATTTTAGGAAGTCGAATTTTTAAAAAAATTTTCGAAATTTTCGAAAAAATCGAAAAAAAATTTTTTTTCATTTTTTCGGCTGAAATGGTCCTAAAATCGTTCTAGAGCACGTCGAGACGTGAAAAACGACATAAATTTCGTCGCTGGAGCTCAAAAATTGGGAATTTTACGAGGTCGAAATTTTCGAAAAAATCGCCGACCCCGGACCTGGAAATTTTTAAAAAATTCGAAAAAAATTTTTTTTCATTTTTTCGGCTCAAATGGTTCTAAAATCGTTCTAGAGCCCATGGAGACGTGAAAAACGACATAAATTTCGTCGCTGGGCTCAAAAATTGACAATTTTAGGAAGTCGAATTTTTAAAAAATTTTCGAAATTTTCGAAAAAATTCGAAAAAAAATTTTTTTCATTTTTTCGGCTCAAATGGTTCTAAAATCGTTCTAGAGCACGTCGAGACGTGAAAAACGACATAAATTTCGTCGCTGGAGCTCAAAAATTGACAATTTTAGGAAGTCGAATTTTTAAAAAATTTTCGAAATTTTCGAAAAAATCGAAAAAAAATTTTTTTTCATTTTTTCGGCTGAAATGGTCCTAAAATCGTTCTAGAGCACGTCGAGACGTGAAAAACGACATAAATTTCGTCGCTGGAGCTCAAAAATTGGGAATTTTACGAGGTCGAAATTTTCGAAAAAATCGCCGACCCCGGACCTGGAAATTTTTAAAAAATTCGAAAAAAATTTTTTTTCATTTTTTCGGCTCAAATGGTTCTAAAATCGTTCTAGAGCCCATGGAGACGTGAAAAACGACATAAATTTCGTCGCTGGGCTCAAAAATTGACAATTTTAGGAAGTCGAATTTTTAAAAAAATTTTCGAAATTTTCGAAAAAAATCGAAAAAAATTTTTTTTCATTTTTTCGGCTGAAATGGTCCTAAAATCGTTCTAGAGCACGTCGAGACGTGAAAAACGACATAAATTTCGTCGCTGGAGCTCAAAAATTGGGAATTTTACGAGGTCGAAATTTTCGAAAAAATCGCCGACCCCGGACCTGGAAATTTTTAAAAAATTCGAAAAAAATTTTTTTCATTTTTTCGGCTCAAATGGTTCTAAAATCGTTCTAGAGCCCATGGAGACCTGAAAAACGACATAAATTTCGTCGCTGCTGCTCAAAAATTGACAATTTTAGGAAGTCGAATTTTTAAAAAATTTTCGAAATTTTCGAAAAAAATCGAAAAAAAATTTTTTTTTCATTTTTTCGGCTGAAATGGTCCTAAAATCGTTCTAGAGCACGTCGAGACGTGAAAAAACGACATAAATTTCGTCGCTGGAGCTCAAAAATTGGGAATTTTACGAGGTCGAAATTTTCGAAAAAATCGCCGACCCCGGACCTGGAAATTTTTAAAAAATTCGAAAAAAATTTTTTTTCATTTTTTCGGCTCAAATGGTTCTAAAATCGTTCTAGAGCCCATGGAGACGTGAAAAACGACATAAATTTCGTCGCTGGGGCTCAAAAATTGACAATTTTAGGAAGTCGAATTTTTAAAAAAATTTTCGAAATTTTCGAAAAAAATCGAAAAAAAATTTTTTTTCATTTTTTCGGCTGAAATGGTCCTAAAATCGTTCTAGAGCACGTCGAGACGTGAAAAACGACATAAATTTCGTCGCTGGAGCTCAAAAATTGGGAATTTTACGAGGTCGAAATTTTCGAAAAAATCGCCGACCCCGGACCTGGAAATTTTTAAAAAATTCGAAAAAAATTTTTTTTCATTTTTTCGGCTCAAATGGTTCTAAAATCGTTCTAGAGCCCATGGAGACGTGAAAAACGACATAAATTTCGTCGCTGGGGCTCAAAAATTGACAATTTTAGGAAGTCGAATTTTTAAAAAAATTTTCGAAATTTTCGAAAAAAATCGAAAAAAAATTTTTTTTCATTTTTTCGGCTGAAATGGTCCTAAAATCGTTCTAGAGCACGTCGAGACGTGAAAAACGACATAAATTTCGTCGCTGGAGCTCAAAAATTGGGAATTTTACGAGGTCGAAATTTTCGAAAAAATCGCCGACCCCGGACCTGGAAATTTTTAAAAAATTCGAAAAAAATTTTTTTTCATTTTTTCGGCTCAAATGGTTCTAAAATCGTTCTAGAGCCCATGGAGACGTGAAAAACGACATAAATTTCGTCGCTGGGGCTCAAAAATTGACAATTTTAGGAAGTCGAATTTTTAAAAAATTTTCGAAATTTTCGAAAAAAATCGAAAAAAAATTTTTTTTCATTTTTTCGGCTGAAATGGTCCTAAAATCGTTCTAGAGCACGTCGAGACGTGAAAAACGACATAAATTTCGTCGCTGGAGCTCAAAAATTGGGAATTTTACGAGGTCGAATTTTTCGAAAAAATCGCCGACCCCGGACCTGGAAATTTTTAAAAAATTCGAAAAAAATTTTTTTTCATTTTTTCGGCTCAAATGGTTCTAAAATCGTTCTAGAGCCCATGGAGACGTGAAAAACGACATAAATTTCGTCGCTGGGGCTCAAAAATTGACAATTTTAGGAAGTCGAATTTTTAAAAAATTTTCGAAATTTTCGAAAAAAATCGAAAAAAAATTTTTTTTCATTTTTTCGGCTGAAATGGTCCTAAAATCGTTCTAGAGCACGTCGAGACGTGAAAAACGACATAAATTTCGTCGCTGGAGCTCAAAAATTGGGGAATTTTACGAGGTCGAAATTTTCGAAAAAATCGCCGACCCCGGACCTGGAAATTTTTAAAAAAATTCGAAAAAAATTTTTTTTCATTTTTTCGGCTCAAATGGTTCTAAAATCGTTCTAGAGCCCATGGAGACGTGAAAAACGACATAAATTTCGTCGCTGGGCTCAAAAATTGACAATTTTAGGAAGTCGAATTTTTAAAAAAATTTTCGAAATTTTCGAAAAAATGAAAAAAAATTTTTTTCGAATTTTTTCGGCTGAAATGGTCCTAAAATCGTTCTAGAGCACGTCGAGACGTGAAAAACGACATAAATTTCGTCGCTGGAGCTCAAAAATTGGGAATTTTACGAGGTCGAAATTTTCGAAAAAATCGCGACCCCGGACCTGGAAATTTTTAAAAATTCGAAAAAAATTTTTTTCATTTTTTCGGCTCAAATGGTTCTAAAATCGTTCTAGAGCCCATGGAGACGTGAAAAACGACATAAATTTCGTCGCTGGAGCTCAAAAATTGACAATTTTAGGAAGTCGAATTTTTAAAAAAATTTTCGAAATTTTCGAAAAAAATCGAAAAAAAATTTTTTTTCATTTTTTCGGCTGAAATGGTTCTAAAATCGTTCTAGAGCACGTCGAGACGTGAAAAACGACATAAATTTCGTCGCTGGAGCTCAAAAATTGGGAATTTTACGAGGTCGAAATTTTCGAAAAAATCGCCGACCCCGGACCTGGAAATTTTTAAAAAATTCGAAAAATTTTTTTCATTTTTTCGGCTGAAATGGTTCTAAAATCGTTCTAGAGCACGTCGAGACGTGAAAAACGACATAAATTTCGTCGCTGGAGCTCAAAAATTGGGAATTTTAGGAGGTCGAATTTTTAAAAAAATTTTCGAAATTTTCGAAAAAAATCGAAAAAAAATTTTTTTTCATTTTTTCGGCTGAAATGGTTCTAAAATCGTTCTAGAGCACGTCGAGACGTGAAAAACGACATAAATTTCGTCGCTGGAGCTCAAAAATTGGGAATTTTATGAGGTCGAAATTTTCGAAAAAATCGCTGACCCCGGACCTGGAAATTTTTTAAAAATTCGAAAAAATTTTTTTTTCATTTTTTCGGCTCAAATGGTTCTAAAATCGTTCTAGAGCCCATCGAGACGTGAAAAACGACATAAATTTCGTCGCTGGAGCTCAAAAATTGACAATTTTAGGAAGTCGAATTTTTAAAAAAATTTTCGAAATTTTCGAAAAAAATCGAAAAAAAATTTTTTTTCATTTTTTCGGCTGAAATGGTTCTAAAATCGTTCTAGAGCACGTCGAGACGTGAAAAACGACATAAATTTCGTCGCTGGAGCTCAAAAATTGGGAATTTTATGAGGTCGAAATTTTCGAAAAAATCGCTGACCCCGGACCTGGAAATTTTTTAAAAATTCGAAAAAATTTTTTTTTCATTTTTTCGGCTCAAATGGTTCTAAAATCGTTCTAGAGCCCATCGAGACGTGAAAAACGACATAAATTTCGTCGCTGGAGCTCAAAAATTGACAATTTTAGGAAGTCGAATTTTTAAAAAAATTTTCGAAATTTTCGAAAAAAATCGAAAAAAAATTTTTTTTCATTTTTTCGGCTGAAATGGTTCTAAAATCGTTCTAGAGCACGTCGAGACGTGAAAAACGACATAAATTTCGTCGCTGGAGCTCAAAAATTGGGAATTTTATGAGGTCGAAATTTTCGAAAAAATCGCTGACCCCGGACCTGGAAATTTTTTAAAAATTCGAAAAAATTTTTTTTTCATTTTTTCGGCTCAAATGGTTCTAAAATCGTTCTAGAGCCCATCGAGACGTGAAAAACGACATAAATTTCGTCGCTGGAGCTCAAAAATTGACAATTTTAGGAAGTCGAATTTTTAAAAAAATTTTCGAAATTTTCGAAAAAAATCGAAAAAAAATTTTTTTTCATTTTTTCGGCTGAAATGGTTCTAAAATCGTTCTAGAGCACGTCGAGACGTGAAAAACGACATAAATTTCGTCGCTGGAGCTCAAAAATTGGGAATTTTACGAGGTCGAAATTTTCGAAAAAATCGCTGACCCCGGACCTGGAAATTTTTTAAAAATTCGAAAAAATTTTTTTTTCATTTTTTCGGCTCAAATGGTTCTAAAATCGTTCTAGAGCCCATCGAGACGTGAAAAACGACATAAATTTCGTCGCTGGAGCTCAAAAATTGACAATTTTAGGAAGTCGAATTTTTAAAAAAATTTTCGAAATTTTCGAAAAAATCGAAAAAAAATTTTTTTTCATTTTTTCGGCTGAAATGGTTCTAAAATCGTTCTAGAGCACGTCGAGACGTGAAAAACGACATAAATTTCGTCGCTGGAGCTCAAAAATTGGGAATTTTATGAGGTCGAAATTTTCGAAAAAATCGCTGACCCCGGACCTGGAAATTTTTTAAAAATTCGAAAAAATTTTTTTTTCATTTTTTCGGCTCAAATGGTTCTAAAATCGTTCTAGAGCCCATCGAGACGTGAAAAACGACATAAATTTCGTCGCTGGAGCTCAAAAATTGACAATTTTAGGAAGTCGAATTTTTAAAAAAATTTTCGAAATTTTCGAAAAAAATCGAAAAAAAATTTTTTTTCATTTTTTCGGCTGAAATGGTTCTAAAATCGTTCTAGAGCACGTCGAGACGTGAAAAACGACATAAATTTCGTCGCTGGAGCTCAAAAATTGGGAATTTTATGAGGTCGAAATTTTCGAAAAAATCGCTGACCCCGGACCTGGAAATTTTTTAAAAATTCGAAAAAATTTTTTTTTCATTTTTTCGGCTCAAATGGTTCTAAAATCGTTCTAGAGCCCATCGAGACGTGAAAAACGACATAAATTTCGTCGCTGGAGCTCAAAAATTGACAATTTTAGGAAGTCGAATTTTTAAAAAAATTTTCGAAATTTTCGAAAAAAATCGAAAAAAAATTTTTTTTCATTTTTTCGGCTGAAATGGTTCTAAAATCGTTCTAGAGCACGTCGAGACGTGAAAAACGACATAAATTTCGTCGCTGGAGCTCAAAAATTGGGAATTTTATGAGGTCGAAATTTTCGAAAAAATCGCTGACCCCGGACCTGGAAATTTTTTAAAAATTCGAAAAAATTTTTTTTTCATTTTTTCGGCTCAAATGGTTCTAAAATCGTTCTAGAGCCCATCGAGACGTGAAAAACGACATAAATTTCGTCGCTGGAGCTCAAAAATTGACAATTTTAGGAAGTCGAATTTTTAAAAAAATTTTCGAAATTTTCGAAAAAAATCGAAAAAAAATTTTTTTTCATTTTTTCGGCTGAAATGGTTCTAAAATCGTTCTAGAGCACGTCGAGACGTGAAAAACGACATAAATTTCGTCGCTGGAGCTCAAAAATTGGGAATTTTACGAGGTCGAAATTTTCGAAAAAATCGCTGACCCCGGACCTGGAAATTTTTAAAAAATTCGAAAAAAATTTTTTTTCATTTTTTCGGCTCAAATGGTTCTAGAATCGTTCTAGAGACCATCGAGACGTGAAAAACGACATAAATTTCGTCGCTGGAGCTCAAAAATTGACAATTTTAGGAAGTCGAATTTTTAAAAAAATTTTCGAAATTTTCGAAAAAAATCGAAAAAAAATTTTTTTTCATTTTTTCGGCTGAAATGGTTCTAAAATCGTTCTAGAGCACGTCGAGACGTGAAAAACGACATAAATTTCGTCGCTGGAGCTCAAAAATTGGGAATTTTATGAGGTCGAAATTTTCGAAAAAATCGCTGACCCCGGACCTGGAAATTTTTTAAAAATTCGAAAAAATTTTTTTTTCATTTTTTCGGCTCAAATGGTTCTAAAATCGTTCTAGAGCCCATCGAGACGTGAAAAACGACATAAATTTCGTCGCTGGAGCTCAAAAATTGACAATTTTAGGAAGTCGAATTTTTAAAAAAATTTTCGAAATTTTCGAAAAAAATCGAAAAAAAATTTTTTTTCATTTTTTCGGCTGAAATGGTTCTAAAATCGTTCTAGAGCACGTCGAGACGTGAAAAACGACATAAATTTCGTCGCTGGAGCTCAAAAATTGGGAATTTTATGAGGTCGAAATTTTCGAAAAAATCGCTGACCCCGGACCTGGAAATTTTTTAAAAATTCGAAAAAATTTTTTTTTCATTTTTTCGGCTCAAATGGTTCTAAAATCGTTCTAGAGCCCATCGAGACGTGAAAAACGACATAAATTTCGTCGCTGGAGCTCAAAAATTGACAATTTTAGGAAGTCGAATTTTTAAAAAAATTTTCGAAATTTTCGAAAAAAATCGAAAAAAAATTTTTTTTCATTTTTTCGGCTGAAATGGTTCTAAAATCGTTCTAGAGCACGTCGAGACGTGAAAAACGACATAAATTTCGTCGCTGGAGCTCAAAAATTGGGAATTTTATGAGGTCGAAATTTTCGAAAAAATCGCTGACCCCGGACCTGGAAATTTTTTAAAAATTCGAAAAAATTTTTTTTTCATTTTTTCGGCTCAAATGGTTCTAAAATCGTTCTAGAGCCCATCGAGACGTGAAAAACGACATAAATTTCGTCGCTGGAGCTCAAAAATTGACAATTTTAGGAAGTCGAATTTTTAAAAAAATTTTCGAAATTTTCGAAAAAAATCGAAAAAAAATTTTTTTTCATTTTTTCGGCTGAAATGGTTCTAAAATCGTTCTAGAGCACGTCGAGACGTGAAAAACGACATAAATTTCGTCGCTGGAGCTCAAAAATTGGGAATTTTATGAGGTCGAAATTTTCGAAAAAATCGCTGACCCCGGACCTGGAAATTTTTTAAAAATTCGAAAAAATTTTTTTTCATTTTTTCGGCTCAAATGGTTCTAAAATCGTTCTAGAGCCCATCGAGACGTGAAAAACGACATAAATTTCGTCGCTGGAGCTCAAAAATTGACAATTTTAGGAAGTCGAATTTTTAAAAAAATTTTCGAAATTTTCGAAAAAAATCGAAAAAAAATTTTTTTTCATTTTTTCGGCTGAAATGGTTCTAAAATCGTTCTAGAGCACGTCGAGACGTGAAAAACGACATAAATTTCGTCGCTGGAGCTCAAAAATTGGGAATTTTATGAGGTCGAAATTTTCGAAAAAATCGCTGACCCCGGACCTGGAAATTTTTTAAAAATTCGAAAAAATTTTTTTTTCATTTTTTCGGCTCAAATGGTTCTAAAATCGTTCTAGAGCCCATCGAGACGTGAAAAACGACATAAATTTCGTCGCTGGAGCTCAAAAATTGACAATTTTAGGAAGTCGAATTTTTAAAAAAATTTTCGAAATTTTCGAAAAAAATCGAAAAAAAATTTTTTTTCATTTTTTCGGCTGAAATGGTTCTAAAATCGTTCTAGAGCACGTCGAGACGTGAAAAACGACATAAATTTCGTCGCTGGAGCTCAAAAATTGGGAATTTTATGAGGTCGAAATTTTCGAAAAAATCGCTGACCCCGGACCTGGAAATTTTTTAAAAATTCGAAAAAATTTTTTTTTCATTTTTTCGGCTCAAATGGTTCTAAAATCGTTCTAGAGCCCATCGAGACGTGAAAAACGACATAAATTTCGTCGCTGGAGCTCAAAAATTGACAATTTTAGGAAGTCGAATTTTTAAAAAAATTTTCGAAATTTTCGAAAAAAATCGAAAAAAAATTTTTTTTCATTTTTTCGGCTGAAATGGTTCTAAAATCGTTCTAGAGCACGTCGAGACGTGAAAAACGACATAAATTTCGTCGCTGGAGCTCAAAAATTGGGAATTTTACGAGGTCGAAATTTTCGAAAAAATCGCTGACCCCGGACCTGGAAATTTTTTAAAAATTCGAAAAAATTTTTTTTTCATTTTTTCGGCTCAAATGGTTCTAAAATCGTTCTAGAGCCCATCGAGACGTGAAAAACGACATAAATTTCGTCGCTGGAGCTCAAAAATTGACAATTTTAGGAAGTCGAATTTTTAAAAAAATTTTCGAAATTTTCGAAAAAAATCGAAAAAAAATTTTTTTTCATTTTTTCGGCTGAAATGGTTCTAAAATCGTTCTAGAGCACGTCGAGACGTGAAAAACGACATAAATTTCGTCGCTGGAGCTCAAAAATTGGGAATTTTATGAGGTCGAAATTTTCGAAAAAATCGCTGACCCCGGACCTGGAAATTTTTTAAAAATTCGAAAAAATTTTTTTTCATTTTTTCGGCTCAAATGGTTCTAAAATCGTTCTAGAGCCCATCGAGACGTGAAAAACGACATAAATTTCGTCGCTGGAGCTCAAAAATTGACAATTTTAGGAAGTCGAATTTTTAAAAAAATTTTCGAAATTTTCGAAAAAAATCGAAAAAAAATTTTTTTTCATTTTTTCGGCTGAAATGGTTCTAAAATCGTTCTAGAGCACGTCGAGACGTGAAAAACGACATAAATTTCGTCGCTGGAGCTCAAAAATTGGGAATTTTATGAGGTCGAAATTTTCGAAAAAATCGCTGACCCCGGACCTGGAAATTTTTTAAAAATTCGAAAAAATTTTTTTTTCATTTTTTCGGCTCAAATGGTTCTAAAATCGTTCTAGAGCCCATCGAGACGTGAAAAACGACATAAATTTCGTCGCTGGAGCTCAAAAATTGACAATTTTAGGAAGTCGAATTTTTAAAAAAATTTTCGAAATTTTCGAAAAAAATCGAAAAAAAATTTTTTTTCATTTTTTCGGCTGAAATGGTTCTAAAATCGTTCTAGAGCACGTCGAGACGTGAAAAACGACATAAATTTCGTCGCTGGAGCTCAAAAATTGGGAATTTTATGAGGTCGAAATTTTCGAAAAAATCGCTGACCCCGGACCTGGAAATTTTTTAAAAATTCGAAAAAATTTTTTTTTCATTTTTTCGGCTCAAATGGTTCTAAAATCGTTCTAGAGCCCATCGAGACGTGAAAAACGACATAAATTTCGTCGCTGGAGCTCAAAAATTGACAATTTTAGGAAGTCGAATTTTTAAAAAAATTTTCGAAATTTTCGAAAAAAATCGAAAAAAAATTTTTTTTCATTTTTTCGGCTGAAATGGTTCTAAAATCGTTCTAGAGCACGTCGAGACGTGAAAAACGACATAAATTTCGTCGCTGGAGCTCAAAAATTGGGAATTTTATGAGGTCGAAATTTTCGAAAAAATCGCTGACCCCGGACCTGGAAATTTTTAAAAATTCGAAAAAATTTTTTTTTCATTTTTTCGGCTCAAATGGTTCTAAAATCGTTCTAGAGCCCATCGAGACGTGAAAAACGACATAAATTTCGTCGCTGGAGCTCAAAAATTGACAATTTTAGGAAGTCGAATTTTTAAAAAAATTTTCGAAATTTTCGAAAAAAATCGAAAAAAAATTTTTTTTCATTTTTTCGGCTGAAATGGTTCTAAAATCGTTCTAGAGCACGTCGAGACGTGAAAAACGACATAAATTTCGTCGCTGGAGCTCAAAAATTGGGAATTTTATGAGGTCGAAATTTTCGAAAAAATCGCTGACCCCGGACCTGGAAATTTTTTAAAAATTCGAAAAAATTTTTTTTTCATTTTTTCGGCTCAAATGGTTCTAAAATCGTTCTAGAGCCCATCGAGACGTGAAAAACGACATAAATTTCGTCGCTGGAGCTCAAAAATTGACAATTTTAGGAAGTCGAATTTTTAAAAAAATTTTCGAAATTTTCGAAAAAAATCGAAAAAAAATTTTTTTTCATTTTTTCGGCTGAAATGGTTCTAAAATCGTTCTAGAGCACGTCGAGACGTGAAAAACGACATAAATTTCGTCGCTGGAGCTCAAAAATTGGGAATTTTATGAGGTCGAAATTTTCGAAAAAATCGCTGACCCCGGACCTGGAAATTTTTTAAAAATTCGAAAAAATTTTTTTTTCATTTTTTCGGCTCAAATGGTTCTAAAATCGTTCTAGAGCCCATCGAGACGTGAAAAACGACATAAATTTCGTCGCTGGAGCTCAAAAATTGACAATTTTAGGAAGTCGAATTTTTAAAAAAATTTTCGAAATTTTCGAAAAAAATCGAAAAAAAATTTTTTTTCATTTTTTCGGCTGAAATGGTTCTAAAATCGTTCTAGAGCACGTCGAGACGTGAAAAACGACATAAATTTCGTCGCTGGAGCTCAAAAATTGGGAATTTTATGAGGTCGAAATTTTCGAAAAAATCGCTGACCCCGGACCTGGAAATTTTTTAAAAATTCGAAAAAATTTTTTTTCATTTTTTCGGCTCAAATGGTTCTAAAATCGTTCTAGAGCCCATCGAGACGTGAAAAACGACATAAATTTCGTCGCTGGAGCTCAAAAATTGACAATTTTAGGAAGTCGAATTTTTAAAAAAATTTTCGAAATTTTCGAAAAAAAATCGAAAAAAAATTTTTTTTCATTTTTTCGGCTGAAATGGTTCTAAAATCGTTCTAGAGCACGTCGAGACGTGAAAAACGACATAAATTTCGTCGCTGGAGCTCAAAAATTGGGAATTTTATGAGGTCGAAATTTTCGAAAAAATCGCTGACCCCGGACCTGGAAATTTTTTAAAAAATTCGAAAAAATTTTTTTTCATTTTTTCGGCTCAAATGGTTCTAAAATCGTTCTAGAGCCCATCGAGACGTGAAAAACGACATAAATTTCGTCGCTGGAGCTCAAAAATTGACAATTTTAGGAAGTCGAATTTTTAAAAAAATTTTCGAAATTTTCGAAAAAAATCGAAAAAAAATTTTTTTTCATTTTTTCGGCTGAAATGGTTCTAAAATCGTTCTAGAGCACGTCGAGACGTGAAAAACGACATAAATTTCGTCGCTGGAGCTCAAAAATTGGGAATTTTATGAGGTCGAAATTTTCGAAAAAATCGCTGACCCCGGACCTGGAAATTTTTTAAAAATTCGAAAAAATTTTTTTTTCATTTTTTCGGCTCAAATGGTTCTAAAATCGTTCTAGAGCCCATCGAGACGTGAAAAACGACATAAATTTCGTCGCTGGAGCTCAAAAATTGACAATTTTAGGAAGTCGAATTTTTAAAAAAATTTTCGAAATTTTCGAAAAAAATCGAAAAAAATTTTTTTTCATTTTTTCGGCTGAAATGGTTCTAAATCGTTCTAGAGCACGTCGAGACGTGAAAAACGACATAAATTTCGTCGCTGGAGCTCAAAAATTGGGAATTTTAGGAGGTCGAATTTTTAAAAAAATTTCGAAATTTTCGAAAAAAATCGAAAAAAAATTTTTTTTCATTTTTTCGGCTGAAATGGTTCTAAAATCGTTCTAGAGCACGTCGAGACGTGAAAAACGACATAAATTTCGTCGCTGGAGCTCAAAAATTGGGAATTTTATGAGGTCGAAATTTTCGAAAAAATCGCTGACCCCGGACCTGGAAATTTTTTAAAAATTCGAAAAAAATTTTTTTTCATTTTTTCGGCTCAAATGGTTCTAAAATCGTTCTAGAGCCCATCGAGACGTGAAAAACGACATAAATTTCGTCGCTGGAGCTCAAAAATTGACAATTTTAGGAAGTCGAATTTTTAAAAAAATTTTCGAAATTTTCGAAAAAAATCGAAAAAAAATTTTTTTTCATTTTTTCGGCTGAAATGGTTCTAAAATCGTTCTAGAGCACGTCGAGACGTGAAAAACGACATAAATTTCGTCGCTGGAGCTCAAAAATTGGGAATTTTATGAGGTCGAAATTTTCGAAAAAATCGCTGACCCCGGACCTGGAAATTTTTTAAAAATTCGAAAAAATTTTTTTTTCATTTTTTCGGCTCAAATGGTTCTAAAATCGTTCTAGAGCCCATCGAGACGTGAAAAACGACATAAATTTCGTCGCTGGAGCTCAAAAATTGACAATTTTAGGAAGTCGAATTTTTAAAAAAATTTTCGAAATTTTCGAAAAAAATCGAAAAAAAATTTTTTTTCATTTTTTCGGCTGAAATGGTTCTAAAATCGTTCTAGAGCACGTCGAGACGTGAAAAACGACATAAATTTCGTCGCTGGAGCTCAAAAAATTGGGAATTTTATGAGGTCGAAATTTTCGAAAAAATCGCTGACCCGGACCTGGAAATTTTTTAAAAAATTCGAAAAAATTTTTTTTTCATTTTTTCGGCTCAAATGGTTCTAAAATCGTTCTAGAGCCCATCGAGACGTGAAAAACGACATAAATTTCGTCGCTGGAGCTCAAAAATTGACAATTTTAGGAAGTCGAATTTTTAAAAAAATTTTCGAAATTTTCGAAAAAAATCGAAAAAAAATTTTTTTTCATTTTTTCGGCTGAAATGGTTCTAAAATCGTTCTAGAGCACGTCGAGACGTGAAAAACGACATAAATTTCGTCGCTGGAGCTCAAAAATTGGGAATTTTACGAGGTCGAAATTTTCGAAAAAATCGCTGACCCCGGACCTGGAAATTTTTAAAAATTCGAAAAAATTTTTTTTTCATTTTTTTCGGCTCAAATGGTTCTAAAATCGTTCTAGAGCCCATCGAGACGTGAAAAACGACATAAATTTCGTCGCTGGAGCTCAAAAAATTGACAATTTTAGGAAGTCGAATTTTTAAAAAAATTTTCGAAATTTTCGAAAAAAATCGAAAAAAAATTTTTTTTCATTTTTTCGGCTGAAATGGTTCTAAAATCGTTCTAGAGCACGTCGAGACGTGAAAAACGACATAAATTTCGTCGCTGGAGCTCAAAAATTCGGGAATTTTATGAGGTCGAAATTTTCGAAAAAATCGCTGACCCCGGACCTGGAAATTTTTTAAAAAATTCGAAAAAATTTTTTTTTCATTTTTTCGGCTCAAATGGTTCTAAAATCGTTCTAGAGCCCATCGAGACGTGAAAAACGACATAAATTTCGTCGCTGGAGCTCAAAAATTGACAATTTTTAGGAAGTCGAATTTTTTAAAAAAATTTTCGAAATTTTCGAAAAAAATCGAAAAAAAATTTTTTTTCATTTTTCGGCTCAAATGGTTCTAAAATCGTTCTAGAGCCCATCGAGACGTGAAAAACGACATAATTTCGTCGCTGGAGCTCAAAAATTGACAATTTTAGGAGTCGAATTTTTAAAAAAATTTTCGAAATTTTCGAAAAAAATCGAAAAAAAATTTTTTTTTCATTTTTTCGGCTGAAATGGTTCTAAAATCGTTCTAGAGCACGTCGAGACGTGAAAAACGACATAAATTTCGTCGCTGGAGCTCAAAAATTGGGAATTTTACGAGGTCGAAATTTTCGAAAAAATCGCTGACCCCGGACCTGGAAATTTTTTAAAAAATTCGAAAAAAATTTTTTTTCATTTTTTCGGCTCAAATGGTTCTAAAATCGTTCTAGAGCCCATCGAGACGTAAAAAACGACATAAATTTCGTCGCTGGAGCTCAAAAATTGACAATTTTAGGAAGTCGAATTTTTAAAAAAATTTTCGAAATTTTCGAAAAAAATCGAAAAAAAATTTTTTTTTCATTTTTTCGGCTGAAATGGTTCTAAAATCGTTCTAGAGCACGTCGAGACGTGAAAAACGACATAAATTTCGTCGCTGGAGCTCAAAAATTGGGAATTTTATCGAGGTCGAAATTTTCGAAAAAATCGCTGACCCCGGACCTGGAAATTTTTTAAAAAATTCGAAAAAAATTTTTTTTTTTTCATTTTTTCGGCTCAAATGGTTCTAAAATCGTTCTAGAGCCCATCGAGACGTAAAAAACGACATAAATTTCGTCGCTGGAGCTCAAAAATTGACAATTTTAGGAAGTCGAATTTTTAAAAAAATTTTCGAAATTTTCGAAAAAAATCGAAAAAAAATTTTTTTTTCATTTTTCGGCTGAAATGGTTCTAAAATCGTTCTAGAGCACGTCGAGACGTGAAAAACGACATAAATTTCGTCGCTGGAGCTCAAAAATTGGGAATTTTTACGAGGTCGAAATTTTCGAAAAAATCGCTGACCCCGGACCTGGAAATTTTTAAAAAATTCGAAAAAAATTTTTTTTCATTTTTTCGGCTCCAAATGGTTCTAAAATCGTTCTAGAGCCCATCGAGACGTGAAAAACGACATAAATTTCGTCGCTGGAGCTCAAAAATTGACAATTTTAGGAAGTCGAATTTTTAAAAAAATTTTCGAAATTTTCGAAAAAAATCGAAAAAAAAATTTTTTTTCATTTTTTCGGCTGAAATGGTTCTAAAATCGTTCTAGAGGCACGTCGAGACGTGAAAAACGACATAAATTTCGTCGCTGGAGCTCAAAAATTGGAATTTTAGAAGTCGAATTTTCGAAAAAATTTTCGAAATTTCGAAAAAAATCGAAAAAAAATTTTTTTTTCATTTTTTCGGCTGAAATGGTTCTAAAATCGTTTCTAGAGCACGTCGAGACGTGAAAAACGACATAAATTTCGTCGCTGGAGCTCAAAAATTGGGAATTTTACGAGGTCGAAATTTTCGAAAAAATCGCTGACCCCGGACCTGGAAATTTTTAAAAATTCGAAAAAATTTTTTTTTCATTTTTTCGGCTCAAATGGTTCTAAAATCGTTCTAGAGCCCATCGAGACGTGAAAAACGACATAAATTTCGTCGCTGGAGCTCAAAAATTGACAATTTTAGGAAGTCGAATTTTTAAAAAAATTTTCGAAATATTCGAAAAAAATCGAAAAAAAATTTTTTTTCATTTTTTCGGCTGAAATGGTTCTAAAATCGTTCTAGAGCACGTCGAGACGTGAAAAACGACATAAGTTTCGTCGCTGGAGCTCAAAAATTGGGAATTTTAGGAGGTCGAAATTTTCGAAAAAATCGCTGACCCCGGACCTGGAAATTTTTTAAAAATTCGAAAAAAATTTTTTTTCATATTTTCGGCTCAAATGGTTCTAAAACAGTTCTAGAGCCCATCGAGACGTGAAAAACGACATAAATTTCGTCGCTGGAGCTCAAAAATTGACAATTTTAGGAAGTCGAATTTTTAAAAAAATTTTCGAAATTTTCGAAAAAAATCGAAAAAAAATTTTTTTTCATTTTTTCGGCTGAAATGGTTCTAAAATCGTTCTAGAGCACGTCGAGACGTGAAAAACGACATAAATTTCGTCGCTGGAGCTCAAAAATTGGGAATTTTATGAGGTCGAAATTTTCGAAAAAATCGCTGACCCGGACTGGAAATTTTTTAAAAATTCGAAAAAAATTTTTTTTCATTTTTTCGGCTCAAATGGTTCTAAAATCGTTCTAGAGCCCATCGAGAGGTGAAAAACGACATAAATTTCGTCGCTGGAGCTCAAAAATTGACAATTTTAGGAAGTCGAATTTTTAAAAAAATTTTCGAAATTTTCGAAAAAAATCGAAAAAAAATTTTTTTTTCATTTTTTCGGCTGAAATGGTTCTAAAATCGTTCTAGAGCACGTCGAGACGTGAAAAACGACATAAATTTCGTCGCTGGAGCTCAAAAATTGGGAATTTTATGAGGTCGAAATTTTCGAAAAAATCGCTGACCCCGGAACTGGAAATTTTTTAAAAATTCGAAAAAATTTTTTTTTCATTTTTTCGGCTCAAATGGTTCTAAAATCGTTCTAGAGCCCATCGAGACGTGAAAAACGACATAAATTTCGTCGCTGGAGCTCAAAAAATGACAATTTTAGGAAGTCGAATTTTTAAAAAAATTTTCGAAATTTTCGAAAAAAATCGAAAAAAAATTTTTTTTCATTTTTTCGGCTGAAATGGTTCTAAAATCGTTCTAGAGCACGTCGAGACGTGAAAAACGACATAAATTTCGTCGCTGGAGCTCAAAAATTGGGAATTTTACGAGGTCGAAATTTTCGAAAAAATCGCTGACCCCGGACCTGGAAATTTTTAAAATTCGAAAAATTTTTTTTCATTTTTCGGCTCAAATGGTTCTAAAATCGTTCTAGAGGCCCATCGAGACGTGAAAACGACATAAATTTCGTCGCTGGAGCTCAAAAAATTGACAATTTTAGGAAGTCGAATTTTTAAAAAAATTTTCGAAATTTTCGAAAAAAATCGAAAAAAAATTTTTTTTCATTTTTTCGGCTGAAATGGGTTCTAAAATCGTTCTAGAGCACGTCGAGACGTGAAAAACGGACATTAAATTTCGTCGCTGGAGCTCAAAAATTGGGAATTTTATGAGGTCGAAATTTTCGAAAAAAATCGCTGACCCCGGACCTGGAAATTTTTAAAAATTCGAAAAAATTTTTTTTCATTTTTTCGGCTCAAATGGTTCTAAAATCGTTCTAGAGCCCATCGAGACGTGAAAAACGACATAAATTTCGTCGCTGGAGCTGAAAAAATTGACAATTTTAGGAAGTGGAATTTTTAAAAAAATTTTCGAAATTTTCGAAAAAAATCGAAAAAAAATTTTTTTTCATTTTTTCGGCTGAAATGGTTCTAAAATCGTTCTAGAGCACGTCGAGACGTGAAAAACGACATAAATTTCGTCGCTGGAGCTCAAAAATTGGGAATTTTATGAGGTCGAAATTTTCGAAAAAATCGCTGACCCCGGACCTGGAAATTTTTTAAAAATTCGAAAAAAATTTTTTTTTCATTTTTTCGGCTCAAATGGTTCTAAAATCGTTCTAGAGCCCATCGAGACGTGAAAAACGACATAAATTTCGTCGCTGGAGCTCAAAAATTGACAATTTTAGGAAGTCGAATTTTTAAAAAAATTTTCGAAATTTTCGAAAAAAATCGAAGAAAAATTTTTTTTTCATTTTTTCGGCTGAAATGGTTCTACAATCGTTCTAGAGCACGTCGAGACGTGAAAAACGACATAAGTTTCGTCGCTGGAGCTAAAAATTGGGAATTTTAGGAGGTCGAATTTTTAAAAAAATTTTCGAAATTTTCGAAAAAAATCGAAAAAAAATTTTTTTTCATTTTTTCGGCTGAAATGGTTCTAAAATCGTTCTAGAGCACGTCGAGACGTGAAAAACGACATAAATTTCGTCGCTGGAGCTCAAAAATTGGGAATTTTACGAGGTCGAAATTTTCGAAAAAATCGCTGACCCGGACCTGGAAATTTTTAAAAATTCGAAAAAAATTTTTTTTCATTTTTTCGGCTCAAATGGTTCTAAAATCGTTCTAGAGCCCATCGAGACGTGAAAAAACGACATAAATTTCGTCGCTGGAGCTCAAAAATTACAATTTTAGGAAGTCGAATTTTTAAAAAAAATTTTCGAAATTTCGAAAAAAATCGAAAAAAAATTTTTTTTCATTTTTTCGGCTGAAATGGTTCTAAAATCGTTCTAGAGCACGTCGAGACGTGAAAAACGACATAAATTTCGTCGCTGGAGCTCAAAAATTGGGAATTTTACGAGGTCGAAATTTTCGAAAAAATCGCTGACCCCGGACCTGGAAATTTTTAAAAAATTCGAAAAAAATTTTTTTTCATTTTTTCGGCTCAAATGGTTCTAAAATCGTTCTAGAGCCCATCGAGACGTGAAAAACGACATAAATTTCGTCGCTGGAGCTCAAAAATTGACAATTTTAGGAAGTCGAATTTTTAAAAAAATTTTCGAAATTTTCGAAAAAAATCGAAAAAAAATTTTTTTTCATTTTTTCGGCTGAAATGGTTCTAAAATCGTTCTAGAGCACGTCGAGACGTGAAAAACGACATAAATTTCGTCGCTGGAGCTCAAAAATTGGAATTTTACGAGGTCGAAATTTTCGAAAAAATCGCCGACCCCGGACCTGGAAATTTTTAAAAATTCGAAAAAATTTTTTTTCATTTTTTCGGCTCAAATGGTTCTAAAATCGTTCTAGAGCCCATCGAGACGTGAAAAACGACATAAATTTCGTCGCTGGAGCTCAAAAATTGACAATTTTAGGAAGTCGAATTTTTAAAAAAATTTTCGAAATTTTCGAAAAAAATCGAAAAAAAATTTTTTTTCATTTTTTCGGCTGAAATGGTTCTAAAATCGTTCTAGAGCACGTCGAGACGTGAAAAACGACATAAATTTCGTCGCTGGAGCTCAAAAATTGGGAATTTTACGAGGTCGAAATTTTCGAAAAAATCGCTGACCCCGGACCTGGAAATTTTTAAAAAATTCGAAAAAAAATTTTTTTCATTTTTTCGGCTCAAATGGTTCTAGAATCGTTCTAGAGCCCATCGAGACGTGAAAAACGACATAAATTTCGCCGCTGGAGCTCAAAAATTGACAATTTTAGGAAGTCGAATTTTTAAAAAAATTTTCGAAATTTTCGAAAAAATCGAAAAAA
>CBXJ02000208.1:0-12439 GCA_000612645.2 Trichuris muris | reverse complement strand
GGCCTTGTCAGTTGGGACCGAAAATAGCAACTTCTCCGTTTTCGTACTTCGAAAAGTTCGGAAGCATTTGCCACTCAGCCGAGGCACTTCCACCAATTAAGCGGCCTCCGTGCTTTTGCTGCGGAAAAAGGCACGGCAATTACGGTAGGAAAAAGTGCGGATTTGAACAGTACAGCCGGTGTTGGAAGATTACCGCTGATGCACCCGTTGAGTTCTATTCACTGCTACATGTAAGAACACCAAAGCAACCTAACCAATGGCTGCTTGGTTAGTTGTGTTAGTGAGAAAACAGGCGAACACTGAACGTACGATAGCTTTTATTCGCAGCTTCCGGAATCGACTGATTCCGTCGTCAGCGAGATGGTGGAAAGAACCAACTGGCTAACTTTTTAAGGTCCGGATAACTTTTTGTGTTGTCAATGAGCACCACCTCGCTGACGACGGAATCAGTCGATTCCGAAAGCTACGAATAAAAGCTATCGTACGTTCACTGTTCGCCTCTTTTCTCACTAACACAACTAACCAACCAGCCACTGGTTAGGCTGCTTTGATGTTCTTACATGTAGCAGCGAATAGAACTCAACGGGTGCATCAGCAGTAATCTTCCAACATGATCCACCGCCCCGTTACAAAGAAACCAGTCTTCAAAGTACAGCCGCTCTCCGTAAATAATACTTGTTAAGCGAGCAAACAACATTGTCGAGGGCCACTGGCGATGGAGCACGATTTGTTGAGACACTACTTTCGTTTGCTTAAGCGGTTCATCTCAGCCAGTTGATAACACCAAAGAAGGTGGTATCGTCTGCTGATTCAGCATAGGCATCCGCTTGAAAATTTCCAATTTCACGGCATCGATTTCTTTGCCATGTTTGTCTTTCATCTTGAAGTAAGAGGAATTAGTAATAGGGTGTCTCATAATTATGAAAAAAGGTCACCAACGCGATTCAATCGCGCTGATGACGGAACACGTACGTTCCGAAAGCTTCGCCTATTAAAGCTCGTTGAACAAGGATACCGTATCTTTTCACCTTTTTTCATAAGTTTGTCTTTCATAATCAAATGGCATATAAACAACCCATTAGGCATATTGTTATTGCCAATACTTCGGTACAGGAGCTTCGTTGTACGTACGAGACGATGCATGGCCGTTGGCGACGAGCACCGTTCGTAGTAAGGACAAACGGCTAACCAACGGATGATTGGGCAAATGAAGACAAAGCGGTACGCTAGCAATGGCGTGTGCTTAGAAAGCAGTTTTGCTTTACGTGCGTACGACCAGTGGCTTCGTCTTTACCAAAAATTGCCCATACAGGAGCTCGCCGACCATTCATTGCTTTAAGTTAGAGTATTATCAAATGTGGATGCGGAGCATCTTATATTGTTGAGGCTGGACATACGACAGTTCGTCGTATAAAACAACATATGGCGAGCCTCACAAGATACCGTAATGCATGTAGGAGGCTCAGGGATGACACCCCTTCTGCCAGAGGAAGACCGCAGACTGTTACCAAATGTTGTAATGGAAGAATGTATAAGATCCTCTGCCTTTGTGGAACATATTGCTGGATGCTCATTCGTTAACGAGCTTTTTTACTTTGGCACGTTAGCCCGGGAGAGGAACTTTAGGATAAGAAAAATCAAAGAAGCCCTATACATTCATAACAATGAATGCTTCAATAGGGAAGATGGAATACAACTCAGTGAAATTTGGACTAGATTAATTTTGGCAACAAATTGTTGCCAGTTGCCGTTGTGTTCCTCTTCTATACAACAAACAGGTTCAATCCATGAAGGTTTACGCAGGGAGATATTTTGAGGAAAGACTTTATGAAAACACATTACAGTTTAAAACCTTTGGGATTTTGGTTTTAAACACTATCCTTTGCTCCAATGCTGGGACACGTGAATTAGCCATTTGTACACGCTGATGACGAGACAAGGTTGAGTCCCGCAAGCTTCGTGTCTGTTTGATTCTCCTTTAACGGGACTTAAGCCGTGTGTTGGAAATAAAAAGGTATTATCCATCATGAACGGGGCAGGATACCTTCATACAAAAGATAATACTATTGATTAAGAGACGGGCAGACTATCTATTAGTCAACATACGGAGCAAGCACCAGTTGAGCAATAGGATTGCTCAGCCGCTGTTTTCGATCCCTGTTGGCCCATCGAACACAATGGGCATACATGGATATGGCATTTACGCTGGCCAATTACCAGAGGGAACGGCCAATCGCTACGAACCGATAACTGGAAACTGCTAAGCCACTTTCTTTCAACCTTTGAACGAACTATCGACCTTGCGTAATTTCACGCTGAATGGCACTGACGAATGCTATTCAAGCACTTACGCATTATGCTTGCCGCCGTCGAAGAGATTATATAGGCAAGCATTCGGTATTAATGGGGATCTCCGACGTTGGCTCGAAACGACCAGCTTAACCGCAATCCGCCCGTCGGCGTGTCCTACTGTTTCCATTGGAGAGAGGGCTTCGATGAATCAAGTGGCTCACTTTTTAAGGTACGGATAACTTTTTGTGTTGTCAATGAACAATGGCTAATTCAAGAATAATCAAACGATCTGGATGGGGAAATTGTGGCTACGCGATTGTCATGCTCGCCGCCCCGTGCCCGCTGAACGCTTCTTCATGCACAATTAAATTGGAACCACCATGATTTATTGAAGCATCGGTTAAATTCAATAAAATAGCTGTGCGCAGCTATTTATCTTTCCATGCTCGCGGATTTTCAGTGCAGTTGTCCCAAAGTACTTACGCGTACGAACAGGTGCAGCAGGGATTCATCCCTTTGATTATGCGTGGAGGAAGCTGACGGCAAATCTAACTTCGGTTGAACAACCATTAATACAAGCGCGCCTAAGCGCAAAGGCCGCTCGCGCTGCCTTCTTGCGGATTGGGAGACGAATTGAAAGATTCCACGGAGTCTTGCCAAGGCCCATGTTTCCGTTAGGAGACGACTACTAATTCAAAGATGAGACTAAGCAGGGCCATTTGGCAAAAGAATACGCTCTGTTAATAGCAGGCTCAATCAACCTTGGACTACAGCTGAAAGAACACGAACGTGCATACCCGCTTCACCGACGTGGAAAACAATCCGTGGAGACCACACGGAGGCAGTTTTGACTTCCTGCTACGTTGGTACATTGTTCGACGACCAAACTGCATTGTCAGGTTAATTCGTGCCTCTTCAGCCGTTTACGCGATTCAAGCAACTCGTGCAAACCAACTGGTAAAGGTGAAAGGACTCCATGTCCTTGGGCGGCTGGACAAGGTACCTGAATTCTCGAAGAAGCGGGAAACAATCGAGCTGCCTGGATTCTCTACATCTTACCTCCGAATTGCTGGTCAGCTGTCCGCCAGACTACGTTGTACGGTCTCGTGCGAAACAACGACTGCCCTAGCGTGCCTGTGCCGAAACCGGCTAGGCAGGACGAAGTTGTTTGCCGCTTTGGTCCCAAGAGCGAAGGAAGAGCATTTTCCGCGTAAGCACGCAATGGCGTATCGCCAAGCAGCCCTCCTACAACAGGCATCTTCGCATTCTGAAAAAACTGCCTCATCAGAAACGCATTTTGCTACCGTGATTTTCAGGTATTAAAATAGGTCACTGCTTTAAATCTAATTTTTCTCGCAATCATGCGTCTCCCCGACCTTTTCTCCGTCTCGTGGCCGAGTGCAACAGTGAATCCATGGGCAAAAATTGCGCGGCGCGCTAATAAGTCCCTCTGCGCAACTTCCCAAAGGCAACATGTACTATCGCATTGGATCGCCCGCGAAATTAGTCGACGAAGCATCTTCACGGTGTGCATGCTTCCCTTGTCGTCCTGCAGCTTTACGGATAGAGATATTAATAATAGCAGTGAGACTGCATGCGCATCGGAGTACAAGGGTGCGTGATGTCTATTGGCGTGGCTAGCCAACCATCGCGTAAAACTTTAGGTAGCCCGAACTTCTTTCTGATCGCGCTGCTTTTGCCCCTGTAGCGACCGGCTGAGTCACAATGATCGTCAAGTTCGAGCCCTCCAGGAACCTGCATTCGTGTACTGTACTTCTCTCGTTCTTCTAGTTGTCTCGAGTTGTTTTTGGTGCACTGAAGCGTTCCTGGTAAACCTGTACAGCGAGCCACAGTATGGAATCCTCGGCAAGGCAGAGTCCTACACCCCGGTCGGAATTCAAACACCAAACTGCAATATTATTAAGGAAATTAAGGAATTAAAATTTGATTAAGGAAATTTGAATTGCTACTCATGTGAACATCACTGCTAAGAAACGAATGCGGTATTTATGGCGCTTCGGAGCTCTCTGGACGCTGCATGGCTTGCCAATGTCGTTAAAACAAAAGTCATAATTCTTAAGCAGGCGTAATTTTGACGAGAATGAACGTGAAGGTGTAGGGATTAGATACCACGCCTTTTATTAAGAGAAAGTGTACGCACACACCACCGTAACGGAGGACTACGAAACGATACAGTAGGGGCTAAAGAGAGAGTAGGATAGCGGGGGTAATGACGAGAGTCGTCAGTGACTCCAACATGCCCCCCCTCGGAGTAATGTCGCACCAGACGTTTACTCCGCCATTCTGTGAAAGTCGAGCATTCGCTCAACGTGAGCCTGATGCTGACGACGACTGAGAGGCTTCGTGAGAACATCGGCGATGTTCTCGCTACTCGGGACGTAGACCAATTCAACTACACCGTCGTTAACCTTGTCCCTGACGAAGTGATATCTTATCGCAATGTGCTTCGTTCGCGATTTGTCGATACAGTTATTGGCGTGTGCTATTGCTGCCTGACTGTCACACATTATTGATATCGGCTTCGACAACACCTGACCAATATTCAGTCGTTCGATGAATTCTTTCATCCATGTCAGCTCCCTCGTACAATCGCTCACAGCGATATACTCAGCCTCCATTGTGCTCAAAGCAATGGACGTTTGCTTGTTACTTCTCCAGGCAATGGGAGAACCGTGGAGAAATACAATATAGCCGCTAATGCTTTTCCTATCTCCATTACACGAGGCCCAGTCTGCGTCTGCAAACGCCGTTAGGGGCTCGCTGTTTCTTTTGTACTTGACGCCAGCATGTTTAGTGGCCTTTAAATAACGCAGTATCCTTTTGGCTGCATCCCAGTGCTGCTTCGTGTAATTTGAGCAGAACTGCGACAATTTTCCAACCGAAAATGCGATGTCGGGCCTTGTCCTTTGGGACAGATAGAGCAGTCCACCGACTAGCTCTCTATAGGGAAGCTTTTCGACATCGCGACTGACTGCTTGCTCTCCTTGAAAGTTTGGCCTCGCTTCCATTGGGGTAGCAACGCTTTTGGCATTTTCCATATTGAACCGCTTCAAGAGTCGCTCGACATAGGCTTTCTGAGATAGAGTCAAACCACCATCTCTATCGTGAGTAAATTCTACTCCCAGCAAGTAAGAGACTTGCCCAGCAAACTTACATTCGAAGTTCGCACTCAGCAGTTCCTTTACTGCCTTGCTCACGTCCTCATTTTGAGATATAGTGAGTATATCGTCAACATACACGCATATGATTGCGCGACCACTTCGCAGCGTTATTCCATACACACATGGATCGACAGGATTTCGTTTGAAGCCAGAACTTCGTAGGCGTTGGTCGAGGAGCTTGTTCCAACATCTGCCGCTTTGCTTTAGTCCGTAAATTGACTTCTTCAGTTTGCAACACAGATGTTCAGAGCCTGTGCACACAAAGCCACTTGGTTGTTCCATATAAATTTCCTCCTTTAACTGGCCGTATAAATAAGCACACTTCACATCTGCTTGTTCGAGGATCCAGCCCATTTGCACCCCAAGTGCCACGAGCAGCCTTATCGTATCGAAGCTTGACGTCGGTGAGTAGACGTCCTCATAATCGATCCCTTTTTGCTGCGCATAACCTTTCGCGACTAAGCGTGCCTTATACCTTGTCACTTCGCCTGTTGCGTTCACTTTCTTCCGCAATACCCATTTGCACTGAATGGGCTTTGTGCCTTTCGGTGGCTCTTCGAGAGTCCAGGTTTCATGTTCGCGAAGATTCTCCATCTCCTCTTCCATGGCTTCGAGCCATTTTGCTGCCTCAGGTCCATTGATGGCTTCACGATAGGATATTGCTCCGTTCCCTTCGCAAGCATATGAAGCAGGAAATGGTATGTCAGCTGAAGCGCATTCTGCTTCCTTCGAAGGTTGGACCTTTTTTCTATGCCTCAGCACCATTGGATGGCTCCTCGTTCGCTGTAGTTCAGCAGCAGATTTCGAAGAAACTTCTCGCACACGTTCTCCATCTGACTTTTCCGTTGAGTCTTCTCCAGCACAAGCCGATTCGTGAATTGTCTCGACACCACTTTCGCTCGACGGCTCGCTTAATGAAGGAATTTGCCGAACAGATTCTTCTTCCGGCTTTTCCTCAACGTCAGGAGGTTCCGCCGTTACTTCTTCAGTGCTTAGGAATGGACCATCCTGCTTCTTCATACTGAAGACACGTTCCTTGAATACGCAGTCGCGAGACTCGACCACTTCTCGTGTGTCTTGCATCCAAATACGCCACCCCTTTCCGTTGAGTGCATACCCAACCAGAGTGCCACTACGAGCCCTTGGCATCAGTTTGGAATTCCTTTGGGGTTTAGGGATGTGAACCAGCACTTCACATCCACATGCTCTTAAGTGCCGTACACTCGGTGTCCGTCCAAACCACAGCTCAAATGGCGTTTTGGTTTCGTTATGGCGGTTTGTGACTCGGTTTCGCACATAAGCAGCTGTATTCGCCAACTCGGCCCATGCACTCCTCGGGAGGCCGGTGTTGCTCAGCGTGGTCCGCACCAGATCCATCAACGTACGATTCATTCGCTCCGCAATGCCGTTCTGTTGCGGCGTATAAACCATCGTCCGTTGGTGTATGATCCCGTGAGCATCACAGAACGTCTCCCAGTTTCTAGAGCAGAACTCAAGGCCGTTATCAGTCCGGACCTTCAATAGAGTTTTGCCAGTTTGTCGCTCTGCTCGCGTTTTCCATATCTTAAACTTATTCAGTACGTTTGCTTTGCTTCTTAGGAAGCAAACCCATACATAACGTGTCGAGTCGTCGATTACGCATAGCATATATTTTGAGCCACCCCAACTGGACTCATCAAGCGGCCCCATGAGATCGCAATGGATGAGCGCTAAGGGAGCGATTTCCCTATCGCGTTGATGCAAGGTCTCGAACGGCTGGCGTACGGACTTGCCTTTCAGGCAATCATTGCATATTACCGGTTCCGTTGGCTTGCAATTCAATCCTATTGCGGACTTACCTTTAACCATCCGCAAGATACGATGTTTGCTTACGTGCATCATACGCAGATGCCAGACGTCGAGATCGAGCGCATTATGCTCCGCGATGCAATTGTTGATGGTTACATTGCTCCGTCTCGGTAACGTATTTACGATGAATAGTCGACCGCTCTTTTCGGCTTCGATCACGAGTTGGTCATCCGCACCAAAGATGCGACAGCCGTTTCTGCTGAAGACCACTGTTTGCCCATTTTCGACCATTTGCGGTACGGACAAAATGCCGGTCCGAATACCTGGTACAAACAAGGTATTCTTGGCAGAGAATTCCTTTACTGTGCCTTTATTTCTGGTTAGCTTAGCTCTGACGGTGCCCGCGTTTGCGATGGGTAGTATTGAACCGTCGGCAATCTGTACTTGCGTGTTTGCAGGACTTTTTGCTTTCCACTTCGTGAAGTATTCTTCGTTTGGCGACATGTGGTGCGTTGCGCCTGAATCAATAACCCACGCGCCAGCGAATCCATTTGAAACTGCTCCACAGGAGGCATACAAGCTCGCATGTGACATCTGCAGCTTTCCGTCTCCAGGCGAATTTTTCTGCTTCCTTTTGTGATCCACTTTACTCTTACACTCCCTGGCATAGTGCCCTTTCTTCGAGCATTTGTAACAGATGGCATCTGCTTTTCCAAAGTTTTTGATAGCTGGTCTTGCAAACGTCGTCGCTTTGGCAGCGAGAGCGTTCGTGCCTTGACTTGATGAGTCGTTTCTTCTATACGATTCAGCGAGCAACCTTTGTTTGACTGTCGCGCAAGTAAACTCCGTCGCTGGAAGATTGCAAATAGCTGACACAACGTTGTCCCAATCGTCGGACAGGCCGCACAGAATCGTCATCGCGACGTCGCCGTCACTTACGCTGTCTCCAACGCTGATAAGCTCTGTGACGAGATGATTCATCGTCGCTAGATAAGCGTCCATGCTAGGATGATACTCCAGCTTTTCAGTGTATAACCGACGCCTTAGCTGTACCATTCGGAACTTGCTGTCCTTGGGTGCATATAACCTCTGAAGTTCTTCCCAAACTTCTTTCGGCGAGCAAAGCTGTCGAACGTGCTGTTGCTGTTCGTCGCCAATCGCTAAGCAAATTTTGGCTAGCGCTCTTCCTTGACGTGCGTCGTGAAGTCGCAGCTTCTCGACTGATTCCTTGGCGGGGCGTTCTTCTCCGGGCTCTATGGTAGACCAAAGGTCGCATTCCATTAGCACAAGCTTCATCTGGAAGCTCCAGGTCGCGTAGTTGAGTCCGTTCAACTTCGCGATGAGGGTAGACGTCACGGGAACCAAGTTCGCCATTGTCATAACCAACACACGGTTTGACTGTACGCTGACGAATGTGACCGATGTCTTTTCACGCGCAAGCCGATGCTACTGGGCCCATAACCATTTGTAGGGATTAGATACCACGCCTTTTATTAAGAGAAAGTGTACGCACACACCACCGTAACGGAGGACTACGAAACGATACAGTAGGGGCTAAAGAGAGAGTAGGATAGCGGGGGTAATGACGAGAGTCGTCAGTGACTCCAACAGACGTGACCATGACAGGTGCCGAAAGCTACGCAAAAGTATAAAATGTTTTCTCAAGGGTATATTTTGACACAATGAAAATTATTCCAGTCAAAATAATCCTTTATTCCATTATTTACCGGTTATACCTAAGCTTAAATCACAAAGGAAACCTTAAATTTCAGGTGCACGCTTCTGTGTGTGCAAAAAATGAAGATATAGGCATGTTTCAGAGAGGAATTCAGTGAAGTGACTAGCCAGTGTACAATTTAGGCAGACAGTTAGCGAGGTAATGGAAGAAGTGGAAATACTTCTAATCAGCTCGATTGGAAACCGGGAATCTCTCTACTGCCGGTTGTTAAAGCTTGCGTGCATGCGTATACCTGAAGTTAAAGGTCTGTTGCAGAAGTTCTAAAGTCTGGTGATGTTTTCGTGACATTAGCATGCTGTTGGAACGGACCTCTTCTTCGTGTTGCTTATCTCCTGACCGAGTTGGTTTCGCTATACGACGTTCCGCTCTGCGCCGCATTTAACGCCGCGTGTCAAAGACGTCAAGTGGTGACAACCAGTGGACGTTAAAATTTCTGATGTTCTCTAAATTTAATTTACCGTGCTCATGTGCTCGATGTTCCTTTGTTTCCTGTTTCGTGGACACGTTTGCGTTTTAGGGGTCGAGGAAGTTGGCGTTGCTGATCATGCGTCGAATGCTAACATCTCTCCCAATGGATTTTATCTCGTCGCCCTCCTCTCAGTGCAGCTCCGAGTACTCAATGATTCGGTATGCTATTATGCTGGCTTAAAGGCAGTTTTTTTCGTATATTGCGTTTTGTGCCCATAGAATTTAAGTACATCGGGTCTTAAGTGCTTGTGTTTATATCCTTTTTGCATAAGTAGTTTTGTATTCTGATTTTCTAACAGCTGAACCTCATTATGTTTTTGTGTACCGTGTTTTCGTACCTTTCCTCACTGCGTATTTCCTGTGGTTAATAGAAACCGAATCAACCTTACCAGAACGCTAAGGACGTGCACAGTGACGGTGAACTTAGTTATTTTCGAACTGCACGTCCGTGTAGTAGCGTGCTTTCTTCCATCCACTACTATGTCAACCGCCATGTTGAACCGTACAGTACTTCCACTTGATTATTCGCATAACATGCGTATTTACAACGTGATGGTATTCCGGCTTTCCCGTTTCTTGGATAGTACTTGTAATACAGCTGTAAATGCCCTACCAGCGGATGGATGGGCGATTATTAGAAATATCACAGGTCAGAACGCTTATCCTATCGTAGCTTTCGGAACGCTCTGGATCCGTCGTCAAGGTGTTGAAAGGGGGATTGATTTATTCCGCTCGGGGATCTTATACGCACAAAACGGGGTCAAGGTGGGAATCGGATTGGTATGGTGCAGCATCTGGAGTTATTAATAGCTGCATTCCACACCTCGCTGATCTCCACGCCTTGGTCGCGATTGATCGTACTATTGTGCCTTATGAACAATGCTTCCTTAATCCGCCGTAGCTGGAACCTGTTTTCGTGGCAGATTATGTTCGGTCGCGGGTCAAGTGACCAGTGGATGGCGTGCTCCGCGACCGCGGAAGCGTTGATGGCCTCCTCCATGATCTTTTTCGGAGCGCGGGATTGTGGTCAGCCACGGCGTACGGTATGTGACCCGTTGAGTCTTTCTTCTGCATTCTTGTAACGGGTGACGTACGCCATGTGGTCACGAAACCTGTGGGATAAAGTGTTGCCCGTTTCTCCAATATAGGAGGCGTGGCAACCACACGTGATTTCGTATGGTCTGCTGTCAAATGGAACCATGGTCTTATCCGTTCTCACGATCGTCCGAATGTCACTCGAAGATTTGAAATGGACGGTGAAGTTTAGAGAGCGACCTAAACGTTTTATTCTTTCACCCACTCCACTAAAATATGGGACAACTAAAATGGGTCGTTCAGGAATATCGTTAGTCACCGGGATTGGCCGTTTTCTCGAAAAACATTGCTTTACTATGCTTGTAATGAACGAATTAGGGTAACCGTTGTTTAATAAAGTTTGCTTTATATATTTTAATTCTGAATACAAGCATGGAGGGTCGCAAATTCGTATGGCACAGTCGACCATGCCTTTTACTGTACCTCTTTTTATAGAAATCAGATGATGCGATGAGAAATTTAAATATGTGTCAGAATGCGTTGGTTTTCTATAAACTGTAGTATTTAGCGAACCTTCTTCCTTTATCACAAGTACGTCTAGAAATGGGAGACTATTGTTACTTTCTTTTTCAATGGTTAACTTAATTGAAGGAAAAAGACCGTTTAAGTGCTCCAGAAAAACTTTTCTGGAGCTTTTCGGCTGGCGTTTTGTCCCAACGCGGAAGCTGGGTAGCTAAGTACCACGAGCACGATTCATTGCTGAAGAACATCGTCAAGGAAACGTTAACGGACGAAGAGCGCAAGGCGGCTGGAGTGGAGTATGAAAAAGCAAACCGAGTGACTACTTCGGGCCGCATTGACGTGACCCGCAGTCGTAAATCGCCCCTGAGTGACTACTTCGAGGCGATTCCGCTTCTTCGTGGCGAGATCCGTAACAACACTAAAACCACAATATCGCTCCATTTGGCTTCATCGCCCTCCCCAGGAAAGGGGGCGATATCGCCCCGTTAGCCCTTCACCGCCCCCCAATCGCCCCTTTCGCGCTTATCGCCCACCTGGACTTCAAAATCGCCCCCTTTGCCCACCACTGGGGTAGACGATAGTCGCTTGACGGTCATGGTTCGACCTGATCGTTGACGTCGTCAGCCCGGATGGTTGAGCTTAGGGGCTCGCTGAACCATGGACTGATGGGACAGTCGACCAAGTAGTTTGTTTGGTACTGAGGACGGACCGAAGACAAGGCCCGAAAACTTAGACTTTATTGGTAAAAATAAAAGGCTTCATCTAACGGGGAAAATCCGTGAGAAACTTTTGTTTGCAAGGCAGGATATTGTTAATGCATTCAGGGTACTATCATAAGTAGTCTACCACCAATGTTTCGGACATATTTCTTTATGACAGTGAAACCGTAGTGTATCGGGAAAATCACGTCGCCTGTATTGTATCTCCTTGCTCATGTCATCCTACTGCAGCGATAATTCGGACAATAGTGTTTTGTTCTTGGTTTCTACGTTATTCCTCGGCCAACGATTATCTCCTCATCCAACCGACGTAGTACAGGCACGGTGATGCAGCCGGCTTCCTTGCTTTGAGCTACGGACCGGTGTTGCGGACAGCCGTGAAGAAATGTTTACTGTACATAAGTGATGTTTAAGTGAGATATGCGTAAGGGAAACTTGCATAAGCGGCAGAAAGTTATGTACAGGACACGCTACGTAGCTTCCCGGTGATTATGGTGGTACGTTGCGAAAATAGACGAGTCAAGCGATTTCTCCACAACACGCCCGTAACGGGAAGTGTAGGTTGGTTGTTGGGTTCGAAGTATTTCTTCATTATCAGCCGTTTTAAACGTATTTCTTCAGCATCGAGCCAATCTATCCCTTAGCGGCGTCATGTCGAACGACAACCTCGGTGCATTTGACCAGATGTGATGACA
>CBXJ02000207.1:0-16639 GCA_000612645.2 Trichuris muris | reverse complement strand
TCTGCCACCAGTGCAAGATTACGCACCGCCTGCATAAGCTCAGCCAGCTGTAGTATCTCATACCCGACTTCCTAGAGGCTTTACCCAGACGCTAATTTAGTGTTCTGGGCGGGGTAAAGTTTGCGATAACAATCTAGACAAATTTCAACAACGTAAAAGGCATGACACGCTCTTCGTCCTGTCATTTATGCAGAAACACTTCACCGCCCTGAATGTTGCCATCTGTCGTGATAATGGTCTTTTACCTTTCGCCTGCCCAACGCTTTTCCCATTCGGATTGTCGTACACAATCTCCTTTTAATATCCGAAGACAATTTACCGTAAAATACCTTTCCCTTATGTCTGCGCAACGATAAAATACAGCTGATTCAACATTTATTTGCAAAGCACTTTTTAGTCTTACACATTGCACGGAGTCAACATTTTACGTCCAGTAAACACTAAGAACTCCTGCAAGTTGTTGCATAGTCCTTACCGTGCTTTCGTCAAACACGATATGCAGTTCCTAATGTTCACTTTCCTTAGGCGCCATGACATTAGTCGGTAGTTCAGGCGGAGGTTTCCTGCCATGAAACAGCGATTCCACTTTTCACACTTCCTGCCAGGCACAACTTTCTCCTGAATGGCTTACACTAACTTCTTCCACATTCTGCCGCCAATTCCTGGCATTTCCGAGGAAAAAGGAAATGTCGAAACGATAACATTTCTGGATACGTCGCAAAGGCAGGAAAAGCACTGAACCACGAAAATAGGCAATACATTCTCCCATCCGGAGAGTACGGCATCGTAAGTGGAGCAACCACTCTCGAACAGGTGCAAAGCCTCGGAACGGAACAGAGTAGTCTAGCAAATTATCATTGGCAATTTTTCCGCTACATCAAACAGTGCTGCTTCAACCACTGCCCATTTTTTTCGCTGGCGAGAGTCTTGTTTGGTTCACTTGTAGACGTTGGCGATTGATGAATAGGTACAGAAAGCATCTAATTGAGAGTGACACGATGAACCTAATTTTCTTTTTCAAGCAGGTTGATTCGACTGTATGAGTCGTTGGGCGCCAAAAGGCTGTGGCGCACTCGCGTTTGCTTTCCCGTCATCCAACGCGATTGCTTTGCTTACCGAGGTCAGGAATGCAATTGTGCTGTCCTTAAGTAGCATTTATATATGGTTGTTATTAGTATGGAGTATTATTTGGAATGTTCTTAGGAACAAAGTTTTCCAAAAGTCGTGCTAATCATTTTGTTCGAATCGTTTTCGCGTAAACCCAGCCGGACAGTTGTAAATAGTCAATAGCATTAACTGCATAAGCTGAGAAAGCAATTTCCGGTTCATTTTTATCTTTTCTCGCAGACTTTTCATTGTTAAAATGTTGAGGAGTGATCGTCGTTAGCAGAGGATTTCGCGTCTGCGCTGTCGCAGTGGAATTTTCAAACAGGCTGTTGTTCGCTCGTATCCGAGCTGATAATGCTCAACGATTATTGTCGTTGAATAAATGCGGTTCTCCAAGTATGTTAATAAATATTTCGTTAATTACTTCGTTGCTTTACTTTTTGTTTTTATTACTATTAATATTAAAGCTCCACCTGTTTACCTTGGACTCTTCTGCCCGCGTGCTCGCATAGTGCGTTTCTCTTGTTTCCGAGTCACATTTACATTATTTCGCAACTGTGCCTGAAGACGGTTCAATTGCAATGGTCAACTTTTGACTGTTTTGCTCTTAAGCAGCGCAGTTGATTTTCGGTATTCTGTCGTCGAAGCCACTAATGAAAATGACCTGCTTTGATGACGACGAAGAATTCGAAAAGCTTCTAGTCGAAAATGAAGAGCTGAAGCATATATGCGATACGGCCGTTGCACGCTCGGTTCCCCGAGATTTCGGCTGTCTGTTTGAACCGTATGAGTGTCAGAAGAATTTCATGCGCACGCTGTACGCGGTACTTTCGAATGGCAATGTTGCCGTTATGGAAAGTCCTACGGGCACCGGAAAATCTTTGAGCTTGTTGTGCGGCTCGTTAACTTGGCTTCGCGACGCTCGGCAACAGATGGAACTTGATTTGCAGTCCGCTATACAGAAAAACAATGCGGAAATACAGCATGCCGACAGCAGCAACTGGTTGGAAGAATATGACAGAAAAATGGAGGCACAGATTATTGTAGACACCGCATCTGACCGCCTGGATAAAATTCACGCCGCTCAAAGACGCATGGAACAAGTGAAGGCCACCTTAAATGGTGAGTTTCTTTTGTTGATATTTTTTATTAATAATGTTGAATACAGTGTGCTTTTTAACGGTGGAACTTATCGTTGAGTTTCTTTAGAACTTCGCACCGTTGCTTTATGTCTACTTTTATCGTTCGTCTAGCTTTCAATGCTATTATATCCCCTTTTTCAGCGGCAAAATTAAGATGACCAAAAAAAGGCATGTAATGCGTAGTACTCGTAAAACTAATTTTGCCGATGAAGAAGGGGCCAAAAGTGTTCCGAATGCTACGATGAATAATTGAAAGTACTTGCAAAATAACGGTGTGCAGTCGTAAAGAAACGCAAAGAGCTTTGTTAATAGTAAGATTGTATTGCACTAGTCTTACAGCCATCCGCTTCACTACAAATGCGGACTGTGTAAAAGTCTGCGCGCCCTAGAGTGCGCCACAGGCATCTTGCGCGCTGTGGCAACTGCTCGCCTAATTTTTTGTGTTAATGATGCGATTGAATATTCGCTTCAACAATGGCAAAAGAATGGATTCATATCCTTTGTCCACTTCTTGCTTTGTCCTCTTTTCGCAATGGATTCTGGAGACATCCACTTTCTAAATTGCCTCCTTTTGCTTTATGAAGTTGAAAAGTCATCGAGAGAAGCCCAGAGCTGCATCCGTTGAGGAAACTATATCCACCCATACGTTTAGAAAGTGGTAGTACCGCTTCCAGAATTCATTTATTACGAGAACAAGCGTTTCTCCTAAGTCGATGAAACAGCATGAGCTGGTCATAGTAATACGTTATTGCCATGAGATGTAGCTGTTTCGATTCGCCTGAATGCACTTTTTATGCTTGAACCATGCAGTGAAATGTTGGTATGTCTCGAGGTTCAGAGCATGGGAACACTCTCGTCTACTGGCAAAGCGTTATTCTATGTTATACGAAGTATGGATTGGTCTTTTTGAGACGGATTTTGAGAACAAAAAGACCAATCCATCATGCGAGAGCTCGTTACAAGCAACCCAATCTTCAACGTTATACGAAGTAAACATTAAGATAGCATTCTGCTTGAAATGTTATACAATTTTTTACGGTATTCATTTTTCGTTCAAAATAACGGTTAAGTATGAACAATTATCCACAGGAAATTGACTAATTCAGACCGATACCTGCATTACAATTTCGATTGTTCAAGATCGGTTCTCACAGATTTTACCAGTGACGTGGTGGGCAAATTTCTCTGCGACGACGAATACTTGAGAAACGAACAGCGAATGATCGCTTATGTTATAAGAAAAGTTTGAGCAGTACGGTGCGTTTTTTTGAGTGCATGTCTATTTGAAAAAGTTGCGCTTTGGAATTGTGCTCTATTTTTGGCAACACAAGACCGCACCATTACCCGAAGTTGACTTCATTAATAGTGCGCATTCCTTGGAAGTGTAGAAGTATGCTTTACTAGTCGATACTCTGCTTTTACGTTCTGTTTCTTGACGCGCAAGGTCATGTTGTCATTTACATTAAGTAAAACTGGCTCCTTGCGTTCCGCACGCTTATTATGTGGACGTGCAATATATTTCTAACATTTAGAACTTGCACCTTATGGCAGTAACCGTCACAAAAGAAGGAAAGCTGTTCAATTGACCTGTGGACTCGATCAGTTGGAGAATGAGGACGATTTAGACAACGTTTTGCTGGACGAGCATGCGGATGAAGACGATAGGCAGGAGAAAGTATTAGAAGATGAAGCTTCGGACGTTTACCGTGTAGCGCCTCAAGTGCTTTATTGTTCCCGCACTCACTCCCAGCTGGCACAGTTTGCCAAGGAAATTCAAAAAACGGTATATGCACGATCGGTGCACATGGTCACCATTGCTTCCAGACAAAGCTTGTGCGTCAACGATTCGGTTGCACGATTGAAGAATCCAGTACTTATTAACGAAAGGTGCCTGCAACTGCAGGACAGCACTTTCAAGAAGCGCAATGGCGAAAACGGTTCTGCTTCAAGGAATAAGTGCAGCTGTCCCTTTCTACGACAGGAAGGCATCCAGCAGTTGGCCGAGGAAGCGCTATGCGTAAGCTATGCTACCCTCGTTGCAAGCTAAGGCAAAGTATTCACTTAGATTTCTCTGTAGCAAGTGTTAATCCTACACTTTTCGCATGTGGAACGTCGCTTGGTCACAAAATATCCCAATATATTAGGCTTCAACCATGCTAACTTCAAAGAAGAGTGCTTCCGGCATCTATAACAATTCTAAATAAGAGTAACTGCCATTTACAATACCATCAGTCGGCGCATTATACATTGCACAGATGTGTAACATCAAACATTGATAACGTGTAGTTGACATACATGTGCAGCTCAGGGTAACGATCGTTCCTGTTCATGGCTTGCTGCTAATGTAATCAAAATGTAGAAACCATTTGAATACAAGAAGCTTGGTAACGGCATCGTTGAGCGCTGTGTTCTTTAGCGAGCTTACGCCGTTGGCGGTTTTAGGTCATTAAGACGGAGGCTTCAATGAATGCATATTGTCATCTTTCTAATGAGAGCGTATTTCAGATTGGGGATATTGAAGAAGTTATACAGCGAGGCAGGGAAATTCAGGCTTGTCCTTATTACGCGAGTCGTAACGCTGTCAAGCTGGCTGATATAATTTTGATGCCTTATCAAGTTCTAATGCAGAAGGACACGCGAGAGACTTTCGATTTGTCCTTGGCTGAAAATGTTGTCATTGTCGACGAGGCTCACAACCTGTTGGAAACAATAGAGTCTGTTCACGGTTTCGAAATTTCGAGCGATCATTTGTCGCGGGCACAAGCAGCTCTTGACTCATACGTTGGGAAATTTCGAGGTCGCTTTTCAGCGAAAACATTGATGCATCTACAGCAGCTCCGTACTTTGATTGATTCATCGGCAAGGTGCCTTTCAACTGATGGTGGGGTGCCTTTTAGGCAGACCGATGACAGATGCTTTAGTATGAGTGATTTTATCACGCACGTTGGCATAGAAGCGATAAATTGCTTTGTCCTGGCTAGTTTCGTGGACAAAAGTGGCCTGTGCCGAAAAATGCGTGGCTTCTTAAAGGCAAAACAAGTGGAAGGCAACGAAGTAATGGAAAATGTTTTCTATTCCATTCGGTCGTACATTGCCTGCCTTACTAATCGAATTGGCGACGGACGATTTTTGATCAAGAAACGATCGACAACAGAGAGTTGCAAGGTGATTAAATTCATTTTGCTAAATCCAGCTGTTTATTTTAAAGACGTACTAACGGAAGCAAAAGCTGTTGTGCTCACAGGTGGAACTATGGAGCCTGTAGGCGAATTGTACAATCGCCTGTTTATTCCTGCAGGGGTGCCTGCAACAAAGGTAACTCGCTTCTCTTGCAACCACGTGGTTCCACATTCAAACATATTACCATTGGTAATTGCAACCGGTTCGCATGGTCGCAAATTGGAGTTCACTTACAACATGAGAAAAACGCCTCAACTGCTTGACGAGTTGTGCCAGACAATTCTTCAACTGTGTGCAATTGCACCAGCCGGACTTGTGTGCTTCTTCCCATCCTACGAATACGAGCGGTGCGTTAGCGAGCATCTGGAGAAAAGCGGAATTCTTGCTCAGCTACAGGCAAGCAAGCCATTGTTCAGGGAGCCGCGCAAAGCGAACGAAACGGGCGTGTTGCTGTTAAACTATGCAAACGCTGTGTCCCATTCAGGCGGAGCTATTCTTTTTGCCGTAGTTGGTGGAAAAATGAGCGAAGGTATAAACTTTGCAGATGGTCTGTGCCGCTGTGTAGTAATGGTTGGCATGCCATATCCAAATCACCATTCCGTGGAACTCCAGGAAAGAATGAATTACTTAAATTCATCGTTCAACGCGGGTCGTGAGTATTACGAGAACCTTTGCTTTAAAGCGATAAATCAATCAATTGGACGAGCAATAAGGCACTCGCAAGATTACGCAGCCATGATATTACTGGATTGTAGGTACTCAAATAAAGAAACGTGGAGTAAGTTGCCATCTTGGCTACGACATCTGATATGCACTCCGCCTAGCTTTTCTGCTGCGTGTGCTGCCTTATGTAATTTCTATGCTGCCATGAATAAAGGTTAATTCCTCTCATATTTCTTCTGCTGTGCTCCTAAGAAGCACAAGCTGAACAGCGTAGCCCCGAAAGCTTCGCTTTTAATAAAATCCGGCGAGACGACGTGAAATCCTACTACATGTTATTCTGTATTGTTGTTGACCCAGGCAAATTCAATAATTGCAACAAAAGTATAAGCCGCACTGCCTGTAACTTAATCGCTTTTCACATGCACGACCTATTCACTTGCCCCTGCTTTGCTGTAAGAGCTTTCCTGCAAGTTCATCTAACAAAATTTCCCGGATCTTTTCTGCCTCGTTCCCCGTCATACTGTAACTTCTGTATGACGTCATCCCCACGCTGATTGACCCGTTATTTTTGGAAACATAGGTGGCGCCACCGTCGCATTTCGCGACGTATTATGCGCGAAATTGACGAATACTAGTCGACAGATGATGGCAGTCGTTTCCGCCGATACCTAAGCCTAGACCAAAACACAACCGATCGTTCCAGTGCGCTCTGCTTTCATGTAGGTCGACTGATGATGGCAGTCGTTTTCGCCGATACCTAAGCCTAGACCGAAACACAACCGATCTTTCCAGTGCGCTCTGCTTTCATGCAGTTCGACTGATGAAGGCAGTCGACTTCCCTGATACCTAAGACCACGAGACAAACATGTTCCCCGTCTAAGTCTAGGCTTAGGCTTTGGGACTAGGGAAGTCGACTGCCTTCATCAGTCCACCTGCATGAAAGCAGACCGCACTGGAAAGATCGGTTGTGTTTCGGTCTAGGCTTAGGTATCGGCGAAAACGACTGCCATCATCAGTGGACGAGAATTCATTAATTTCGCGCATAATACGTCGCAAATGCGACAATGGCGCCACCTATGTCTCCAAAATAACGGACCAATCAGCGTGGGGATGACGTCATATCCGGAAGTTACAGTATGACGGGGAACGAGGCAGAAAAGATCCAATTTCCCTTACCAAGTGGTGACTGTCCTGTCTATTACTAATAATCCTATGCGAGTAACTTCGCTTACGGAATAGAATCTGGTCACTGTGACGCGCGACAATACGCATCCGGCGAAATGTCAAGTGTTTCAGTAATGCATCGTTAAGGCATTTCATGTTAGATGATCTGAATGAAAGATCATCAACTCTCTCATGATTACCTTGACGATTAACTACTATACTCTACGTAAATCTCGTGTACAATGAAAGTGAACCTAATTGTCAGTTTACGAGGACCGATTGGTTGAAGGAAGAGTTTAAAGTTGTCAACTGATTTGAAGCCTTTCAACTGATTTGAAGTTTCTGTTCCTCATTCATCTTTTCTCTTTCCTCGTGCTTTCTTTGTTCAATATCTTTTTTATTTCCCTTCGCAAGGCAAATGGATCACACGAGCACATTTATGTTTATTCGCAGAATGGCAACAAAGAGAACGGGCTTCAAGAACCCTTTACATAACAAAGAATGCAAGCAAAGTAAATTGATTAGTAAATGTAACATGGCTTGACCACACACAGTCGAATCTTCGGTGAGTGTGCCCGCTATTCCTTCAGGCTGGAAAATGAAGCGGCAGCATGGCTGCGCCCACATTAACAACAAGGTGCACTGCGGTGTTTGCCGCTCACACGCTGCTGTACGCACCATATGGTGCTCCGCTGCTTTTCGATCGCGGAGTTTCCGCAACGGCCATGTTGAAGCAGTTATGTCTACTTTTGAATATGCCTCCGAAAGACAAGGCAAGTACGACAATTCATTCCTCCTGTGCGATAGGTTACACTGCCGCTGGATATGTGGGAATTCTTGCAAGCAGAGCGATAGGACCGCTACGTTACGACAGATGCCTTGGTCTTGTCTATGCTAGACCGTACAATACTTCAACCTGGTTCCAGCTACATCACGGCGTGCGTCATACATTTCTGACGACGCGGTCGGATTATTAATTTTTAATGCTGCGCACGCTGTGCCATAACGCCACTTAGCCCTTAATCGACTCAAGACACGAAGATTCTGCTATATCCAGCGCAAAAGGCATTGCATTCACGATTCGGATGCATCGTATCATAAATCCCTTAAGCTCAAACTACGGTTGCGGGCAAGTCTCCTGCCGTGCCTTTCAACTTAGCTTAAATTGCCGGTAGAAACCAGCGTGCACTATGCACTGCCTCATTAACAGAAACAAACAAGAGACAACGTTTTACTGAACATTGGCCATATTTACAGGACGGGAAAAGGATGCTTACTATATTACTACGCGAAAGAAAGTCATCCTACATCATTGGTGTTACTACGCGAAGGAAAGTCATCCTTTCCTTTAACGGATTGCTGAGAATATATGACGTCCAACAGCGGCGTTGAGCATACTGAAAGGTCTGCGGCTGTATCCCTGTGTGAGTATTACCAACACCAAGCAAATGCTTCTTGGAGGAACAGTTCACTTGTATTGGCAACAGAAAATTTGCAGCGGAGCTATCGAAACGTACTGTCGTACTTTCGAAACGACGTCAGCGCGAACCACTTCCAGCGTTGGTAATACTCACACAGAGATACAGCCGTAGATCTTTTAGTATCTTTAACGGATTGAAGATATTCCGTAGGTAATTCGTTGTTATGAGGACTTACGCACTTTTTCATTGTGCCTGCACACTAACGGGATATTCCCTTCCCAGGGGATGGCTACGTCCAGGACCCATGCCTTTTGATACTTTGTCAACAAAATTTCGGGCTGGTACGTTCGGTCGCCTACCCTTACTATTGGTTCAGTGACCACCCGATACCAGGAGGCTTCAGCTAGATCAGCCAGCTTCGATACAACCGCATCATGTCTCCGGGCTAACACAAGGAACAAAAATACACAATAGCAAAATCTTTCTTGCACAAGGTCACATCCCTGTCCGCTTTGTCTGGATGCAGCCTGGTTAGATGGTCTCACGGTTTCACTGCCTCGTTCGAAAGTATCCTCTCCCAGATTAGGTGCATGGGTAACTGTCTGTTACTACGCTAAGGAACGAAACCATACTTCAAGTAGTCTGAGCTGTACTGCCTGCACTTTCGTTTCGATTCCGTCATTCCAGAATCTATAGACATTTATTTCGTCTGTACGGAAATTAGCTACTTTGACAACTCGATTGAATCTAAATTAGCACTTCCCGCCTAACTACTCTCGAAGGAATGTTCTAACAGAGTTAATTTTTCGAAATGTAGAGCTCCACTTACTTAGTTTTAATTTATTTGTCATTTAAACTTGGATAGTTGAGTGTTGTGTCCGGAACTACTGATTTAGAACGCACGCTGCATGCCAGTATTAGCATGCAAAAAATTTAAGAACGGATTCAAATAATGGGGAGGTATTCCGGCTTTCCCGTTTTTTGGATGATACCTGTAATAAAACCGCAAATGCCCTATCAGCGTATGGATGGGCAATTGTTATAAGTATCACAGGTCAGAACACTTATTCGAAACTTTCGTAACCCCTGGTTCCGTCGTCAGCGATGTTGAAAGGGAACCATCGCTGACGCTGACCTTTCAACATCGCTGACGGCGGAACCAGGGCGTTCCGAAAGCTTCGAGAAGTAGTCTTACCTGTGAGATTTCTAATAATCGCCCATCCATCCGCTGGTAGGGCATTTGCGGTTTTATTACAAGTATCATCCAAAAAACGGGAAAGCCGGAATGCCACCACATTCAAACATGAAACCCGTTACAAAACATTCAATATTCAAACGGATTCAAATAATTCATAAAACCTTGTTAAACAAGCACCTTTAGATAACCAACGAACTTCAATGTGCAGGAGCAGCCGATTAAATTCTTCATCGTTTACCTCACAGTCGCCGAATAATCTGTCTTTCAAAGAATTAACTTGAGAGCACAAATGCCCGATGTGCAGGGGTCTGGGTGACCACGAAACAAAAAACCTAAAACGGACAAGACGGGGTACCCACCAAGCGCATGTTGAAGAGTTAAGACAAATGTCAAGAACATATCATCCTTTTTGATTAAGTCAGCCTCCTTTCGGTCGAAACACGACCCGCCGGTCAGAACCGAATAGTTACACTGAGAGATAATCATTAAAGCGCCTTCAGTAAAAGAGATAAAGAACGGGACAAAAACATCGAGACCTTTCGAGCACGTCCTGCAGCAAACAAAGTGGCAAGGCTGTTGGTGAGCGACGGGAACACGTCGTTGACGTCCGGCATAATTCTCATGACGCGCTTCATCGCCATGTTACCCATGGCGCCTCGGTAGAAAATGTCTTTTCCGTATGCGAATACATCCAAATGTACCCACCTTTCCTCTTTTTGACAGGAAGACCGATTGAATTAAAAACAAAAGACAATTTATTCATGTAGGCATCGACACGCTTCTTGATTTCTTTCGGCTCGATTTCACGTAAGACTCGCGAGTATGATTTGATGGAATTTTAAACATTGCAACTATCACTTGGTTGTCGCCCTGACCGGTAATAGTGCCGAACACCCCGGTCAGGCTTTCAACCAAGAGGAGGGCACCGACAGTAGCTAAAGTCCAGCCTTTCTGTCGAATGCCCTCCTTCCCTGAACCATCTTCGTACCAAACTGTGGACCATAGGTTCTCAACCTTTCTCGCGCCAGCGCCCCCCTGGGGAGCCTAAATTTCGCCAGCGCCCCCTGCAGCAGCGCCCTCTGCCGAAACTAAATTTCGCGAACGCCCCCTACCGCATCTCCTGCTGCCATTCGCCTGAGTCGCCCGTACGTTCGTCTGACGCAGAGTTCCCCTACCCTTTTAGAGGAAAAGCCACCTTTGCAATAAACGTAGTCTCTATGACCCCTTTAATTATCCTTTATCCAACTCGCCCTCCTACACTGCTTCACTCCGTTTCCCAAGTGGAACTTCACCATGAAATCGCACAAATAAAGAGTGAACAAATTCTTATTTCAATGCAATGGGTAAAACGTTAGTAATATGGCTAAGTGTAACTAACTTCGACAAGGTCAACATAATCAAAAACAAAGTGTACTGATATTCATGAATATAAATTACGAAGCATTTGCTGCATTCACACACAATTGCTTCACACAGTGCAGCATAAATGACGGTTTCATCTTTCGTTGTTCAGCGTATGAAACAAGTTCAAATGCTTCCGTGGCTACACTGCATCTAAGTATACTCCCTGTTTTATCATTTCTTGTCACTGAAGCTCCACAGTAATTCGTTGGGAAACATCTTAGCAACGGTTTTCATGCTCCTTGCGTACGTCATCACAGCCATTAGCAAAATCAAGAGCAACTAATTAAGGGACAGATCATTTGTCCAACTTCGTGAAAAAAACGTTGGCGAATTCAACCGTTTGCCAGTTCACACATCAACCTCAGCCATCAGCCACCGATTACTAAGCCTACATTCTTCCTCTTTTCGCCGAAGGATCAGAAAAATGAGTTCATACCATCACCTTCACATTCGCAACTGCCATTGTCTGCGCTGTTTTCAAACGAATTAATGAAGCCATGCAGATTAGCCGATCGTTTGAAAAAATTCATAGCGACAAGGCAGATAAAGATTTGCCATATTTTCAATGGCTCGAGATAAGTTTCAAAAACAGCGGAGGTTGGCAGACATTTTTCGTCTTCGCCGACAGAAGAGAAAGATATGTTGTGCACCTCTTACAAAATCGTGTTACTGATTGCCAGATCTGAGAAATCTCGCACTGTTGCCGAAGAACTCATAATAGTTCCGTCTGTGAGTGAGGTTCTTCACACCGTGCTAGATCAGCCACGAAATGATATAACCAACAAAATGAATTTGACCAGCAATACGGTGCAAGAATGAATTGACGCCATGGTTGTCGACGCAGAAGACGTGTTGTGCAGTTTTAACGAACTACGCAGTTTTCACTGCAGTTGGGCGAATCCGTTTTTCCATGAAACGAAGCACTGTTGCTGGCATATGTTCAGTTCATAAACGAAGCAAAGAGTGGCCTCTCGCCAGAAATTTGGTGACCAACACTAAGCGACAATCGATGTTCCTTGTTGCAGAACAGTTCTTTAAAGCAAAAAAATTCCACTGGCAAATGTAATGGCAGCTGCACCTCATGCAGCACGTTCAACGATAAGGAGCTACCGTGGATTTATTGCTTACTTGAAAAGAGCAGTGCCAGAAGTATTGGCGGTGCATTCACTGACAACATTTGCTTGTGAAACATCCTAGCAATTGTCTGCATTATAAGATTGTCAGCCTGAAAGCGTATTTCCTTGGTTCTTGGAACTGCATAATACCGTATTTATATTCAAACCTTCACTTCCGCTGTCAAAGTAGCATCTGACTGCATGTATAATAATTGATCAATGCGATGGCTGAGGCTGATGGGATAAAATTAATCTTTCGACGTCCGGCTCTATATTAGTGAGCCGCATTCTTAAGTCGCCGCGCTCCACTATTTGTAGCCGGTTTCTTCTCTTTGTCAACAGCTCTGTTACTGCACTGAATCCACGTTCCACCAAATAAGATGAAGGGAAAGGAATGAGAAACTTTTTCACGACATTCCATAATCTTGGATAAAGGTCTGCGATTTGGTGCTGCAACCAGAAGCGATGATAACCGCTCTTGAGCCTTGGTCTCAACTCCTCGTTGGTTTGCAATTCAATCAGTTCGTCTTGCAATCTGATCTCTGCTTCTTGAATGCTTGAGAACGGTTCCAAGATCCAATGCGGAATTTCCATAGACAGAATGTCTTCGTACCTTTCGCACATCTCCTTGTGCAGCAAGGTCAAATGGTCGCAGTAGCCGCAGACATCATCGTCATTTATTTCCCCACTTTTCTTGAGTTCAGAAAGTTTCGTGAATTGGTAGAACTCTCCACGTCCCAAGTTCTGTTTGAAATGCAGAAGTTTCACAACGAACGCTGATACGATCGATTTCGTTTTGACCAGGTTTAGTTCATCTCCTTGCAGCTGGAGATTCATTTCATTGAACTTCAAATATAGATCAGACATATAAGCTATGTCTGCTTTGGATTTCTTCAAATTATTTCCTAGATCAGCGTCTTCGCTTTCAAAAAATTCTACGACCGTGGAAAAAAGTCGGTAGAAACGACTCAGGCAAGCGCCCCTGGACAGCCACCGGACTTCGGTGTGAAGCAGCAACCGGTTGAATTCGTCATCGTTTTCTTCACAAAGTTGGGCGAATAATCGGTCGTTCAAAGGTCTACTCCTGATTTTGTTAATGGCCGTGATGACATACTGCAAGGAGCGATGCAGACGATTGTTAAGATGCTTCGCAACCAAATGTTGTCGGTGAATTACGCAATGCACCGCCAATACTTCCGGCACTGCTCTTTTCAAGTGAGCAATAAATCCACGATGGCTCCCTACCATTGAAGGTGCCCCATCAGTTGCAACTGCCATTATGTTTGTCAGTGGGATTTCCTTTTCTGTAAAGAACTCTTCTACAACAAGGAATATGGATTGTCCTTTCGTATCGGTCACCAAATTTCTGGCGAAGAGCAATTCCTGAGCTAATTTTTCTTCTTTGATGAACCGCACATATGCTAGCAGTAGTGCTTCGTTTCCTGGCAAAACGGATTCATCCAATTGTAGTGAGAATTGCGTAGTTCTTAAAAAATTGCACAGTGTGTCTTCCACGTCAACAGCCATTTCATCAATACGTCGTTGCACCGTATCGTTGCTCAAAGGAATTTTCTTGATTATGTTTTGTGGTGGCTGGTGTAGCACGGTGCGAAGAACCGCACTCACTGCGGGAAGTATTAGTTCTTCGCCAATTGTGTGAGGTTTTCCAGATTTAGCAATCAGCAGCGAAATTTCGTAAGAGGTGCGTAACCCATCTTTCTGTTCTGTCAACAAAGACGAAAACATGCCTGGCAACCTCCGCTTTTTTTGAAACTTATTTCGAAGCGATTGAAAATATGGCAAATCCTTTTCTACCTTATCGCTATGAATTTTTTTCAAATGCTCGGCTAATCTGGATGGCTTCATTGATTCATTTGAAAACACCTTCTCGCATAGCAGGCACAATGGCTGTTGCGTATTTGAAGGTGATGGTATGAACCCATACTTCAGATATTCGACACTATATTGGCGACACTTCTTCTTCGCTTCCGTCATAGCTTAATAGTAAAAAGGACTGAAGGCCGTGATGCTTAAACTTTTCAGGGAACAGGAAAACTATGAGATTTCATTGGCGTCATAACAGCGCGCATTACTGCTTATGCACCTGTTGAAGGGAATATTCTACCAAATGATAATTTGAGCTGTGTCCATAAATATTTTTTAAGGCAACGTGCCTTGTAGTGGATCGGAGTTTCATTTGATGCTGCTTTCAAAGTTTTCCCCATTTGTTGCAGGTATGTGTAATTAAGACGAACCATCGCGCTGCCAACCTCTCTGACAACGTAACTAGACCATTCCTAAAGCTTCGGTTGAGCATCATTGCTCTATTATTCCTAATAACTGCTCATGCATTCACTGGTAGGGCGCCTGTTCAGTTTAATCACAGATACTTGCAACAGACAGGAAAAACATCGAAAACAACGAACGCTGACACACACATATATATTTTAAATTTATACATAGATAGACAGAGAACGTTTCGACCACAATCATTTAGTCCCGTACACTTCTCCATAAGACTTCTTTTACTATTAGGTCGTTGCAATAGTTTTGTCGGTGTAATATGCTCTTAGCTTTGATGTTGTTTTATTCTAGCTTGTCCGTTTTTTGCCGGACGGGTGATATATCATTTTGTAGCTGTTGTTTCAACCTATCGATCTATTGTATTACCTTTGCTTAAGCTCGTTAGGCTGTTGTTCTTTTACCGATGAAAGTGAGGATGAACAAAATGGAAATTCGGGGAGTTTTGCTTTATGAGTTCAAACTAGGTAATCGAGCTGCGGATGCCGCTCGGAAGGTTAATATGGCATTTGGCGATGGTACTCTTGACGATTCTACGGCTCAGCGTTGGTTTCGAAACTTTCGTAGTTAATTATCACTATTTTACGTATTACTTAATATTACCACTATTTTACAATTATTATTACCGTTTAACGTTATAATTATTATTAGTTGGCAGAAATGTATAGATTCTGACGGTTCTTATTTCGACTAATAAACTTTATTCTTCGCCGAGATATTTTGCTTTAAATTTGCAGGCTTAAAAACGACATAACTTTTGCAACGACCTAATATATGACATTTTGGCCCTGGGCATTTTGTCCCTAAGCCGAAGCTCGAGGTGAAACTGACCAGGGCCAAAATGCCGCGCAGTCAAGACGTTTCAGGGTGAAAATGTTCCGCGCACAAATGACGCATTGTCAGTTTGTCCACGGGACAAATTGTACGGGTCAAAATGACGGCTAGATATGTCGTACTTCAAACTGACGCCTGCCGTTGCTAGAATCACTGACCCGCAGCACGTGTCAGCGATGTCGTATACCTCATTGACGCAATCTAAATGAGACTTAAAGCAGGAGATTCGAGCTCGAAGGGAACCAAAGAACTTTATTCGCAACAGTACAAAACTATAACTCGCAAGTCGTAACAACGACATCGTTTCCGTGAAAACCAGATGTAAAGGAGATTTACTGCGAGAGAAGCGAGTTTGAATAAACCAAAAACTTCACTTACAGCAGGACAGGACTATGGCTCGCAAAATCAGCAAAGTCGTACTCCTCGAAACGCAATCTAAAGGCTATTTGCAGCAGTAGATGAAAATGGCTGTGAGTAAAATAACTGCACGCGTAATTGTCACCAACGAATTCTCTCTCATACACGCCCTAAACTCGGCACGTATATATATAGCAACTTCACCAATGCGAGCAGGTGCGCACTCAGGAGCAAAAACGCTTCTCAAACAGTCCCCTGCGCCTGCTCCAGCATTTATCAAGGGACCTAATCTTTTCTTCAGGAAGCTGGCTGGACTAGAACAATGTGCGCGCAGCTGGCACAGGTTCTCTTCTCGGACAGTCGTCTGCACCTTCTCTAGCAATTATTGCTCGGCCTGATCCTTCTTCAGGCACCTGGTGCAGGACCAGAACAATGTGCGCGAAACTGGCGAGCAAACAAACTTCTCTTCTCAGACGGTCGCATGCACCTGCTCAGGCACTTATCGCGCAGACAGATCTCTCTTTGGGCAGATGGTGTGGGGACCGATCGCTATTCAGGCAGCTGGCGCGGGGACCGACAACAGGCTCCTGACGATAAAGACGGTCCCCGCCGGAAAGCCGCCCGGCTAGTGATTGCTGGACTGTTTTCCCACCCCTACCTCCCCATTTCCTCCCAGCGCCCCCTAGACCCTTCCAGCGCCCCCCCCCCCCCCCCCCCCCCCCCCCCCCCCCCCCCCTCCCCCCCCCCCCCCCC
>CBXJ02000206.1:0-18036 GCA_000612645.2 Trichuris muris | reverse complement strand
GCTTTCGGGTCTCACCTTACCTCGCCTTCATTTGGCCCACCTTTTTTGTATTACTAATGATATGAGGTCAGCTGTATTTGTCCAGTCTGTATGCTGTTTTCTATAGTCTGGATTTGTTGGCACGCCTTCTAACTTGCGAATAGCCGGCGAAGTTCTTACGGATTCGCTTTGTGCTTTGCAGACAGTCGATGTTGCTTGTCATGGCGAAATAGCTATGCAAAGTTGGTATACCGCACAGCAGCGTTTTCAACTGTTCTTATTTAGCCAATTTTGTTTGATTGGGAGCTTTTCCAAGAGGAACTATATCATCCAGGCGTACACTTGGGCTTCCACGATTCTTACGTTCCTACGTCGTCCTTTGAAATGCAGGAAACGTTCAATGAAGTGATCACGTTGGACCAGTACGTTGAGAGAGGGAAGGCGGAAAGTCTGGCCAAAAAAACCCCGTTCATGTATTTTCGCGAAGTATTTCCAAATGAAGCTACCCAGTCGATAACGCAACAAATATGTAAGGACGGACGTATTGCCCACGTCAGTCGTGTTTCCGTTGGAGGCGAAGAATTCGTTGGCGAAGGGCGATCCAAACAGTTGTCCAAGCACGCAATGGCCAGGAGTGTTCTTGCCAAGTTCTGCCCTTTGGATTTGCAATATCTGCAGCAGTTGAAGGGCGAAACGGACATGCAGACTTGCAACAACGTATTAGCCGATGGATTACCGTTGGAACAGGGGCAAGAATTGGAGCAGACGGTTGCCGAGCCAATCCAAACGAACGGTAGCAGTAGCCATCTGCTGCCATCAACCGAGCTCGCTTCTAAGCCGGCATGTCAATTATTACGGGAACTTTGCCAACGGAATTCTGGTGGCAGTTTGCCTGTATTCGAAGTGACGAAGTTGGAAAACAACGAAGTGGCATGCAAGATCACCATTGGCGAGCGTTCGGTTGAAGTTGTAAGCAAAGGACGTAAAGTAGCGAAGAACTTGGCTGCCACCAAGGTGCGTCCTTTCTTAAGGCATTGCTCCTTAAAGTTTCGCACGTGCTCTTAACAGGCATTGCGCGAGCTGCTCAATGTTGAGCCAGAATGGTTGGAGAAAGCCGAAAGCGAGCGAAACAAAGCGGCCATCATTGGTTTGGATGCCCAGCACGCGCTATTGAAGCTGTGTACTCAAAAATGCATTCCCATAAAATTCCACTCCGAGAAGTCAGCCCAACCGAACGGACAAATGAAAGTCGTTTGCCAGGTGAGCTTCCAGTTTTGTCCTTCCTGTTCACCTTCGTTTCCATCTTAACATACGTCCTGCGCGCCTCTGTTCTTAAGAAGAATGCGACGAATGGAAACCGTTGTCGTCGTTGTGTTAATTTTCTTTCCAATTAGGTGGGAGAGGAGATCTTCGAAGCCGTTGGATCGAAGCGAAAAGTTCGTACATTAGTTTCGACGAAGGCATTGAAGAAATTGTTCGACATTGATTACGACAGTTTCGCTGGTGCAGGTGCTTCATACCAAGTGCATCCGATAGATATGCAGACCAAGACACCCTCCCAGCTGTTGAACGAACTTCTTACTTCGCAAGGACATTCTCCCGTTGAGTATGCCGAAGCGCAAACCTTCCAGGAAGGCCTAGGATTTCGCGCGTCCGCCAAATTCAACGACGAGGAGTACGAAGGCTGGGCTCCAAGCAAGAAGAAGGCGAAACAGGAAGTGGCTCGTTCCATCCTTTCGAACGCATTCAAAGTCAGTTTTCCAAATGCAGAATGAATGTTTGCAACTTAAGAACGTTGGCGATAATGTAAGTCCAGTAGCTGCGATATTTGCCTGCTGTAGCATGTGCGAGGATGATCGTGCGTGCATAAGTGTGCGCGCAGTTGCTCGAATAAAGCATCCTTTCGCATGCTACACCATTATTAATCCTGAGGTGCTGGAAATAAACTTGGCTTTACAGTGTCCTTAAGTTTCCCATTGGCTCTACCTGCGCACCGCTCGCCTACTCTTCATTCCGGCTATCTTTCACAGGAATGCGTAGCTGTTAGTTTGCCAACGACTTCTTTTTCTGCAATGTACTGACAGGATGCTTGGTGCCCCTGTGGTCGATCATTATCTTCTTTGACTAGTTAAACCCGTGCTTTGTACAACTCAATTCATCAGAAGCCTTCGAGTCTGTCCTGCCCTCTTCGGCGGTGAAATATAACTAACCGCTGGTGTTGGCGTTTAGCGTGGACCTGAACGTTAAGCGCATGTAGTTTTTGAAGCTTTCGCTTGGACCCCAGTCAATTTGACCATTTAGCAAGCATCCCGTAGGCATTGTTACAGTGGAAAATGGTTCGCGATGTTCCGTGCCGTCGAAGACGAGAATCACGACGACTACGGTGCCATACCGGAGATGGTGTGCAGCGACGACAACAACGACCTTCGATCCGTGATGTGATCCTTCTTAAGGAACGAAGCAGACCTGAAGAAAGTAAGTCAGCGAACAGTTTGTATGAATAAGCTTTGCGGAGAAGCCGTACGCATGGCCGACGTCACATAAATTGACCCACGCACAGAAAATGCGGCATACCAAGGTTTGCCTTGCTTAGCTAGTGCACCATGTTAGCCGTATAGCGGAGGAATGTTAGCCGTATAACGTATATAATTCATGGAAGTAATTGTGCGTTGGGAAAGTAAAATTCTGTCCATTCAGCAAACAGTTTTCGAGCCAGCGTTAGTAGCGCGTGGGCCAGCATGCGTGCACGAGGAGTAACCATTAGTAATGCATGACGGCTTGTGGCCTCCGTAAATACTTTGGAAAGAATCCGAAATCGCACGCTTGTTTCAATCGTCTGAACTAATTATAATAGCTTGCGAACTCTGCTTTTAGTTAACTTTTATGTTCAAGCATGCTACGCCTAAGTATGCATACGTTTACCACGCTTAAGTACACTTATGGGGCGCACTTAAACTGTACGTTTAAATGTGCCCCATAAATTGTATTCTCGTGAAGCGTGTAAGACTGGAAACTTGTCGGGATCCCTGTACTATTAATATTAACGAGCATTTGGTGTTTCCTCTTAGCAGTATTGGAGGCCCATTTAATTCTTTGGAATTGCATTCGCCTCAGTTTCTGAATGTTCAAGATGCAAGTATCTTCAGCAGATTTGTCGCTTTCACGGGACGTAATGTGACAATTGTCAGCAGCTTCGACGATTCGCGAAACCATTAGCCTCACCACCGTGCACTTTCATTGCCTATCCGAAACAGTGAATGTACTGCCAATATGATCGTTGTCTTTGTTAAGCTAAGCCAGTGTTTCCCAACCTTTTGCTCGCCATCGCCCCCCTAGACGCCGCCATCGCCCCCATAAACGTCGTCATCACCCCCGTAGGCTCTGTCTTCGCGCACAGTGTTAAAACTGCTCTTTCCCTCCGTTTTGCACCACTATTTCTTGGGCCTTACTGGTATGACGTCATTTTCCGGCGCCTTTTGGGGAGATGGCAAATAGCTTTACACGTCACTATCCCGCGACAGGCTACATAGAGGTGGCCCCGGGTGAGTCGATACGGCCAAGCATATCGATGCCAAGCGGTGTATAGGCTTTTCACGGCAATAGTCTTTGGATGACTGCCGTTGGGTAATGTTGGGGAGGAGCGAGGTTTTTTCAAGAGTCCCTTCCTCTGACGAATCGATGTCGAAAGGGCGATGAACCGACGGCCGAAGGGCCTCTCGCATTAGCCTTCTATCGCCCCTTCGTCGCCCCCTGGCCTTCATCACCCCCGCAGCATCAAAATCGCCCCCCAGGGGCGGTATCGCCCCCGTTGGGAAACACTGAGCTAAGCTGCTTTAATGAAACACAAATGGCTTCTCACCTGGCGTAGAATGGTTGTTTTATTCTTGTACGCTTGTGGTTTAAACTAAATTCTTGTGCCTACTTATTTAAGCATGGATTGAATAAAACAATGTCGTAGTTTATACTGTGCGCCTCTTCGATTATCTCAGTGCGCAGTAACGGGATTGACGGACTAAGCGCAATGGACGATAGTGGTCTTCCAACTTGCTCAATCTGCCTAAGAGGATTTGGCGAATTGTTGATCGACCAAGTGCGCATTTTAGCCCTTCGGTGCGGACATGTATTTTGCGAATGCTGCATTCGAACTTTACGACGTTTGCGTATACTCAGATGTCCAAGATGCAACAAGCCGATTAACCGACAGCGTGGCTTACGTGTAACGTTCTGCTAAGCGCTGCAGAGAAAAGAGCCAGCCGAAGCAGTGCTTAATGTTGTAATGTGGTAACTGAATTATACCTCCGTAGTGCTGTTTCGGCGGATTCTCAGTATTAACAAAAATGATGAATGTGAAAACTTGATTCAATTCTGCGGTCGTACGGTAGCTGTACACTGTTTACTTGTACGAGAATAAGCGGTTCTGTGTGGTTATCAAAATAGTTATCATAGGGACGTATGCAGACAGCAATTTGCACGTAACCAAACGGCACTTTTTGTACATATAGACAAGATTGGCAGGCAACATAATAGTTACCAGTCTTCGACAGCAAACTTATTCATTCGCTTCACTGCCGTCCATCGCTTCATCCGGTCAAGGTAATATCCGCCCTTTCTGGAGTAGGCAAGAAGTTCAGTCGTTTGGCCAAGGCGTCTTTTCCCAAGGTTGTTAACTGTTTCGAGCTTCTTTGTTTAACGGGTGTAGTGCATACAGTTACGAATAGTTATACGGATGGTCCCCGTTGATTAAAACCTTTATTTCTAAAAGGTACATGCGTAGCTTTCAGGCACGACCTTGTGCACGTCTTCAGTGCGAGAACTATTTCATCAACTGCCCAGCCAGTCAACGGTTCAGCAAGCCCCTCGGCTCGACCATCCGGGCTGGTGACGTCAGCTATCAGGTCGAACCTTTGAGCCGTCAAGTGACTGTCGCCCGCCCAGTCAGTCCAGCAGAGGAGCGAGCATCATCACCAACCGACCGGGACAGTGTCACAACTCCAGCTCCTGTTCGAGCTCCGTTTAATGGGCACCTAGTCCACGTCTGATATTGGGGGAACACGTTTCCTTGTCTTCCTCCACTGTTTCTAAACTTCCATGATCGTGAACAAATTAGTCGATTGAACTTCTTTTTACAATCGGTGTTGTTCATGTTGTTTGCACTGTGAAGTACGTAAGCGACGTTTATAAAAACCATATATTCCATAATCAGACTCCCTGTTTACTTTTATCCGGATATGGCATCCCCTTTGGCAACCCTAATTCCGAATCACACAACCTTCGAACAATCCTTTCATCACACCGTCGGTCACACCATCGAATTCACGGTTGTATCTGTTTGCTGCTTCGGCATGCAGGCAGTCCAGTCCAACGCAGTTTGTTTTCTTGGAACAGTGCGCGTCAGCAGTGCTTTTGGTATTCACACCCCTAATCGCGAGGAGATGGTGTACGACGTTGGCGGCAAAGGCAGCAAAGCCGTAAACGGCACTAAAACCTTTTAGGTTAGCCCTAAACCCAACCGACCATGCACACGATGAATATGCAATAAACGGAAACGGAGGAAGAACCCTTAGGGACAAAGATGCCACCGACGAGGGTGAGTAACCCATTTGTCGACTAAGTTTAGTTCCTCTTTTTAAAAAATCTTATAAAAAAATTCGTACGTGTACAAGGTGCCAGTGTCGTCTTACCAAAATTTCGTAAATGGAACTTGTTCAGCAGCTGCCGTTGCAATGGAAACCGCATTCTGATTGATTTATCTTTTCACTATTCAAAAGCGTATTCAGAACAATAGATACCGAAGTCTGCCTTCAATGAGTTCGTTGACAATCATTAACAATTGAGAATACAGTAAAACCTCCCTAATCCGGACGCGTCGGGGCGGAAGGTAGTTCGGATTACGGAAAAATCCGGTTGATGGAAGAGGCTTACAGTAGGTCATAGAAAAGCAGGTAATGCAATTGTAGATGTGGGTTCCTGGCGTCCACAGCGCGATGTCAGTCTCTGCAAGCGGGGAGTTAGCTTACGAGGGCGGCGAAGTCCGTCTGATCAAGGAAAACGACTGACCAGCGGAAACCAGTTTCTTATATGGCGTGGACGCTGTACCGCGAAGCGCCCTCGTTGAGCCTACTTTGCAAGTGATCTACTAGCTCTCGACGCCTAAGGACAGCCGTTAGATGTCTAAGGTTCAATTTCTAAGACCCAATTTTCCTATACTTTACATGTCACGCATAATGCGTTCTCGTGTAGCGCGAGGTTTCCCAGGAACTAACTTTCGCGTTATATGAGATCAGATTGTAGTTTTATACGACTGAAAAACACCAGGTCTTTGGTTCACATTTCTGTTTATTTTGGTAAAACTAGGTCTCGAGGTGCCTTACTGCAGTCAGTTTATTGGCCGAAATTGGCTCGGCAGAGCCGTGGCTGACCTGCGTCTATGTTATCGTATACCGAAAGGACCGTTGGCTGGTTGTTTGCTGCTCTTATAGCCGTTGCCGCCAAGTGCTGTCCGTTTCGCACAGGTAGCCTAATAATCTTTAATGTATACGGTCGTCATATTGTTCTCTTCCACGATCCGGATTAGAGAAGGGTCCGGTTTATGGAGGTTTTGCTGTAATACGTTCAGACAAATTTGAAAGCGGTCATCATCACTTACCGTCAGCAAATGTAGGAGTTGCTCTTTGCAACTGGCATATAAACAGGATGCTAACCAATCGAAGTGCGCTTTAGGATGATGCAGAAAATGAATTTCGTTTTTAATACAACTTCCAATTCAGCCAAGCAGAAACGAACTGTCAACTTTGACGGAAGTCAAAAACTGAGCAGTAGCATTAATCAGACATTCGGCATGTCTTCTGAATCTCTCCAGAAGGTCGTGCATCGTCTCGCTGCGACCGGTTAACGAAGAACTTTGAATCGGTTCATCCCTCGACCGGCCAACACGTTCAGGCAATGAGGCAACGCCAAGCAACTCCATATCGATGTTGTCAAATGAGGATAAACAGGACTTCGCAAATTCAAAATTAAATTCGCCAGACTCAACAACGTCTGTCTCCTCGTCCGGCAAAAGGGAAGCCAACCTGTTCTTCATTTCCGCGTAGCAATTCTGAATGGAAGAGTAAAGGTCTTCTAATTGTTGCTGTCTTATGACAACCGAACGTGCACTACGTAGTGCTTCCAAGGCACCATTGGCTTTTCCAAGACGGCGAGCCAATTGACAGTAATCGTCAAAGCCTTCTTCAAAACCGAGCTGCATACTTGCCTGCTCGGCATCAACTCGAGCTGTCGTATAGGTCTGCTTAAACAACTGCAGTTGATGACGCATGAAATCGGCGTGATCCCGCAGGCGGTCATCGGACGATTCATCTTCCATGTCATCCGCCATTACAAGAACGCCGTTTGCGTACAAACACCAGCGAAACAGTACGCAGAACGACCAGACTTTGTCAATTTTACATTTTATCCACGCGGAAGCTATATCTTCCTTTGTCCTCCGCTCAAATATCGAAGGAGCCACTGCCCTGAGGAATGTAAGGACAAAATCGAAACAACTGTGAATACCCTGTCTGCAAATTCACAGCAGAAATTGTTAAAAAATTACGTAGGCTATTTGTGTTCGTAAGTGAACATACCTTTGGTTTAACGAACGTGGTGTGCTTAGCAGATCAAACAGTTGCCGGATCCACCGTTTCTTTGGAATGGACAGTTGGTCCGCGGTTAAGATTACTATGGATTGCGACCAGCCTTCTTTCTCGACGCATAACCTTTCCCTGTCGTAAGAGAAAACAGCACCGCTGCTATCAGTGATGCCTATATGCAAACTATCTCCAGGCTTGTATGTTCTAAACAAATAGCGAAACTTTTTGGCGTTCAACGTCACAGCTACGTATTGAACTGAAAAACGTGCTTCGATTAATGAACCTGCATTTCGGGTCAGAGTAAAATACCGTACTAATTAACTGAAGCTAGGTCTAGCAGCGAATTGCTGTTCCAATTCTAGTATACATCACCACGGTTTCACGCCATTCCACTAGGTAAAATAAAAGCGCATCCTTGAAATCTGTTACACAAAATTTGGCAGGTACGTGAAAATAAGTCGATGTACACTAACGCAGATACCAGTTGAACGAGCAAGCGCGCAATCAGCTATTTAGAAAATTTAACGATGGAACATTTAGCGAAGTCGTTATACTTTACCTACAGTAATCACCAAAGGAAGGCTTCAGCAAGACGGCACAAGGGGCAAACTGCGGGTCAGCTCCCGGCGCTGCTATCTTTCGGTATGATCCAGTAAGCAAGGGAAGCGAGCACCGAGGACAATGGTTACGTCGAGAGGGATGGAAAACGAAGAGAAGACCGCAACGGGAATGCCTCGACAGTACAAGTCCGTCTGCTCGACTTAGCGTGTACATCCACTTACTCAGCCTGCCGCATCACTGGCTGAAACAATTTCGGCATTAAGAAGTGTCGATGGAAGCTTCCGACTCCGTCAATACTCCCATACAGACAAAACGACATTTCATTGGTAGGCGCGATTGAAAACCTGCGAAGGCACGTGTGATTGCCACGCGAGAAACCAAACGGGCTTATAGCAATCAGTTGCGCAACAGTCTTGAGCGTACCGTGCAATACTACCTCATTTTCTCACACAAATCCAAGTGCGCAATGATACAGTATAACAATGTGCAGGTTCAATTGCGCGCTGAAGTCTTCGAAAGAGGCGTGCCTGCGCATGAGCTAATGCGGAAGCAAACGAGATGCGCTTGGCTTAAACGAGCAAAAGCAAATTGTCGGCCTCGCAAGTACACTTTGTTAAAATCATGTTTATCCGTTAAGTGTAGCAATAAAGGATTTGCAACTAGCTTTGTACGTTGCAGGATAGTTACCACTGACGATTGAAAACGCTGTAGGAACTTCCTAACCAAAAACTGATTTACTAGAGTAATGTCGCCAAACGTATACTTAATTGGAACATAGTACCGTATAGTTGCTATATGCAGGTAACGCCATCTTAGAATGATGCTCAGGCATCATTCCGCTACATAGCTTCCCTCCAGAATTCAAGGAATGAATTCGACGTTAGGGTTGAAGCTGACTCGTGGTTTCGGCGGTTGTTGGGTTGCTTCCATGAATGCGGGTTTCACCCTGTCGATACTGACAGTTTTTAACTTGTCATGCACTAAAATGGTGAATGTTTTTGACGTTCGACTAATGACTTTATATGGGCCGTCGTAGGTGGGCGACAGTGGAGGTTTGTATGCATCGTGGCGCAAGAAAACGTGCGTGCAGGTCTCTAACCCTTTTGGGACGAACCATTTGTACGTCGGTGCTCCTCGGGTCGGGACTGGACGTATGGAGCTGAAAAATATCCTCAGTTCATCACTGAGTTCCGCGAACTTCCGGGGTGTTTCCTTTGTGAAGAAAATACCAGGCAAACGTAATGATGTGCCGTATACTAATTCGGACGACGCATAGGATAAATCTTCTTTAACTGAGGAACGTAAGCCGAGTAACACCAACGGGAGTGCGTCCGTCCACGCAAAGCCAGATTGCGTGTGTGCTGTTAACGCCGCTTTCAACTGACGATGCAGCCTTTCCACGAGACCGTTCGTTTGCGGGTGATAGGCGGTCGTTGGTGCTAACCTGATCCCGAAAATCGATGTCAACTTATGCCACAAAGAACTTTGGAACTGTTTGCCTTGATCAGTAGTCACTTTCGCCGGGATGCCGAATCGGGCTATCCATGTTGACATGAAGGCTCGTGCGACCGTTGCTGCTTCTGCATTTGGTATGGGCACCGCTTCTGGCCATCGCGTATATCGATCGACCATGGTTAGCAAATAAGCGCATCCCCGTGAACGCGGAAGTGGGCCAACTAAATCTACGTGAACATGATCAAAGCGTTTATCTGGGACCTCGAAAATCGTTGGAGGTGCCCTGGTATGTCGTTGGACCTTGCACCGTTGGCATGGTAAACAATTCCTTGTCCACTGACCGACCTCGCGGTTCATTGCTGGCCATATATAATGTTGACTAATGAGCCGTCGGGTTCCGCGTATGCTAGGATGTGACAGGGCATGCAGTGCATCGAAAATTTGCCGACGCATTGACTGCGGGACGTATGGACGTATTCTACCGTTCGCGGTATCGCACCAAAGCGTGATGTCCACATCCGGGACGTCAATTTTCGTTATACGCAATTTGGAACTGTTTTTAAGATCTGGTAACTCTTCATCTACTACCTGCGCCTCCGCCAAACTCTTTAACATAGCGGTATCGAGGATAAGTGAAACTGAGCTGATGGAAACTCTTGATAAGGCATCCGCTACCAAATTCTTGTTGCCTCTAATGTGCCGCACATCGCTGGTGAAAGATGTGATGTAGTCCAAATGTCGCACTTCTCGCGGATTATGTGTCCCTGAACCTCGCTGTATGGCCTGTACCAACGGTTTGTGATCCGTCAGTATTGCAAACTGTCGCCCTTCTAGTAGATAACGGAAATGACGAACGGCTAAATAAATAGCAAGAAGCTCGCGACCAAAAGCACTATACTTGGTCTCGCGTGGTTGAAAACGTCGCGAGAAAAAGGAGAGTGGATTCCAGTGGCCCTCTAGTTTTTGCTGTAATACGGCACCGGCGGCGTTGTCACTCGCGTCCACTACCAGCGAGAGTGGGGCGTTTTCAGCTGGATGGCTGAGCAAAACAGCCTCTGCTAGAACTTGTTTTACCTTTAGGAACGCGCTGACGGCTTCTGACGTTAACTGCAACGCTTTGTTTCCGGATTTCGACGAAACGAGTCTTTCCAGAGGGGCTAACAGGGTGGCCGCCTTTGGAATAAAACGTCTATAAAAATTGATGCACCCAAGAAAGCGACGTAATTCGTTCATAGTGGTAGGTTTAGGGAAACGCTCTATTGCTGTCACTTTCTCTTCCAACGGTCGAATACCGTCGGCAGATAAATGGAATCCCAAAAATTCAAGACTGGATGCATGAAAGACGCACTTATCAGGATTGAGCTTAACCCCGTACTTGTTGAATCGACGAAATAACTCTTCAAGATGGATATTATGTTCTTTTGAAGTTTTGCTTGCAACCAAAATGTCATCCAAATAAACGAAACAAAAATCAAGACCTCTGGTAACTTCGTCCATTAACCTCTGAAAGGTTTGCGCCGCGTTACGTAAACCGAACGGCATACGTAAATATTCATAAAGACCAAAGGGAGTGGTAATTGCTGTCTTGTGCACATCTTCTGGATGCACTGGCACTTGATGGTAAGCACGAATTAAGTCGATTTTGGAAAATACGCGTCGACCGTTGAGCTGTGAAGAGAAGTCGTTTAGATGAGGGATAGGGTACCTGTCTGGCTTGGTGGCGTTGTTTAGGCGGCGATAATCTCCGCATGGACGCCAATCGCCTGCTTGTTTCTTGGGTACCATGTGTAATGGAGAAGCCCAATTGCTGCTCGAAGGCTGTATGACTCCCATTTGAAGCAAGGCATCGAATTCCTTCTTTGCCACTCGTAATTTTTCAGATGGTAAACGCCTTGGACGGCTGAAAACTGGTGGACCAGAAGTGACGATACGGTGTTCCACCGCATGACGGACAGGTTCGTCCATCTTTGAGCAAGTAATAAGCATAGGGTACCGAGCGAGAATTGAAGGTAACGTGCTGGTCGCGCGTCGAAGGGCGTGCGTGCCGCTTGGCAGCTTGGTTCGTAATGTAATTCCTTTTTCGACTGCATACGTCTGAGCGTTTATTAACTGTTTTTGCTTAACGTCCACCAAAAGGTTAAAATGACGAAAGAAATCAGCGCCTAAAATTGGCTGACGCACTTTGGCGATTACGAAAGACCATTTCAACGGCTGTCCAATTCCGAAATCAACTGTGAGTTGACGACTTCCAAAGGTGGTGATGGGAGCACCGTTTGCATCTATCAAGACTATACGGCTGGGCTGCAGCAACTGGCCGTGCCTGTTTGATCTCACAGGTAGTACGCTGACTTCCGATCCAGTGTCAACTAAGAAGAACTTCTTCGACATTTTGTCCTGAATGCAAAAAGGTTGACGGTTGACTGAAACTGCCGGACCCTCTACCGTATGGAGTGCCCGGCGTGTCAGTTTCCCTGAAAGCTGCACGGTGAACGGCAACGACGGGCTTGATGGCCAAACTTCTGATGAAAGTAACAGATAGTCGATGATGGCGAAACTGAAGAACGGCGAGTGCCTCGGCGTCTGGTGGGTGACCTGGTGGCGGGAACTCTGCGTGAGGCGCGCTGTCCAGACGATTCTACGGACAACAAACGTAATTGCCGGCGAAGGTCAATCACCTGCCGTCGCAACGACTCCAGCTCGGTCGAATCCTCGGATGTTTCTGTCCCGGTAACAACATTTACCGAGCCGTTCACGGTCATCATTTCGTCCGCTCTTTGTGCCAATTCGTCGATACTGGCCGTATGCAACGTTTTCAGAATCAACTGAATGTTATTTGGCAGTCTGTGAAGGAATAGTTGACGGAAGAAGGCGCCCTCTGGGTTGAGCATCCCTGCTGCAGCACGGCGCATTTCGCGCAGCATGTGGGATGGGCGCTGATCGTCAATTAGAGACACGTCGGTCAGTGTCCGGAAATGATCTTCTTCCGTCTTTGTGAACCTCTTCAGCAGTTTCTCCTTCAAGTATTCATACGGGGAGTCACCGTGTGGCTCCACGAGATCTTCCACCTCGACGGAGACGATGTCGTTCAGAGAAGCGATGATGTAGTAAAACTTTGTCAACGACACCGTAATCCTGTTGAGCGCGAACTGCGCTTCGGCCTGTGCGAACCAGACTTTCGCATTATGTGGCCAAAAGGATGGCAGCTTCACAGCAACAGACGCTGATGTATGTATGCTATCTGTGTGTCGGGTGTTCATTGTACTGCGGGTCACCAATGTAGGAACTTCCTAACCAAAACTGATTTACTAGAGTAATGTCGCCAAACGTATACTTAATTGGAACATAGTACCGTATAGTTGCTATATGCAGGTAACGCCATCTTAGAATGATGCTCAGGCATCATTCCGCTACAATATATATATATATATATATATATATATACAGGTTATGTACAACCCTTACAGTAAACCAGCGTAGCGAATAACCGAACAGGACAGTACTTCAGCCTTGGGAAGAAGTGGAAAATTTGGCACTTTGGATTCCGTACTGTTGGATCGTTATGACGGGCTCCAGACCGGCTACAACATGGTCGAATTTCGCCTCATCCGACGTGATGCGGCACCGTCGAAATTGTGCTTCTACGCGCGGGAACCACAGCGTAGTGTCTGTTGCCCAAAAGGGTGGCAACTTGATCGTGGTGCTGGCGGCTATTTCGTTGTCCTCTTTGTATAAGCGCGATCCATTGGGTTCCAGCTTGTCGCGAGAACTCTCCATGCTGCTTCTTCACGATTCACCAATATGGCGCTCGCGTAATGTCTTTATTCATGGAAATAGTACGTAAGGTGAGGCAAAGGAGCGTGAACGAAAAGAAAGCATAGAATAGCACATGTACACCTGAGTACGGAAAAAAGAGAGAGAGAGAGTACAGCATATCTGTCTGTGTGTTCAGGTGCGTCTTGGCACTGTAACTCGTCTGGTGCGTTTGCGCCTATTGGCGCAGACTTAAACGGTGTTCGAGTAGTAATTTACTGGAAGAGTTTACGGAGTAGACAAAGCGAAAGTAAACGACTGACGTCTGTGTGGAGTCTCTTCGGAAACTTCAAGAAGATGTTTCGTTAATATTTTTTGAAGTATTGCAGCTACACGATGGTGGGCAGTTTAAGACAACGCAGGGGCTCTTTAAATGGAAAGCAGAAACTAAGCATTTCGGTGCTCGCGTCGAATCTGGCCCTCCTACCATACGCGAAGCACGTCAACTGGCCGGCGACCACTTTTGCCGCAGCCAATCAGCGTGTGGCGCGCGAGCGCAAAGGCCTTTGCCACTCGCTGAGGACGGAACTAGCTTGTTTCGAAAGCCTCGAAATTAGCAAGTGTTGTGCTCTGAACTTTTACCTAATAACTGACCCATCCATCCGTTGGTAGGGCGTTGTTACGTTTAATTTTCAGACACAGAACGAACGGTAAGAAACCGTAGAAAACGTTTCAATCGTCTGTTTTTACTAATAAACTCGCCCATCTACCACAGGTGAGGCTTGCTTACACGTGATTACAGACAGCGCGAGCAAGACCGAACGGGTAGTCAACCGTCCTTCGTTGAACTACATTGGGGTCTTTTCGGTCTTTTGGCAAAAGGCCTTTGCCACTCGCTGACGACAGAACTAGGTTGTTCCGAAAGCTCTGAGCAAAAAGCAAGCGTTTTCTGAACTTTTACCTAATAACTGCCCATCCATCCGGTGGTAGAGCGTTGTTTCGTTCATTTTCAGACGCTCGAGAACGGGAAGAATCCGTAGAAGGTCAACTCAAGCATATCTCCCGTTACAATGAACCCAGTCTTTTGAAGATACCTGTAATAAATGTGCCCTACCAGCGGATGGATGAGCAATTCTACAGGATGAAAACGCTTATCGTAGCTTTCGGAACACTCTGGCTCAGACATGAAACCCGTTACAAAGCATCCGGTATTCAAACAGATGTACTACGACAATCAGAAATCCATCTCTGATCTTCAGTACGGTGGATGCCCGTTGGAGCTTCTGGTGTCTGAAATAGACCACAAAACACGCCCTACCAACGGATGGATGGGCAGTTATCAGGAAAATTTTCCTGATAACTGCTCATCCATCCGTTGGTAGGGCGTGTTTTGTGGTCCACTTCAAACACCAGAAGCTCCAACGGGCATCCACCGTACTGAAGACCAGAGATGACAAACGGTCCCATTACCAAACATCCTGTGTTCAATCAGAAACCCAGTAATATATCGTACTAACCTGCGTTCCTACAGTAACATGGATGCGCTCAACTGCTACTGCCAGAGTAGAACCGACGGACAATTTTTTCCAGGAAAATTATGGGTTCCAGCTTCGGAAACAATAGCGGAATCACAGCTCCCAGGTTCGGAAACAATACCAGTTCGAGAACAGCGTTAGAGCTGGGAAACAATAGGGGGAGCGGGGTCACGTTGCCCGCGCAGGATTAGGTAGAGAATGGGGGCGTGGCTGGGAGGTCCATTCGAGCAATGTCGGGGTACAAACCGAAAAGACCCCAATGTAGTTCAACGAAGAACGTTTGGTCTTGCTCGCGCTGTCTGTAATCACGTGTAAGCAAGCCTCACCTGTGGCAGATGGGCGAGTTTATTAGTAAAAGAGACGATGGCTAATAATTGCGGGCAATACATATTACGTATTGCGTAAGCAATACGTGAGAGAATCACCGTGAGGATCCCTGAGCGAACCGCCACGCGCGTCAGCCGACGGCGAACGGCGATTCGCTCGCGTTCCCCACGCTGATTGGCTGCGGCAAAAGTGGTCGCCGGCCAGTTTAATCGCCGGCCAGTTGACGCGTACCCGTCATCAGGCTGTGGCTTAGACTGCCGCCAGTAATCTGCGAATTCTGAAACGTAACGTGATCAACGTACTGTACAAGGGACAGATTCGACACCGGTCTCGATCATTATTGCTTTGCTTAGGAATCGCGCATGTACGTCATCATAAAAGTAATCAAAGAATGTTCTGTTAATTTGCAACTGCTCTGTGTTTGGATCCAACAGTTATTCGATTCTTAAAAACGCCGTTTCCCTACCACTTGTCAATTAGAACCTGTGAAACACAGTATGCTAATTATTCGCCCAACGTGATTCGTCTAGTCACTCCGCCAACCGTTGTATATTGGATTGTTCGAGCGAAAGTGGTTTTTATTGACGATGATTAAAGCCATTATGGTGTTCAATAATCATGGGAAGCCACGGTTGCTTAAGTTTTATGAAAGCATAGTACGTTTGTTCGCTTTGCGATCTATTTCGGCAATTGCATGCGCTTGCCTTTAGCCGGAACAGGTGCAGCAGCAGTTGGTCCGCGAGACTTTTCAATTGCTATCGAAACGAGACGAAAACGTTTGCAACTTTCTTGAAGGCGGAAGGTGAACAACGCTTTGATCTTTCTTGTTCTTCAAACGTTTATTCATCTTTAGCTTTGTAAGTCCCGGTGCGGACAACAGACTGATATATCGCCACTATGCGACCCTTTACTTTGTGTTCTGCTCGGATTCGTCGGAAAGCGAGCTCGGAATTCTTGACCTCATTCAAGTAGTCGTCCTTAGCTTACAAATCGTGCATCATTTTGGGCAGTTGAAAATGCAGGTTTTCGTGGAAACATTGGACCGATGCTTTGAAAATGTATGCGAACTGGATTTGATCTTCCATTCGGACAAGGTTGGGCGTGATTCTGATATCAAAGAATAGTCTATCGCTGCCATTCTCAACCTTTTTTGACTAGGGCCCCCTTAGAGCAGTTCCGAGGCTACAGGGCCCCCCTGCTAGGAGAACTCGCGTTGCGTCCGGCTTCTTTGGTCTGTTAAGGTGCCACGAGCCCCCCTGGGCGGTTCCTGCTCACCGCGATGGCTTCTGTTAGGTTTCATTGCGCTAGTACTGTCTGCAGATATTAGCTGCGTTGTATTAATAGGTCACATATCAAGCTGTTGCAGAACGTATGCGCCTGAGCATAAAACAGCTTCTAATCGAAAAGCACAAACACCTTTGGTAAGTGAAAAATAGCCCATAATGGTCAATATACGATAGTAAAATTCCTTTCCGAAACCCTGGGGCCCCCTATGAGGCGCTGGGGCCCCCCTCTACAGACTTCTCCCCCTGGGGCCCCCCTCAGATTTTCCAGGGCCCCCTTTGGGGCCCCAGAGCCCACGTTGAGAATGGCTGGTCTATCGTTCCAAGGGTGTCGACCTGCTGGTCGCTGTTTCAGGTTCACAACATACTGAACGAAATAGTGATGGGTGGCATGGTGTTGGAGACCAACATGAGCGAAATATTGCTTCGAATCGAGGAACAGGACAAAATCGAAAAACAGGAAGTAAGTTTGGTTTTGCTCGCGTAGAGGTACTTAGCGTTTTCACGACGATCGGCGTTGCAGGCTGGCTTGGCGGCAGCCCCGGCAAGAGCGGTAACGGCCATGAAGAACATCAATCTACCTCAGCAGTTTAAGGATATCCGATTGCCTGACCTAACCTCGCTGGGCAATTTTAAATTTTGAATCCGCTTTGCCGTGCAGTCAAGTTGTTGTGCCCATACGCTTTCCATCGTCTTAACGCTTCAGCTTTGCCATTGTTGGAATTTTTGGTTGATGGTTGATGAATTCGGTTAAATTTGCATAAAAAGAGCAAAGAAAGGTAAGAACTGGCGAAACTTGCGTTCACGTTACGCCTTCAGTGGATCGGTTGCCTAAGTTCTTTCGCCCAATTTCCTGCTCTTCCAACTGTCTAAGCGCTTTGACAAACAACTTGGCTGAACGAGTGGCAATTAAGTCGAAGTTGAAGATGCGTTTCCACAAATTTATGGAAAAGTGCCCGGGCATGACTGTCTCTACTCAGAAATGATCTAACAGTTCAAGCAATATGATTTCCACGAACGTAGTGCATATTTTGTTGTTTAATTTATGCAGCGATTTTTAATTTCACGAGGCCATGAGTAGCTCCAATTAGCGCACTGATGTTCGAGTGTACGCAGCGCAATTACCATACACCACTTTTAATTAATGAAAAGTAGGTGCCACTGAAGTGAGTTACCGGTTTCTTTGATAGTGAGAACTAATGTGATGATGCATGCCACTAGGGCGTTCTCATGATTGAACTTAAGTTATTTAAATCTGTTCACTATTCCGGCATGCTTATTTGGTTTCAACAGTGGATATGTTTGGAACTGGCACGTTTTGTTTCGTTAATAGTGTTTCTTGATGGGCTATCCCGTTCGATGCGTTTCTTTGTTTGTTCAGCTTGTAAGTACGCAGCAAATTCTCAACCATCCAGTGGTCAGAGAGTGTTAAAAAAGCAAGGAGCGAAATCATATATATGAATTACTCGAAGCTTCCGTAGCGTACTAATTAGGCATCAGCGGTATGACTATGATGCT
>CBXJ02000205.1:0-10497 GCA_000612645.2 Trichuris muris | reverse complement strand
GCGCTGCGCTTCACCAGAAAGGTGAATAAACCGTTTGTTCGCCGTAAGCACGCTTTTATTGCTGTTTAACCAGTAACCACTTTGTAGCACTGCAGGTTGACTGCTGCTACATCGCAAAAATATCTTGCTCCACATTTGGCTATTGCATTACTAACAAACAGTCACAAAACGCAACATCAAGAGTGCGACCAATTCGAGTACGCCAAAGGAAATTACTTTGCTCATCCAATGGAATTCCCGCTGAGGGTAAATGCTGTCTGTGGTTAAGTATAACTGATCCAATGCTGCACAATTTCACTTCGGTTAATCTAATCATTCAGGAATAGTTTTGTCTTCGTACAAAACAACTGGATACATGAATTTTCGGGTCTTGTGGCGAATTGGCCCGCATATTCCCAGAGCCCCGCATAAATTACAGTAATACACGGAGGTAAACAACGAAATTCAGGTACGTCTGGCGAGGCACAACAGCACGTCGGTGAAGTAGTTTTACGCATTGCAGCGCGGCCGATTCCGCGTTACGGACACTGGACTGCCTTCCAAGAGTTGTGTCACAGAAAGCAGGTACAGATAATGTCGGCAAGCGCCACGCGGTATTCGTTGCAGGTCAGTTCACTAGAAGACCCAAGTGACGTAACTGAATCTACTTCTGATACAGCTTCCAGAGTTGAAATTCAAAAGAGCAGGATAACTGCAATATTCACTTTGCAAAATTGCGGGCCAATTCGGCCACAAGACCCCACTTAAGTCACATGAAGAGATACAAAAATGCTGAAGGTAGACTTAAAGGGATAGTGAGAATTAGAGGACGAGTTCGCCCACAAAGGTTAGACTTTCGCGTCATCATGGATAACTATCGATCACGTCGGTAATTATGGACATACGCCCGCATGTAAGAATGACCTCGTGGGGCTCAAGTTATGCAACGAAAGCCATAAGGGCCGCAGAAAAATCAAGGAAGCAGTGTTCATTCAGCAGAATGATTGTTTGAACAGAGATCGAGGGGTCGCAGTTAGTGATATTTGATTCGACATACCAAATGTAGCGAAACCAGTGACCCATCAAGGCCAACTGAAGTTAACCGTCCAAAGGAGCAGTCAACCACCATTTCGCGCTGACGACAAAACCAGTACGTTTCGACAACTCCGCTGCAATTTTTGTTTTTTGCCAAAGCAAGTAAATTGTTCTTCTTAGAAGCATTTGCTTGGTGTTGGTAATGCTCACACAGGGATACTGTCGTAGACAATTCAGGATATATATATATATATATATATATATATATATATATATGCTGAGTTTCACGGATTTTTCCCGTTGCTTTGTACGTAGATGGATCTGTAAGTAAACTGACACGGTCTCCTACCAACGGATGGATGAACAAAGTGTTTTGGATAGCCATTCGAAATTAACGCTGCGCAAGTGTATTTAAGTTCGGAATGTATTAATAGATACCCCGGGTCGCATACATCAAGTGCGCGTTTTACCATGCCGATTACTATACGATTACCCATTGCAGTTAAACGTTGTATTACGTTTTGCACTGAGGACGGGAAAGGCTCGTTCCCGAAAGATTCGCAATTAAACGTGGCCTCTTTCACCAACGGGTTGAAATATTCCGTAAATAATTTGTGCATATATAATATAATATATATATATATATATATATATATATATATATATATATATATATATATATATATATATATATATATATATATATATATATATATATATATATATATATATATATATATATAAGATTAATGGGTACGGCAATGGAACCCGTTTATTGAACCGAAAAATGTAAATCAACGATGAATTACAACGTACCTTTAACGAGAAACTTCGAAGCTTTCGGAGCCACCTGCTCCGTCGTCAGCGAATTGTACAAATAGGGCAACACAAATATGGGAAGGGGGATCTGGGTGCTGGGTCAGATGTGCAGGTTACAGCAACCCGTTTTAGTGATTACTGTTGACCAAACATCACTGACCTCCACACCCTTGTCGCGATTAAAGCACCTGTTAGTTTTAATAAGCAGGGTTTCTTTTATTTTCTTAAGGGAAAAAAGGCTCTCGCAACAGAGTATATGTGGTTGCAGGTCGTTGGAGCACTGAGAGTAGTACTCAACAACCGTTGAGGCTTTAATCGTGTCTTCGATGATCTTTTTTGAATCCAGTCTTTGTGATCGCCCTCTTCTCCTGTTCGCTGGTACGCCTTCTTCTCTGTTCCGCGCCGTTTTGTATCGTTCGACCGCAGCCATGTGTTCTCCAAATCTGTGAAGTAAACTGTTGCCCGTTTCTCCTATGTAGGAGGCGGCGCAACAACATTTAATCTGATAAACCACTCCGGGAACCTCTTCCTTTGGGGCTTCTGATATGTCACTTCTTAGGATAGATCTGAGGTTGGATGAACTTTTGAAGAAGACTTTGAAATTTAATTCATGTCCGAGTTGTTTCATGATCTCTCCGAGTCCCTATATGTATGGTATCGTAATATTAAGCGGATGAGTTAACTCCGTCGTCACTTGGATCGGTCTCGTTTGGATTGAGCTATCTCTAATGATCGAGGAAACGAAATTACGTGGATAGCCATTATCGCGTAGAGTATTTTTGATATATTCAATCTCCTGCGGAAGGTATTCCTTGTCATAAACGGAAACCGCCCTGTTCACCGTCCCTTTATATATATATATATATATATATATATATATATATATATATATATCCAATATTCCAACACGGTAAACCACCCGTTTAATAAAGCGTTTATTCTCAAAACGCTAACCGCAGAGCTTTCGGGTACAACACACGTACCCATCATCAGTGCACCAAGTCAAAAATTCGTCAACTGCCCTGCCGGTCAACGGTTCAGCAAGCTCCTCTGCTAGACCGTCCGGGCTGGCGACATCAGCTATCAGGTACTGCTCTTGTACCTGTCAAGCGTCCGTCACCCGCCCAGTCAGTCCTGCAGAGAGCGAGCATCCCCACCGACCGACCGGGACAGTGACTCAACTACAAATGAACAACGACAGTAAAACATCCCTTGCCCGTTGACGTGTTTTTACTTTAAAACGTGCGGGTTCTTAAAGTGACAATCCAGGTTTTCACCATCTTTCATCCCTTGTTTCCCATCCGATGTTTCTGCCCTTTTTTTGTCGTTGTTCTTCATCTTCTCACTTTTTCACCTTTTTTCGCCTTTTTTTATTGTATTCTTCCTGTGCCCCGTGAAGCACTTGTATATAGGTATAATAATTCCTAATCCGACGGGGTAAGTGCATTTTTATGCAAATCCAATATTCCAACACGGTAAACCACCCGTTTAATAAAGCGTTTATTCTCAAAACGCTAACCGCAGAGCTTTCGGGTACAACACACTTACCCATCATCAGTGCACCAAGTCAAAAATTCGTCAGCTGCCCTGCCGGTCAACGGTTCAGCAAGCTCCTCTGCTAGACCGTCCGGGCTGGCGACATCAGCTATCAGGTACTGCTCTTGTACCTGTCAAGCGTCCGTCACCCGCCCAGTCAGTCCTGCAGAGAGCGAGCATCCCCACCGACCGACCGGGACAGTGACTCAACTACAAATGAACAACGACAGTAAAACATCCCTTGCCCGTTGACGTGTTTTTACTTTAAAACGTGCGGGTTCTTAAAGTGACAATCCAGGTTTTCACCATCTTTCATCCCTTGTTTCCCATCCGATGTTTCTGCCCTTTTTTGTCGTTGTTCTTCATCTTCTCACTTTTTCACCTTTTTTCGCCTTTTTTTATTGTATTCTTCCTGTGCCCCGTGAAGCACTTGTATATAGGTATAATAATTCCTAATCCGACGGGGTAAGTGCATTTTTATGCAAATCCAATATTCCAACACGGTAAACCACCCGTTTAATAAAGCGTTTATTCTCAAAACGCTAACCGCAGAGCTTTCGGGTACAACACACTTACCCATCATCAGTGCACCAAGTCAAAAATTCGTCAGCTGCCCTGCCGGTCAACGGTTCAGCAAGCTCCTCTGCTAGACCGTCCGGGCTGGCGACATCAGCTATCAGGTACTGCTCTTGTACCTGTCAAGCGTCCGTCACCCGCCCAGTCAGTCCTGCAGAGAGCGAGCATCCCCACCGACCGACCGGGACAGTGACTCAACTACAAATGAACAACGACAGTAAAACATCCCTTGCCCGTTGACGTGTTTTTACTTTAAAACGTGCGGTCTTAAAGTGACTTTCCTGGTCTTCACCATCTTTCATCCCTTGTTTCCCATCCGATGTTTCTGCCCTTTTTTGTCGTTGTTCTTCATCTTCTCACTTTTTCACCTTTTTTCGGGTACGTGTGTTGTACCCGAAAGCTCTGCGGTTAGCGTTTTGAGAATAAACGCTTTATTAAACGGGTGGTTTACCGTGTTGGAATATTGGATTTGCATAAAAATGCACTTACCCCGTCGGATTAGGAATTATTTATATATATATATATATATATATATATATATATATATATTATGATGTAGTACGACGAACACCGTTGGAATGAGTTTATTTACAAATGTAAACACCGTAGCTTTCAGGACCAAGCGCGTCCCGTCTTCAGGACTAGGCTGAAGACGGGACGCGCTTGGTCCCGAAAGCTACGGTGTTTATTTTTGTAAGTAAAACTCATGTCAACGGTGTTTCGTCGTACTATCATATATATATATATATATATATATATTATATATATATATATATATATATATATAGTTATAGTGGAACCTCCAAAGTTGACCATCAATATAAGTTAACCACTCAAGGGCGGTGAGAAATTGGTACAGAGTTTCCCCTTGAATTCAACCGTAAACATGCTATAAGTCCTTCGAAACACTTCACTGAAGAAAGAATTTAGTGATCCATGTGAGGAAACGTCACGAAAATTAAAGAATAAAAAGTGAATTAGTATTAAGACAATCAAAATAAAAGAGTGGCGAGTACACCAATACAACGAGTACATTTTATGGTCTGGTCGTTGCACATCTCAAGTCTATCGTTGTCTGCTTTACTTTCATGGTGCAGACATAAGTGGTGAAAACAAAGTGAGCGTTGACTATTGCATTAAACATATCAGGGCACTTTTCAGCAACAAATAACTTCAGCTGACGTAGCGAATGGCGAACGTCATCGGCTGTTAGTGTCTTTTCGAATTCTGTATCGCCATCGCTTTCTTCTTCCAAATCATCAGCCAACTCATGCATTTCACGCTTGACAGAGAGTACTGCTTGAAAAATGGATTCTGCATCAGGTTCATTACAAGTCACCAGTTCATCATCCATTGTAACGAATGCTTCGAAGTCGACTCCTGGAAATATTCCCATATTGGGTGTACTGTCTGAGGAGGTTGTAACGACTGTTTCTCGACTTGTAACAAATCCAGCTTTCTGGAAGCATTTCTTCAGTGTTTCTGTACTTTGTTCCTTCTGCTGGTCAACTTATGGAGCTCAAAACACTGCGCCATTAACAGCCTGTCTCAATTATGGTGGTCAGGGCGCAACATCCGGAGTTAGTAAACATATAGAATTAACTCTCCTGCAGTGAACAACAAACCATGAAAGTGCGGACAGCATGAGGATAGCGGTCAACTTAGGAGTATGTACGTACATGCGTAGATAGATGTATAGGCAATTGCCCCCAATTTGAGTAGGTCAGCGTTACGCCCTGATGGGATGGGTAAAGATAACAATTTGAAATTCCATTATTTTGCCCATTGACGCTCTAAGTCGGGTGAAGCAAATATTAAGTGAGGCGATTGATTGGCTGGCGCAACGCCTCCTTTGCATTTGGTCGCTTTTCGTCGGCATACCGTCTCATATTCGTCTTGGAAACTTGAAATAAACAATTGCCCACTCCAGGAGTGCTCGCTAATGAGACTACCTTTGCCAATGCGTTGAGACGATTAGGTTAACGCCGCGACATTGGCAAATAGAAACCTAATATTCGGATAGCGCACCGTATGGTCAAACAAGAGTTACCATGCACATCTCAGTGGAGCGTGCGGAACGTTAGTGCGAACTGTCCGGTTGAAGTCGTCGAGAACTCGGCGTCGGAAGAGGAGAGGGTAAGCAAACTACGATCGATGCCGCCACCAAAGAACGAGGAATTCACAGCCAAATGAGGGCACTGCATTTTTTCAACGCAAAGCCAACGTCAAATCCGCCATGGTGACCCGTTCGCCGGAGGCTGACGGAACGTGGACGCCTAAGTCTTTCGAACGCAGCGCCTAACCTCGTTCAACATCTCACCAATGACAAAGAGGTCAAGGCGCGGTGTCAGAACAATTGGCGACCCAAATTGGCGGTAGCACCTTCAACATTGCCAATTTGGGCAAAACAAGAATTCCACCGGTTGCCGAACATCGTTGCACACCGTCTTGGAAAACATCCAAACCAATAACACGCACTTCAGTTCAATTGCAAAAGTTGGCCAACGCGACTTTATGCGTCGAGCAAGGCCCGTATTGATTGGAAAAGTTGAAAGCCCATTTACGTCTCTGCCCGGGCGATATACCGCGAAAGCGCCAATCGTCACGCCCTTGCGCCCGTGAACATTGCTACACAGTCCGGCCGCCAGCTGAAACTGAGCAACATGCAAAGTTGGAACAACCAAAAGGTCCGCATGAGCTTCATGTGGCAATGTTCCATAGAAAAAACTGAATGATTCAATTCACGCATCGGCTTTCAGCAGCTGTTAGGGTGAACAAGGAAACCATCCCCGTTGTGTGCGACCGCAACAGCGGAGCGCCGAACAAACAGCGAGGCAGCGGTACCACTGGTTGGGCGCGTTAGGCCGTTGAGGAGGCCGTTAGGCCGTCGAGCAACGACGCGAGCAGAGTTGTGAAGGTCGGTCTCCGAGAGAGACGTCAACGCCAGTACCAAAATGCTGAGCTCGTTACGTAGACCAGCACTGCCAACGGATGCCAACTTTGAATCGTTTGAAAGGCGCTATCGACGTAAGGGAGAACAAAGTTGAAGATATTAGCACATTGATCCGTCTCCATCGAGCAGACAGGCGCACATGGGTCCGCTGCGTCGAAACGCGGATCCATTCGAGCATCCACTGCATGACGTTTTTCATACGGTATCCGTCGACGCTACCGAGTCGATCGTTGAAAATTGAAACCCAGCAGTGCTGAACGGCCAAAGAGGTTTTTATTCCAAACTGTGGAATCGAATGGTCGACCGCGAATGGACGGACGCGCGCAAGCGGTCCGCAAAATGATTTTCGCGCCGACAGGAAACGGGGGCCGGGCGGCAAATCCAAATATGGATGGATCAATTTTGTCGGCCGTCTGGACAACGCTGGGATTTTGATTTTATTTATTCGTCAAAACGATCTATAAGCACAACGATCATTGCAAAACGCACTGTGCTGAAAAAGCATTGGCTGATCGCAACTGAATTTCTCACTGTTCGGTCAAATTTGGCGTCGACGACAACGACGATACCATTTTCGTCCAACTGCAAGCACACACGGATGGGCACACGCAGGCCATGTTCCTCCAAACGGTTCAGCCGGCCGGCACTAACGAACAATCCATTGCACGTACACGAACCGCCGTGTTCGAACGGCAACCGCCGACGGGCAAGAGGAGCCGCCGCCACCGGGAGGCCACTCTTCGGTTGGGAAAAACAAGAAGACAAAAAAAATCGTCAAGTTATCGTGCCCCTTAACCTTCCTTGCTTCCGGTCCTCGCGCCCGAACGACAACAGCAACGGCGATCGCCGGGGCTCATCTCCTCCTCTCACACTTCCTCCTAGACTCCTTGCGCTTAAGGGGGTTGCACGCCCATTCTTCCGCTCAGATGCAATGACGGATGGAACAACGGAACAGCGCAAAGGAAGGGGAGCAAAACCGTTCGCTGCAGGAAATGAGCAGCAATGTACCGTTGGCTTAAAAAACGATGCGCCAAAAGAGACGGATCAGAGAGACATGAACGCCTATGGGCTCGTGCTTGCAGAATGAAGCAGCGCTCGAAATGCAACAACAAATAACGTGATCTTTTTTTAAAAAATCGACGACGCGGAATGCGCACTGCGAATGACAAAATTGAGGAGTAGAAGAGAGGGAGAGAGAGAGAGAAGATAGAGAGGAAGGAACAGAGTGAGACCACATCAACAGTATGGCATCGACGTCAGACAGGCAATGTATGTGCGAACGAACCTCTGAACCGGAAATGCGACAAGACAAAGAGAACGGACGCGCTCGTCCGTTGTAATGGCCAAAATCGAACCGTCACAGGGCAGACTGAAGGAAACGAACTCAACTGGACGGGAGTTGATGATAACGATCCTCACCGACGACAGGAAAGAGGTTCGCACACAAAAATGTGGACGAATGGGCGGAGAAGGTCAAGAATGGGCAGCGGTGCGGGCTCAGCAATGAACATCCACTTGGTGTAAGCCTTAGCACGCCAACGGAAATGGGCCCGCGGGCGGTCCCTATTGCACGCAAAGAAGAGACGGGCGCGGGGCAGAAGCACCCAACGAAAAAATTGCAGTCAAACCGGCCCGACATCGATGCTGCATGAAGACGACGAGATGATCAAGGAGGAAAAAGGACGACCGAGTCCCAGTCGCGAAAGTGGGGTCGTTGACGGGAAATGAAAAATCTTAAAATCGATCAGTCTAGACAGTGAGTGTGAACGGAGAGAGCTGCACGGCGTATGCAATGCGAATAACCAGTCAACGAAACAGATCTCGAGTGGCCGCAGCGTCGGCAGACCTATGGCGTATGCCAGCGACCACATACGCATACCAATGTACAGAGCAAATAATGAAAGAGAAGAATGAAGGAAAAGAAAGAGTGCGTGTCAGAGAAAGAAAGGGAAAACTTCGAAACTGCAATCAGCGTAAACATACACACATCCAACTTGCGGGACGACCAAACGAAGCTCGCTAAATGGAGTGGAGGTGGCCGTGCTTTTCCTTAGTTTCAAATATGGAGAAAACGGAGAAAGAGAAAAACGCAGCGCTACACCGCAGTTAAGGGCATAGCAACAAAAAATATCAAGCAACTATAAAAACAAAAAATCACAGACAATATAACTCGGCCGAACGTACGGGCAGCGCGAGCCATTGGACCCTGACCGGTGCGGCTACTACTTGCGTGCTCCCGCTTCCTTGGAAGCGCGCCTGCCAACGGTCGAACGGTTCGACGCACCGGCGTTGCTACGAGCTCGACTTGGATTGGCCGTCGCGCCGACGGGCACACTTTCTCCATTGCCGCCATGCAAGGCACCATTATCGTGGCTCCCACCACCACTACCACCACTTTTGACCGCCGTCGACTCGCGAATCACGTCGGCACAACTACGACCGCTTGCGACGTTACCACCGCTCCTAACGGACGATTCGGCGCCACCGCGCAGCTTCGCCATATCTGCGTAGGTGACACGTTTTCGCTCCGTCACTTTTGGCTGAGTCTTCAAAGGAAAAGGACGAAGCATCACGCAAACTGTGTACGCACGAAAAGCGGAGTTTTGTTCGAACCTCGGCGGACTCGCCGTCCGTCGCCTTCTCGTTGCTTCGCTTGGGCGCCCCGCTGACCATTTGACTCCAAGCGCCGCTTGTCCTTGGCATCGTCGGGGATTGAGCAACAGCCTGTCCCTTTCCTCCCCCACCGCCACCGTCGGCTCGCTTGTCACCACTGAAACGGCGTACGGTAACAAGGTTTACCCAAGAGGAATGCGCATGAAAGGTTCGCCTAACCTCTTGGCCGCGGCGGGAGCGACCGTGGTCGTTGCGGACTGACTACGTCCGCCCAAGTTCGACTCGGCCTGCGCAACGTCTGCAGGCAGAGAGAAAGAAGAGGATACTACGGCTGGTTCGGCAGATGCCAACTTTTGCTGTTGTTGTAGCTTACGCTGTCCGGGCGTGTGCGTTTGCGGCGGCGACTGCAACGCGGCGGCAGTACTGGAAGCTCCTGTCAATGATGGAGGACCGGTGGAGGCGACGGCAGCATGCTGCTGGGAGCGTTCCGTCTCCTCGCTTTGGTCGCATTTGAGCAAATTGCGTTGGTTCGAATCCATCAGCGTCTCCCCGTTGTCCTGCGCGCCTGCAACAGCAACGGAATCAACTGAAGCTGGGAGGCGCGGTCCAAACACTTGCCAGTGTCGTGCTTTGGCGCGACTCCTCCATGAGCACCCTAAAGGGATAAGCAACTTAGGCAAGGAGCAAATGCATGGCGGCAATGAACGCTCACATCTTCGGCCGTGGGAAGTGGAGGAAAGTTCGATGGCTGAAAGTCGAAACTCTGGTTTTTCTTTTCAACCGCCGCGCTCGAATGGCCCCCGCCACCGGAAGTTGATGGACCATGATGGTTTGCCGAACCTCCGCCGCGCCTTTCCTTGGCGTGTCCACCCGAGGTGCCCTGCAATCGAAGTCGATCAAGTTCGAAAGGCGCATCGCTGTGTCAACGTACGGAAGCCCAGTAGTCAGCACCGGAATATCTGCCGCCATCTCGCGTGCCTCCGCGC
>CBXJ02000203.1:0-22180 GCA_000612645.2 Trichuris muris | reverse complement strand
GTTTTGAATTTGTTGAAAAGCCGCTTGAATCCTGAGGAAAGAGTGGGAAAGCTAATGGCGGATGTTCGTTTGTTAAAAATTGGATGCGCACTTTGGAACGAGTTCTTTTAACAGAATCACTTAATTGGATTGTCTGTTGTTTTCGCTTTTTACCTTTGAGAACCTATCCACTCTTCATTTCTAATGGTCATTGTGCCTTTTTAGGAGGAAGTCATTGCCTGCCCTTTATTTCTTAGAACAACTGTAAGCAGTTCTTGCTTTTGCCACCAGAAGTGCTTGAATCAGTGGAATGGGCGATGTGTACATGTCGCAGCCGAACGTGCACTTGTGCAATCCGTTTAATGTTGTAGACGTATGCCAATAATATATATGTATATATAGGCCAAATGTGCAAGCAGAACCGCCCCTGATACGCAGCATTTGTTCTAATTTCATTTTGTGTTCATGTTTAGCGTTCAGTCATTTTTGGAAACAATTGCACAACAACGCTTTATGAACATTACCTGTGCTCTATTCCAAAGCGTTCATTGGTCTACAAGTTTCGTCGCTGTTATCGTGAATCAATTTTTAAACGTAAATCATCAAGTGTTAATCCGGGTATGCTACTGTAACAGGCTTACGGGTTTCCAGAAACATTGGGAATTCAGCGCAGCGACGGTCGTGGAAACAGAAATGTTTGCCACTGAAATTGTAGTGTCGCTAACACTGCCAGCCTATTGCCAATTTGTTAACGCCTTATTTCACCTTTAAAATCGCCACTGGTTTCTGTCGGTGTTCTACGTGCGAAAAGTGCCCTTCCTGGCGCCTTATGGTATCATTCTTTGAAATCGAATTTTCGACTGTAAATGTCTACGGCTTAGGTCCGGAAATGCTAACATTTGGTGCAACATTATTTCGTAAGCCGTGAACTTCCTGTTGAACAGTATGTACGTCCGTGCCTAATTCGCCGGGACAACAAAAGCTTGGACGAAGGATCAGTGCCAATGCGCAGAGAGTGACCACAGTCGCGAGACGGACGGCTTTTCACCATCTCGCTGACGACGGAATCAGTCGATTCCGAAAGCTACGAAATAAACGATCGTACGTTCACTGTTTGCCTGTTTTTTCACTAACACAACCAACCAACTAGCCATTGGTTAGGTTGCTTCGGTGTTCTTACAGGGAACGGTAGATAGAACTCAACGGGCGATCAACCGTACTCTTCCAACGTAATCTACTTGATAATATTGTCCCTACATTTAGAAAAAGTAATGCGATGTATAAGGATGTATGGCAAGCGGTACTGCGTAAGGTAAATAGACCATAGCAACACTCCACGCGCTGTCTAACCATTGATTATAAATAGGTTAAATCAACGAATGAAAGGTGTGGAAGTCAGTGATGTTTGGTCTACAGTAATCACAAAGCCGGGTTGCTGTAACCTGCACATCTGACCCCGATCCCCTTCCCATATTTGCGTAACCCCATTTGTGCAATTCGCTGACGACGGAGCAGGAGGCTCCGAAAGCTACGAAATCTTCTCGTTAAGGGTACGTTGTATTTCCTCGTTGTTTTACATTGTATCTTTTTCAATTCAATAAATGGGTTCCACTGCTGTGCCAATTAGAATCTTCTACACTAAAAACAACAACCCGTTATGAAACATTTCGTTTTCAATCAACGAGTGATGTCTGAAACTAATAAGAAGATGGCCAATCAGAGGCATGAAAAGGTGCCTTACGGTAATGAATATTTGCATAAAGCTGTCCACTGACAACACCCTGTGCTTTGGCAGAAGATATTTATTTAAACCGGTAGAACAGCGAGCAACTTCAATGCACGTGCCGCCTCTGATGTCGCAGTTCCCGTCGCCGAGGAAGCTGCCCATTCTGGTAAGTATGTGATATTGTTGGGTTTGTGCTATTGAAAATTGCATTCATTCGTAACGGCAGACGATAAGATATGCTGCGACGGGCGGTTGACTATCCGTTTTTGTCTTTGTTTCCGGTGCCAGTAAGTACGTGTAAGCAAACCTCATCTGTAGCAGATGGTCGAGTTTATTAGAACAAAACAGACGATGACAATTCAGCGAATGACGCATGATCACCGTAGCTTTCGGAACGATGTAGTTTCGTCTTCAACGGTTGGAAAAGGTCCCATGCTGTTGGGCAGCGTGTATAAATAGGCAGTCGTTGTGTAAGACAAACCAGCGGTGAGCGTCAACTGTATATTTCACAGCAACCGGTCAGATGAATCCAATCAGTGCACGCCTGGCTAATCTCCACTTCATAGTCTCTATTGATGACATCGTTGTATTGAAAACTGGGTTCATGGTAACGGGAGATTCGGTCGAAACGTTTTTTTACGGTTTCTTCCCGTTCGTTCTGTGTCTGAAAATTAAATGTAACAACGCCCTACCAACGGATGGATGGGTCAGTTATTAGGTAAAAATTCAGAGCACAACACCTAATCTCAGAGCTTTCGGAACAACCTAGTTCAGTCTTCAGCAAGTGGCAAAGCCTAAGCCTAAGCCTTGAACATTATTTGCCAATCGTAGCACGCTTCTTTGATCTTTCGGTGATGAAACAGGCTCTCGCGACAAAGGATCCTTGGCTGGAGATCGTGCGAACATTGAGAGGAATGTTCGACGATGGCGGAAGCTTTCATGGTTTCTTCCATTATCTTCGCTGGTTCCTTTGTCTGCGGTCGGCCTCGTCGTCTGGGTTGCGCGCCATTGAGTCTGTCCCGCGCGTTCTTGTACCTTGTCATGCATGCCATGTGCTCTTTGAACCTGTCAAACAAAGTGTTGCCCGTTTCTCCTATATAGGAGGCGTGGCAACCACACTTTATCTCATAAACTACACCCTTTGCTTCCTCTTTTGGGATCCTGATCTTGTCGGTCCTGAGGATTGCGCGCAAATTGGGTGAGCTTTTAAAGAACACATGAAAATCGAGAGACTTTGCTAAGCGCTTTATTGTGTCTCCAAGGATGCTGTGGTATGGGAGAACAACCGTAGGGCCCCTGGGCTGTTGAGGTAATACATTAGATGGTTTAGGACGCAATCTACGGTTAATTATCGATGTTATTAGTTTGAACGGGTAACCGTTTTCCGTAAAAATACGTTTAATGTGCTGCAGTTCCTCACCTACGTAGTTCTTGTCGCAAATGGCGATGGCCCTGTCCATCATCCCGGCTACTATACCTGTCTTCACTGAGAGCGAATGGTGAGTGGTGAAGTGCAGATAAGCGTCTGGGTTGGTCGGTTTTCTGTAGACCCTGGTGGTCAGCCTGTCTTCTCCCCGGATAACCAAAGCGTCTAAGAACGGCAGTTTTTTACCTGCTTCTTTTTCGATAGTCAGGAGTATGTTTTCCGGCTACAGCATGTTAAGATGTTCTAGAAATTGTTCTTCTGCACCCGTTGGTATTACAGCGAAAATATCGTCGACATATCGCTTGAAACACAGGTCTTATATTCATATTGATGTTATCGAACGCGATCTGCTCAAAATGTTCCATGAACACCTCTGCGAGGACGGGCGACAGAGGGCTGCCCATGGGTACTCCGTTTCGTTGGGTAAAGAACCGGTCTTGGAATCGGAAGTAATTGCCTTCATGCATGCAGAATCGGGCTAGTTTGATCACATGGAACGGGTTGAGTTTTGTCCTCTGTACTAGTGTGATGTCGTTGTTAAGAAGCTCTTTCAAGACACTTAGCGTCTTGGGGATTGGGATGTTTGTAAATAAATTTTTCACTAATAAGCGATTCAAAAGGTTCACGGTTTTCCCCGTTTTTTAAAACCTTTATTTTCCATAAAAGGCCACATTGAGCTTTCGGGCGCGTCCCTTTCGCCCGTCATCAGTGAGAAAATTCCTATTCGTCGACTGCCCAGCCAGTCAACGGACCAGCAAGCTCATCCGCTAGACCGTCCGGGCTGGCAACATCAGCTATCAGGTACTACCTTGTACCCGTCCAGCGTCCGTCGCCCACCCATTCAGTCCCGCAGAGAGCGAGCATCCCCACCGACCGACCGGGACAGTGACGCAACACAAAATTGCGTTACTGTCCCGGTCGGTCGGTGGGGATGCTTGCTCTCTGCAGGACTGGATGGGCAGGCGACGGACGCTGGACGGGTACAAGGTAGTACCTGATAGCTGATGTTGCCAGCCCGGACGGTCTAGCGGATGAGCTTGCTGGTCCGTTGACTGGCTGGGCAGTCGACGAATAGGAATTTTCTCACTGATGACGGGCGCAAGGGACGCGCCCGAAAGCTCAATGTGGCCTTTTATGGAAAATAAAGGTTTTAAAAACGGGGAAAACCGTGAACCTTTTGAATCGCTTATTAGCATCAACCCCGTAGTAAAGAACAATATCAGTTATAGATTTTTCACATCATAACTTACGAGGACCTCATTTCCCTGTAGGCGTATTCCCTTGATGTCATGGCGGAGATATATTTACAAACATCCCAATCCCCAAGACACTAAGTGTCTTGAAAGAGCTTCTTAACAACGACATCACACTAATACAGAGGACAAAACCCAACCCGTTCCATGTGATCAAACTAGCCTCATTCTGCATGCATGAAGGCAATTACTTGCGATTCCAAGACCTGTTCCTTACCCAACGAAACGGAGTACCCATGGGCAGCCCTCTGTCGCCCGCCCTCCTGCTGTGCCAAGAAGAATCTTCTAAAATAAAGACAACAACCCGTTATGAAACATTTCGTTTTCAATTAAGGAACAATATGCCAAAACCCATAGAGAAGCACCCCATATTCTGTCATATGTCATTTGCTATTTCTCCGTGACCTTTGCCATTTTTTAAGTTCCTTTATTATAATTCGTACCTTTCGGGAAACCTCGCTCTCCGTCTTCAGCGGATCTTGACTTAGAGCGACTGCTCTTGGAAGTTGAACTATGAACAAGAGAGCGGTAAATAGATGGAGGAAGGTGAAGAAAGAGAGCGGCTAAATTTGTTACTTGGAATGACGTCACAGCCACTTGATTATGTGGACAGCCTTTGCACCTTTTAGTTGCTAACGCTTTATCTGATCTATATGAATGGTTAAACGGTTTCATCTTCCGCAGTGACTTTCATTTTACATTAAAGATTAAGCATTGCGATTTCACTTGTGCAACATGGAAGCTTACGAAAGTAACGGTAAAATCTAAAAGCTACTGTTGCTGCTGCAACTGTTGATATTGGTGATTAACATCAAGATTTGCATAAAGGTTATACTTAGACGATATAGCAAGCAACATCCATGTTTACTTTCGATAAGCATTTGCTGTAGGAACTGAGAGAAAAATTAGGTTGCTGATCAGCGTGCCTTATGCAAGCACATTCTGGCCAATCAGATGCGCGCTGACCCATTTTCAAAAGCTATTTAAACCGTCTGAGGTGAATTAAAGGCTCATTGTTAATGATATTTAGTTGCAGACTGGTTTTACCTTTCCCAGTGGCTACTTGTGAATGGGTCCGTGACGGCTTGTTTTCTACAATTGTTCATCGAAAGGTTCTATGGGTGTCCTTTGTCCGCTGCAGATTTTCTTCTGATTTTGAAGGTCTGTTCGTGCACGCACTGATCTATTGACGACGTATGTCTTAGGTGGTGAGAAGCTTTGTATGGACGGAAAGACGATTTTCATTGTTGGTATGATTAGTGAAGGCAATTTTCCATCTTCTCGCTGACGACGGAATCAGTCGATTCTGAAAGCTCTGAAATCAAGCAATCGTACGTTCACTGTTCACCTGTTTTTTCACTAGCATAACTAACCAACCGGCCACTGGCTAGGTTGTTTTGGTGTTCTTACAGGTAACAGTGAATAAAACTCAACGGGCGCTTCAGCCGTAATCTTCCAATATGATCCATCGCCCTGTTACAAAGAAACCAGTCATCAAAGACAAAATGGGTAAAGAATTCATTGAGTTCATTGAATATTTGAATTGTCCACCATTTTCAAATTGCTCACTTTTCTAAAATTGTCCATCTTTTTAAAATTGTCCACCTCTTCAAAATTGTCCACCTTTTCAAATTGTCCACCTTTCAAATTGCCCACGTTTTTCAAATTGTCCATCTTCTGGGAAACAATTATCCACGGATTTCCCCCGTTCATTGAATGCTTTTATTCACTCAAAAGCAGAGCCTTCGGGTACTTCTCGCGTACGCAGCCTCAGTGCCAAACTTTTAAACATTTAATGCCCGTCGAATTCTTGTGCTTTAAACCGATCGGGTCTTAAAGTTACATCCCAGGTCTTCTGTGTACAAGGGCGCGAGCGCCTGCAATGACCAGGCCCAACTTGGCACACCCGGTGGCATGCTACGGACTCTGATCTGGAAGTCATCTGAGACCTTGAACGTCGCGTTGGGCCAGCCGGGTGGCCTAAACGTCCGTTTGACGCTTGGGAGACCGATCACTCGAAATATGTCTTTTGTCCCAGCCCAATGGCCAATTTGATGGACCGGATGCATCGTGTTACCGTGGGCTTCGCTTGTGAGCACATCTGCCCAGGCTGGACATGCGTTTATCAGCTTGCGGATGTAGGCTGTGGGTGCTCCTTGTCCAGTGGTTGTGTTAAAGAAGTTTATCTTTGTTTCTTTTACTCTTCTTTACGTGCTGCCTGTGTATAAAGAGAAAGTTTTTATTAAGAACTTACTCAAAAAGAGGGGGCGTAGCTTTCGGGAGAAACGACTCCCGTCTTCAGCGTCAATGAACGACTCCCGTCTTCAGCGTTCATTGACGCTGAAGACGGGAGTCGTTTCTCCCGAAAGCTACGCCCCCTCTTTTTGAGTAAGTTCTTAATAAAAACTTTCTCTTTATACACAGGCAGCACGTAAAGAAGAGTAAAAGAAATTATGAGACGCGAGCCTGTACGAAGTCATGTTTTTCAAAAGTTTATCTTTGTTCCAACAATAAGACTGAAGACTTGCTGAATGCGGTCAGCAGTGACGTAGCTCATAACCGCATTTTCACAGTTAGCGGGAAGCTCGGGCAGTCCATGTTGGCAGATGAAGTCGCTGCTAGGGACCTCGAATAGATCGTCCTCGAAGGACAGCAGCCCGAGTTTACAGATAACCAAAACTGCATACAGGTAGAACTGTTTCTTTAAGTTCAGATTTTTGATGTCTGCTTTCGGGCTGATGCGTAACACAGTTGCGTATGCGCTATATAATGCAAACGCAGCAACTCTTTCTTCGTCAGTTCTCCCGGGAGCCTCTTCAAGGAAAATAGAAGGCGTAACCGCCATTTTGGCATCAGTGGCGAGCGCCTGATCTGCAAGCGCGCCAAACCCTGCCTCTGCCTCGCCGTCTGTATCAGGCCAAGGGATACTTTGTCCCAATTGATCTGGGTCGTCATGCCAGCCTCAGCCGCACGAAAGTAGCGCCTGTGTCGGGCTTGTACCGTGTCGATGGTTGGAAACACGCGCCTACCACTATGCATTCCGCCTTCCTCACCTCCACTGTCGTTACTTGAAGACATTTACTCGAGCTATAAGATTAGAAGGAGTTAGTTTTGAGAATACATGTCATGTTAATAGCAGAGATCGCGATAAGCTTGCGCAACACCACAACAACCAAAACCCCAAATAATACGGCTGATGATACGAAACAATGCTACTCAAAGGTACGATTGTTTGTATTCCCACCCGCGCTTTCACGTGGGATGCACTACGACAAGAGATAGGGTCGTTGTGTTGGGGTTGCTACTAAACAACGACCCTATCTTCTTCATCTTTCATCCTTTATTTCCCCATCCGATGAATGCTTTTGACTGAATAAAAGCATTCAATGAACGGGAGAGATCCGTGGATATTAGTTGTTTCACAGAAATGCACATACCCGTTGGAATGAAACTTGAAAAACATTCAAGCGCTACGCGGGGCGCATGGAAGAGAACATCAGCAGAGGAAGATAGAGACATCGGATGGCGAAATAAAGGATGAAAGATGAAGAAGACCTGGGATGTAACTTTTAGACCCGATCGGTTTAAAGCAGAAAACTTCGACGGACATGAAATGTTTACTGTCGTTCGTTCATTTGGTGTTGCGTCACTGTCTTGGTCGGTCGGTGGGGATGCTCGCTCTCTGTAGGACTGACTCGGCGGGCGACACAGGCTTGACGGGTACAAGTTTAGTACCTGACAGCTGTTGTCGCCAGCCGGGACGGTCTAGCGGATGAGCTTGCTGAACCGCTGGCTAGCTGGGCAGACGTTGTTTAAGAGTTTGGCACAGAGGACGTGTACACGAGATTTTAGTGAATAAAAGCATTCAATGAACGGGGTAAATCCGTTGATATTAGTTGATTCGCAAAATATGGACAATTTAAAAAAGATGGACAACTTGAAACAGGTGGACAACTTGAAAAAGTTGGACAATTTGAAAAAGGTGGACAATTTGACAAAGATGGACAATTTGACAAAGATGGACAGTTTGAAAAGGTGGGCATTTTTAAAAAGATGAACAATTTGAAAAAGGTGGACAATTTGGAAAGGCGGATAATTTGGAAAGGTGGACACTTTTAAAAAGATGGACAATTGAAAAGGTGGGCAATTTTATAAGATGGACAATTTTAAAAAGATGGACAATTTGAAAAGATGGACAATTTGACAAAGATGGAAAATTTGACAAAGATGAACAATTTGAAAAGATGGACGATTTTAAAAGACGGACAACTTGAAAAAGGTAGACAATTTGACAAAGATGGACAATTTTAAAAAGACGGACAATTTTAAAAAGATAGACAATCTGACAAACATGGACAATTTGGAAAAGATGGACAATTTTAGAAAGGTGGATAATTTCTGCAAGACCAAAAAAATTTTTTTCACGATTTTCCCCGTTCGTTGCCAGCTTTTATTGTTCCAAAAACAGCAAAGCTTTCTGGCACGTCTTTGCCCGTCTTCAGTGCCACAAGAAAAAGAAAAGAATAAAATAAAAAGAAAAAATATGTAATAACAGTATTGATCAACTGCCCCGGTTGGTCAGACGGTTCGCAAGTACTTCTACTCAGCCGACCTAGGCGGACGCTTCATCAGTTGGGTCACACCTTTGACCGCGTCGATTCCGCAATCCACCTTTGGTCAGCCGTGCCGAAGCTCGAGCAATCCATCCGACCGCCCAGGGCAGAGCCAAAGCCAGAAATGATGAAAATAGGACGACGGCAGTAACTTCTCTAACCCGTGTATAGTCTGTTTACACTTCGTGATGTTGACCTTCTTTCTTCTTCTCCAATCTTTCTGCCTTCTTCTGCCGCTTCCAAGTCCAATCCGGTGAAAGTCAAGTGCTCCGTGCAGCACATTTCATGCCATGAAATTTTCAAATGATTCTTCTTAACGGGGTGGATGCACTGCCGTCGTCCTATTTTCATCATTTCTAGCATTGGCTCTGCCCTGTGCGGTCGGATGGATTGCTCGAGCTTCGGCACGGCTGACCAAAGGTGGATTGCGGAATCGACGCGGTCAAAGGTGTGACCCAACTGATGAAGCGTCCGCCTAGGTTCGGCTGAGTAGAAGTACTTGCGAACCGTCTGACCAACCGGGGCAGTTGATCAATACTGTTATTACATATTTTTTCTTTTTTCCTTTTTATTTTATTCTTTTCTTTTTCTTGTGGCACTGAAGACGGGCAAAGACGTGCCCGAAAGCTTTGCTGTTTTTGGAACAATAAAAGCTGGCAACGAACGGGGAAAATCGTGAAAAAAAATTTTTTTGGCCTTGCAGAAATGCATCCACCCCGTTAAGAAGAATGTGCGTTGACCGACGATCGCAGCGGACATTTGGCGCAGCGTGCACGCATAGGCGCGTGGGACAAAAGACGCGTCAGCTGCACCGGATTATGGACTCGCGCTAAGTAGGGTCTGAAAGGATGCGTCAGCTGCATCGGATTGCGGATCCGAGATGGATTAGCGCCATGTGCGTGCCAGATGACGCACCCTCCGAAACGTATATACACGGAGGCATTGCCTCAGCAGGGGGTTCGAGGTGTTCCTCCTGTGTGTGCTGTTCGCTGTATATATCACCGAATAAAGTTGATTACCGCTTCGAGTTGGTCATGCCGCGCGCAGAAGCTACAAAGAATCATTTGAAAATTTCATGAGGTGGATAATTATCATATAATGGATGGATATTAGATGGATAATTTTTAATATCATAAGAAGTGCTTACGGCGCACAGGCTTTAAGAATCTCCAGGAAAATGGAACACCTCTGGGTTCAAATAGAGAAGGTCAAAGCGAAACTTCAGTTTCTCAGGAATTGCCGGGACTACGGGGTTCTCCCGGTATCGTTCAGACTGAGAACCGGACAAAAGATGAATTGGAAGACAGAAAGAATCCTACGAGATGCAGGGTTCGTACTTCTAAGGAATACCACCAAAGAAAGACGAAAGGAGTTAACAAGAATGGACCAATCTTTTCTGGTAAATCGAACGAGGTTGTCACACATGATAGGTTTGACAATGGCCTCTGATCTTCACCGAATGATTATGTATTCTACTTGGGGACTCAGAAGTTTCGAACAACAACGTTTAGAACATAAGTTTAACCGGTTGATTGGACAAAGATCTTGGGAATTTACTTACCGAAGCAGACTACCCCGAAGAATAAATCCTCCAACCACGAATGTAGACAGAGTGATTGTTAATGTAAGTTCGGAAAGGTTGACAAATACAGAAAAAGTGGTCCTAGCCAAAGGAATGAATCTCGTTCCTACGCCATCTAATGTTAACTATGTGGATTTGATAAGCAGAGTTGAAGATTGCATCAGACACATCGAACATACACAGGCAAACCAGATTAGATCTTTGATTGCTAATTGTTTGATGAGCCGTCCTTACCGTCCGGTTAGAAACTTGTCAGAAACTGAAGTTAGAAGCAAAGCCTTAAGAAACGACAGATCTGTGATTGTCACTAAGGAAACGTGGTAGTTGTTATGGATAGATTGGAATACAACAACAAGATAATGAGTTTGTTGCACACAGGTATCTACCATCTGATGAAGTCAGAAGATCGCTGATAAGGCTACTAGAAGAATTTGGATATCTTTGTTCGGCTGTCGACCCGTTTGGTGGTATCTGTAATAGATCTGAACACACGCCCTACCAGCGGATGGATGGGCAGTTATTAGAAAATATCACAGATATAGAACGCTTATCAGTCAGAGCTTTCGGCACACTCTGGTGCCGTCGTCAGTGATGGGAAAGGACAGATCTTTCCCATCACTGACGACGGCACCAGAGTGTGCCGAAAGCTCTGACTGATAAGCGTTCTATATCTGTGATATTTTCTAATAACTGCCCATCCATCCGCTGGTAGGGCGTGTGTTCAGATCTATTACAGATACCACCAAACGGGTCGACAGCCGAACAAGGATATCCAAACATGAACAAACCCGTTACAAAACACCCAGTGTTCAAACAAATACTAGAAGAATTGTTTATAGAAACGAAAGAAAAGAAACTATCGGACATAACCCGAATGTTGAGATTCTCTACCAATTTCTGGTGTCCAGAATTCTTTGGCCTACCTAAAATCCACAAAGAAAACGTACCTTTAAGACCTGTGGTTTCCAGCAGAAAGAGCATTATGTCCAGCATCTCCAGGTACCTGGCTGAATTGTTAAAACCATTAACCGGAATGAATCAGTCTCACACAACGAACTCAGCCAAGTTTGTGGAAGAGATCAAAGCTATTACCATTGACTCAGATGACATTTTGGTGAGTCTTGACGTTAAGGAATTATTCACGAGTATTCCTCTTAACTACACATACTCTGTCATCTGTGACTTACTATCCGAAGACCCTTCCCTTTTGAATAGGACCAGACTTAATCCCGTTCACATCACTCGTCTGGTGAAGTTTTGTATGGAAGAAGGAAATTTTTTCAAATGGAACAATTCTCATTTTATAGAGAAACGAGGCGCTCCAATGGGTAGCTCGCTATCACCAGTGATAGCAGAGATTTTTATGGAACATTTTGAGAAAAAAGCTTTGGTACGATTTCCCTATAGCCCCCCCCCCTCATTGGCGCTACTATCACTTTCGTTGATTGGCCGTTCTAGCGTTCGTTGATTGGTCGCAGTTCGTAGCATGACGTGCGGCATGGCGCGAGCAGTTCTGAGATGACGATCACGTATCTGCAGCGAAAATTTTCTCCTGTTTCCGCTGTCCTTGGAAACTTGTACTATGGGTGCATTTTGGCATTTCTCCACGAATTTGCACCCAGTATGTGCAGTGTACGATGAACATAATTCATGTTTTAACGCCTAGGCTTAGGTAAGGGCAGAAAACGATGCCTATGGTTGTGATGCTTTCGTAATCTAAAAGGGAGACATGATCCTCATTTTATGGCCTAGGCTTAGGTAAAGGCAGAAAACGATGCGTATGGTTGCGTTGCTTTCGTAATCTGAAAGAGTGACATGATGCTCATTTTATGGTCTAGGCTTAGGTAAGGGCAGAGAACGATGCGTATGGTTGTGTTGCTTTCGTAATCTGAAAGAGTGACATGATGCTCATTTTATGGCCTAGGCTTAGGTAAAGGCAGAAACCGATGCACATGGTTGTGTTGCTTTGAAATTGTGTAAGGGAAGCACTATCCAGATGTTGAAGCCTAAGGTTAGGTAAGGGCAGGAAACATTGCTTATGGTAGTGTAAGGGCAGGAAACATTGCTTATGGTAGTTCTATGATTGCCGCTAAACTTGGTTGTCATACCTTGCTACCGTTATTTAAGTTTAAGGTGAAACGTTAATGTTGGGTTCGAGACTAAGCTTCAGTAAGGGTAGAAAGCAAAGCGTGTAATGGAAACCAGTTGTACGAACGATGGTTCTTGATGGGTCTGACAGATGGTGTCTTGACGTAAGGCTTGCTAGAGTTTCGATAAATCGGTTTGGGGAATGTTGGAGAGCAGATGTATTAACCGTAGCGTATTCAAAAGCAGATGTCTCTTCGTTGGCGTATACTACGTTGCGTTGTATTCGACCTGCAGTTAAGAACGATGATGAGGGTCTCAACAATAGGAGGAATGTGGGTGTGCCGAGTATTTGTGATTAGTGGCACTTGATTAGTGATGGTTAAATGCTGGCAAGCAGGTGGACGTCAAGAAACGCAGGAAAATATTACCAGCTGGCGATGCAAGCTGATTCCGTTTGAAGGGGCAAACGTTTCATTTTGCAAAGATGAGCGGTATGGAACGGTTGCCTTTCGCGGAGCTCCGTGCTGAATTTGTGTATGATGAGCTGGCTGCTGTACAGTTGATGTAGGACAAGGGTGTGACCCATCAGCACAGAACGTGCGCCCGTTGTCGTCGATCAATGGTCCTTCGATATAGGAAAGACAGGGACGATGTCCGCTGGCGGTGCTGTGGAAAACAGTGGCGCAAAGAGGTTTCAGTGAAGTTTTGGTTCGTTTCCACAGGCTGATGGGAGAAGGACGCATTCATGGGCGTAGGAAACATCGTTTTGCTGCTGTCGTGCAAGTGCGCAGAAAGGTAGGCAATTTTTCATTGCTTGTCTGTTTCGCGGCTAAGTCTTTCCTAATTTTCCATCGAAATCTAACAAATTGACGGTGGCGCCACCTACATCGAAAAGAAACTCCGTTTTCCATTGGTTGTCAGTTTTGCGGCTAAGTCTTTTCTGATTTGCTGTGCAAATCGCATGAAAACGACGGTGGCGTTCCCTAAATTATAGGGGGTGGGGCTATAAGGAATTTGTACCAAAGCTTTTCCAACAGGAATACAAGAGTACCATACAAAATTTTTCAAACGGTACGTGGACGACGTATTCGCTATAGTAAAGAATGGCAAGGAATACACATTAATGGAACGTTTGAACGGAATATTCCCAAATTCTATCGCGTTCACAATGGAGAAAGAAACAGAAGGACAGTTACCGTTTCTGGATGTTTTATTAATAAGGAGAGGATCCCGCCTAAGAACTAAAGTGTACAGAAAACCCTCGAACTCGGGCAGATACCTGAATTTTTACTCCAACCATCCCCTGAATGTAAAAATAGGAGTTATCTCAGGAATGGTGGATAGAGCAATGAGACTATGTGATGAAGAATTCCTAGAAGATGAACTGTCTCACGTCTACAGGACCTTGATACAAAATGACTATCCGAAGAACTTCGTTACCGAATGTATGAGAAAGAGAGTTGAGAAGTGGATAGCTGGAGAGTTTACTAGGAGAGAAGACTCAGTTAGAGACGTGAAGTTGATCTTACCTTATTATCCCGGTCCTAGTGATCTTATCTCCCGGATCACCAGACAACTAGGGATTACGACAATATTCAAAGGCTTTTACAACCTCAGACCTATCCTAAGAACTGATACCAGATTACCAGCAAACCAAGAGCCAGGAACTGTTTACCAACTGAAATGTGAATGCGGAGCTTCCTATATAGGAGAAACTGGACACTCTACAAATCACCGGATCCAACAACACTTAGCGGGCTTGACAAGATACCGTAATGCTTATACAAGGCTTACGGGAGGCAGTGTCACTGGCAGAGGTAGACCACAAACCAGAGACCCAAATGTGATTGTGGAAGAATGCAAAAGATCCTCTGCCATTGTTGGACATGTCATTGAATGCACTTTGTTTAATGAGCAGGTTTATTTTGGAACGTTGACACAAGAGAGGGATTTTAGAATAAGGAAGATAAAAGAATCCCTCTACATTCATTACAAGGATTGTATCAACAGGGAAGAAGGAGTGAGTTTTAGTGATATTTGGAACATGTTAATCATGACCACCAATTGTTGTAAACTGTCCACCAGTTCAACATTATTTCGACGGACAATCCCGATTAGAAGAGAAGTTCACGAAGAAGAACAAGCCTAAAAAACACAGTGAGAAACCATAAGAGAGTTTAAACCGTAAAGCAATTCGGTTTAAACATGAGAGTTTTTAGACCTATGATGAGACAATTGTGTTAGTCAGTATACACGCTGAAGACGGGACTAGGTGAGTCCCGAAAGCTTCGTGTGATCAATTACTAGAACGGGAAATAAGCCGTATGGTTAGAATAAAGGTGGATAATTTTAAAAAGATGCACAATTTGAAAAAGACGGACAATTTGAAAAAGACGGACAATTTTTAAAACGTGGATAATTTGAAAAAGGTTTGCAATTTGAAAAAAAAGGTGGACAATTTTAAAAAGGTCGACATTTCAAATACTCAATGAACTTATATAAAAATTTCTCTACACGGTGTCCCCCGTTATGGTACTAAGCTTTAATAAGTTTTTTATTGGCAAAGCTTTCGGGCATAACCATTGCCCGTCTTCAATGCACAAAAATAATGGCTACCGCCCAGGTTGGTCAGTCAGTCTGGAGGCACTCCTGCTCAGCCGACCTAGGCAGATGCTTCATCAGTTGGGTTCTACCTTGAACCGCGTCGATTTCGCAATCCGCCCTAGTCAGCCGTGCAGAAGCACGACCTTCACAACCGACCGCCCGGACAGTGCCAACACGACAAAATCAACACTCAATGAACTTTTTAAAATTGTCCACCTTTTTCAAAGGTGGACAATTCAAATATTCAATGTACTCAATGAATTCTTTACCCATTTTGTCTTTGATGACTGGTTTCTTTAGATGGATAATTTGAAAAAAGTGGACAATTTGAAAAACGTGGACAATTAATCAAGAGGATCAAAGACTTGACCAGATTGTTGTCTGGTCAAATATAGAATGGACTAAATTTTTTACCTTCCAGAAAGAATCCACCTACTCTTGCCCTGATATCCTGCGTAGAAAACAGCCTCATTCCAGTTGGCCAGGATAAAGCAGCCAGGATCTGATACTCGATCGCTCACCTGCTCCAGAGCTACAGAAACAGGGAGAAACCTAACCTAGAACGTGATGAGTTCAGGATGATCAACAGATTAAGGAAGGACACAAACAAAGTCACCACCAAAGCAGACAAAGGAAACAAAGTAGTGACTCTATACAAAACCGACTACGTCCGTAATATAAATCTGGTCTTATCCAGTGATGTGTATACTTCAGTACAAAAAGACCCTTCTGAAGACACCAGGAAATCACTATCCTCCATTCTTTCGGACATGCACTCAACCTCCAAGGAGACGGCAATGCAGAAAACGATACTGCTCTTGAAGTTTCCCTCAAACTTCAAATGTCCGGAGGTGTATACGTTCTTCCAAAAATATACAAACCGGACATCCCTATGAGACCTGTGGTCTCCAAGATCAATGGAATCACTTCACATATCTCTCGCTACTTAAAGTGCCTAATCAAACCCTTAACCGGCAACCGTTTCTCGTCAGTGAAAAACTGCACTTCTTTCTGTACAGAAGTCAAAAACTTCCAATTAGCAGCTGGACATGTTCTCGTTAGCTACGACGTTAAAGATCTTTTTACCAGCTTTCCACTAGCACACACTCTTTCGACATTACACAGCCTTCTCTCGTCGGACGATACATTTAAGGAAAGAACAAAACTAACGGTTCAACAGATAACTGAGCTAACAAAATTCGGCATGACAAAAGGAAACTTCTTTCACTTCCCTTCTTCCACTACCAAGGACATTTCTTCCGGCAACGGGACGGGATGCCAATGAAGAGTTCACTGTCACCAGTGCTTGCGGAGGTTTTCATGGAATCTCTAGAAGAACAGATTTTTTCGACTGTTCCCTCGGATTTCAAACCGCTATTTTTCAAGCGCTTATGTGGACGATATTTTCGGCATAGTACGAACAGGATAAGAAGAGACACTTCTATCCTTTCTAAATCAGGCTTTCCCCTCTCACATCTCTTTCACAATGGAAGAAGAAATTGACGGAAAGCTTCCCTTCCTTGATTGCTTAGTCATTAGATCTAACTCAGGCATCAAAACCAGAGTATACCGCAAGGAAACTCACTCTGACAAATATCTAAGCTACAGTTCCCACCACCCACTATCGGTCTTCAGAGGTATCATACACGGAATGGTCAACAGAGCCATAAATATCTGTGATCGAGAGTTTCTACATGAAGAGTTAAATTACTTCACGACCAATGGCTACCACAAAAGATTGATAGAAAGTATCATCAACCAACGACTGTGCACACGGGAGGCGAACAGAGAGAGAAATTCCTTAGAAACGGTTCTGATACCTAATCAAGCAGGATTAAGTGAAAAAATTACACGCTTTGGCAAACGTCTGGACTTCATAGTCTTCTTCAAAAGTGCCCCAAACCTAAGAGCTATTCTCAGAAGCGACAAAGTGAAGACCGAGAACGAATCAAAACGTGGCGTAGTATACCTAATCAAATGCAGTTGTTCAGCTAAGTATATTGGCGAATCAGGAAACTCATTAGTCCATCGGTTTAATGAACACATGAAGTGCCTCACAAGATACAGGAACGCTAAGGACTGACTAGAAGGGCACATAAACACAAGGAGAAGACGACCTCAAACAAGTGACCCATCCAACACAATAGATCAAGCCTTAAGAGCATCGGCAGTGGCTGAACACGCTTCCACCTGCTCAGGGCTCTTGGAAGGACAGGTTCTCTGTCATCAAGAACATCACCTAAGGCGGAAAATTAAAGAAGCCCCTTACATTAGGGACAACCAGACCATCAACAGAGACCGTGGAATAGAAGTAAGTGACGTCTGGCAACAAATAGTTACATCCGCCCAATGCTGTCATATTTCATGTGATTAACAATTCCCTCCATACGCTGGATGGGATTTTCTATGCCTTTCAGGAAGAAGCCTCAATCGAGCGTTAACAATCTAGACCAAATCGAAGAAGACCAAAATCACAAAACAGGAAAAGGAAGAAACGAAGAGCAACGAAGAGCCGAAAACTGAAGAACAGGAGCGATCGATTTTTGGGCGATCAAAACAACTGACGGCATCACCGTTTTCGACCTTGCTCTTACGGATTCCATGGATACCAATGTTTGACTAAGATATGTTTACTTGACCTCAAACCTTTTTATATAACGTACAATCCGTACCTAACCGTTCATTTCTCACGCTGAAGACGGTAGTCCGTTCACTCGAAAGCTACGTCGTGGATAAGTTACCCAAATAAATATTCTTTCCTCACAATCTTAACGTAAAGAAGGAAGTAATAAGAAACATCTTTAATAAAAATAGAAGTAAAGTAACCTCACTATGTTCAGGTTCTCTGATGACTTGAACCTCTACCACACGGGACAAAGGTGCAGTGCAACACATTTCAGCTCTGCGCATACATGCATTTATGAACTCATATACTACAGACTGGTCAACGTAGACACGATTAGCCACCATGCTGCATATTGCATTACCGCTCCTCTGTTTGCACAGACAGCTAATTATGTTGTACTGTAAACTACAAAATTCACAAAAATGAATACGAACCATGAGATGAACGATGACGTGAGGATACTGAAGGCACGCAGGTAAGTACAGAGATGCATGATGCTCAAAAATATTCAATGAACTCAATGAATTCTTTACCCATTTTGTCTTTGATGACTGGTTTCTTTGTAACAGGGCGATGGATCATATTGGAAGATTACGGCTGAAGCGCCCGTCGAGTTTTATTCACTGTTACCTGTAAGAACACCAAAACAACCTAGCCAGTGGCCGGTTGGTTAGTTATGCTAGTGAAAAAACAGGTGAACAGTGAACGTACGATTGCTTGATTTCAGAGCTTTCAGAATCGACTGATTCCACCGTCAGCGAGAAGATGGAAAATTGCCTTCCACTAATCATACCAACAATGAAAATCGTCTTTCCGTCCATACAAAGCTTCTCACTACCTAAGACATACGTCGTCAATAGATCAGTGAGTGCACCAACAGACCTTCGAAATCAGAAGAAAATCTGCAGCGGACAAAGGACACCCATAGAACCTTTCGATGAACAATTGTAGAAAACAAGCCGTCACGGACCCATTCACAAGTAGCCACTGAGAAAAGTGAAACCAGTCTGCAACTAAATATCATTAACAATGAGCCTTTAATTCACCTCAGACGGTTTAAATAGCTTTTGAAAATGGGTCAGCGCGCATCTGATTGGCCAGAATGTGCTTGCATAAGGCACGCTGATCAGCAACCTAATTTTTCTCTCAGTTCCTACAGCAAATGCTTATCGAAAGTAAACATGGATGTTGCTTGCTATATCGTCTAAGTATAACCTTTATGCAAATCTTGATGTTAATCACCAATATCAATAGTTGCAGCAGCAACAGTAGCTTTTAGATTTTACCGTTACTTTCGTAAGCTTCCATGTTGCACAAGTGAAATCGCAATGCTTAATCTTTAATGTAAAATGAAAGTCACTGCGGAAGATGAAACCGTTTAACCATTCATATAGATCAGATAAAGCGTTAGCAACTAAAAGGTGCAAAGGCTGTCCACATAATCAAGTGGCTGTGACATCATTCCAAGTAACAAAATTTAACCGCTCTCTTTCTTCACCTTCCTCCATCTATTTACCGCTCTCTTGTTCATAGTTCAACTTCCAAGAGCAGTCGCTCTAAGTCAAGATCCGCTGAAGACGGAGAGCGAGGTTTCCCGAAAGGTAGGAATTATAATAAAGGAACTTAAAAAATGGCAAAGGTCACGGAGAAATAACAAATGACATATGACAGAATATGGGGTGCTTCTCTATGGGTTTTGACATATTGTTCCTTAATTGAAAACGAAATGTTTCATAACGGGTTGTTGTCTTTATTTTAGAAGATTCTTCTTCGCACAGCAGTGGAACCCGTTTATTGAATCGAAAAAGATACATTGTAAAACAACGAGGAAATACAACGTACCTTTAGCGAGAAGATTTCGTAGCTTTCGGAGCCTCCTGCTCCATCGTCAGCGAATTGCACCAATTGCAATTCGCCAAGGTGTAATTCGCTGACGACGGAGCAGCACACTCCAAAAAGCTACGAAATTGTTGCAGTTTATTCAGTATAACGACGCGCGACAAAAACCGATCGACCGACCTTCTTCTCCCCGCAACGCGACTCGACCCGCTTTAAACCCATTGCTCCTTGACTCCCATTGACTTTAAACATCCCAAGTGACCTTCGCATCATGGGATCTTCTCATTACAGAAATCTTCTCGTTTATTGAATCAAGTATCTTTCTTGATTCAATAAACGGGTTCCACTGTTGTGCCAAGAAGAATCTTCAAAATATTGTTCCTTCTTTGGGTACGGGTTCTACCCGTTTATTCGTAATGTCTGAAATCACGCGAAAACAACTCACTACGAACGGATGGATGGGAAATTATTCGTGGAACGTAGAGCAGTACAGTAACCATCGGAGCTTGCGGAACGTTATCGTTCCGTAGTCTGAACCATTAAATCGCTGACGACGGAACCAGAACGTTCCGCAAGCACTGAAGGTTACTGCATTGCTCTGTCGTTCCACTGATAATTTCCCATCCCTCCGCTGGTAGGGAGTTGTTTTCGTGTGATTTCAGACATTACGAATAAACGGGTAGAAGCCGTACCCAAAGAAGGAACAAAATGACGTATAACTCAATCATTACGGGAAACTCAATATTCAACTGACTCTATCACTTAGGCCCTTTTTCAAGCTCAAATTTAGCTCATCTCAGAATTATTTCTAGCGTTATATTAAATTGGTACTCTGCTTGAATCATTTCTAACTCGCTAATCGACGTATCGTTTACGACTTACCTACTGAATGTGGTATGAAACGGTGTCCGGTCGTTCCGTTGAAGCAAACACTCTGGCAATTACAGCCTCGTAGCTAACTGAATCCTCCTATTTCATTCGTACTAATGCACAGCTACATGAAGTGATAGTCATAGACTTCTATAGGCTACTCAGCACTTACTCGTTGATAAAAACCGGTTAGCTGTTAACCACACGATATTAACTTAGCGATAAGACCCATCGACCTAATACCTTATCTACTTCTCTATTTCTAAAATGATTTGATTTGCATGAACTGAGAATGGTTACCGACCTAAAGAGACCTTTTAAATGATTTATTGATAAATGATAGTATGACCACAGGCGTCTTGTCCGCTCTGACGTTCGCCCCTCCGTTCCGACGACCTCCGTCCGCGGATAATCTGCCATGAAAACAGCGTGCAACTGCGATGGATCAAGGAAGCTGTATTCATTCGCCATAATCACACGAAAAACGCGACAAAGTTGCGGAAGTTAGCGAGGTATGGAATGCAGCTGTCAATATGCTGCACCAGACTGAGCTAATCCCATCTTGACCCTCATTGCGTTCCTATATGAAACCACAGAGTAAACACCTTCTCCAACCCATCGCTGACGACAGAACGAGAAGGTTCTGAGAGCTTCGAAAAATACTGAGTTATTTATCTTCTGTGCTTTTCCTTCACAATTTGCTCATCCATCAGTTGGTAGGGCATGTGCAGTTTAATTACAGGTTACATTTACGACAAACGGGAAAAGTCGTGAAGAGGAAGCATCCATGATGAAACTCATCCCTGTTACAAGACATCTAGTTTTCATAAATGACAGGAATGAACAGTAGTGACTGTTCCAACGGCTCCTTATGTGAGCGAAGGATGGAGCAGAATCGTTTATGCAAATCTTCACCAACTTAATTATACGCCAACTGCAATACCTAATCTAAGCACCCGCATATTTTAAAAAATTCCTAAACTTCGTGTCTTTATCGTTGATGACGGGGAGTGAGCAACCCCGAAAGCTCTCAAGTTGTTGTTGACATTAAACGATGATAGTCGTACAAATATGGTTTGAAATCCTTAACTTCATGACTTTCACGGACAAGAAACTTTACGCTGCTCTGTGGTAACATCATTTGCCCAGCACACAATTTTATATTCACAATGTCAGCGAGTCAAGTTTTCATGCTGATCTACATTGCTTCTTTGATTTTGCCTGTGCTCAGAAACAGCGCCGCCGATAAACTAAGTTGAACGTGAGATTGTTGAAACAACATGCCTGTTCAATCACTGCGCTCTGACGCGATGATTGCTCGAAAGAATAAAGGATTAAGTCCGAGATTCTAGCGCATGAATAATGTACGCAAAAAGATATTAATATTATTGATGTACTCGAAAGAAGAGATATTAGTAACAAGGCGTTTCATAATAATGAAAGATACGGTGTCCTTGTTCAATGAGCTTTATCCAGCGTGGCTTTGGGAACTGTCGTGTTCCGAAAGCTGCGCTGAATAAAGGTCATTGAACAAGGACACCGTATCTTTCATTATTATCATTAATATATTGGTG
>CBXJ02000202.1:0-22341 GCA_000612645.2 Trichuris muris | reverse complement strand
TTAATGTGGTACCTTGTGATGGTATGGGATATAATGGCAAATGGCTGATTAAGATAGAATATGGTAGTTTTGGGAGGTATTGGATGGGAAAGGAGTAGATTTTGTTTTTTATGAGGTAGATTGGCTGCATTAGAAATATATGGTTGTAAATTAATGTCATTTTTAACAACTTGATTATACATGAGGGATATATTGTGGACTGGTTCAATTGGTGACCCATGGTTAATGCACTATCAAGGTGAAAGGAATATGTCAAAATTTGATTAGGACTGAAAAGGCCATCATAAAATTAAGGAATTAATTGAGGACAAAAGTGTGACAATTTCAGAAGGATGGCCTGATGAGAAAAAGGCAAAAGTTGCCATTTCCAGAAGGATGCCTGAAGCAAACCCAAATTTTGTCCAGGTCATACTGTAAGAGACAATACTTAAGACAGACCTTTGCGCTCTCATTTAAACAGCATAATAAACACTGAGGACTGAATATCTAAGAAATCCTTTCAAAAGTTTGACTTTATTTGTACAAATGTAAACTGCCTATTTAGGCGCAAGCATCTCTGCAAGGTATCTGCAAGATGGCCAGGTAGATTAGCGGAAGTGCTTGGTCTTCTTTATGCAACAGTCAAAGCCAACCTTGTCGTTATACTAATTCAATAACTTCTACTTTGGGGTAGCGGAAAATCAGATTAACGCAACTTAAGCCCTGCTAACTGGTCTGAAAATCTCATTTTAGAAAAGAAGTCAAGAGACCTAAAATAAGGCGTGACATATTATTAGCTCTCTCTCTCTCTCTGTCTCTTCCACTTAAACCAGGTATATAAATTACTAAAAGTTAGTAACACTATCTCTGTGCTCTAAGTGGAGTAATTTACTTCTTAGAACAGTTGGGTGTTCTTTTAATCAATTTTCCTTTTCAAAGCAAGAGATATTAGTAACAAGGCGTTTCATAATTATGAAAAGATTAAATTATTCGGTATCCTTGTTCAATCAGCTCTAATTGGCGAAGCTTTCGGAACACGTACGTCCTGAAAGCTTCGCCAATTAAAGCTGATTAAACAGGGATACCGTATCATTTCATCTTTTTCATAATTTTCCTTCTTGCTATCAGTTATGAGAGGGCGTCATCGCTGCGGCGCATACACACCAGGTACATACACGAGGTTAAAAACAAAATGCGTTCACAGAACGCGAAATCTCAATTCTCAACATATCAAAGTCTGTTCATGTATCTTCTAAGCATTAAAACAATGTTTGACAGATGCTGTGCGCTGTTTATTTTCAGTCAAAATCAATCGGTTACTCACTCTTTCAAGCCTTAGCACTGGTATATGTCTTGTCACTATTATGGTTCCTTGATAAAGCGACCACCTAGCAGCCAACGGCGTTCGCCATATGCGAAAATCACAACTTCAGAAGCTGTTGTCGCAAACGGAAAATAGAACGCGATTACGCTTTCGCCAAGCTACCATCTTTTTAAGTACGTCCACTTTTGCCAAGCGTGATCATCTTGCCAAAAGTCTATTGTCCCTGCGGTTTCCTCGGACAGCTGCAATTCGTTTTGAGCAAGTCCAATGACGGAAAATCAAAGCGACGTCACTGTCAACTAATGGATGAATTAAGTTATTAGAGAAACAAGTTAGCAAGACTTCGCAGACAGCAAGGCGAATGTCCCAATGTGTCTTCCCGCTTTGCTAACGATGCAGTCAAGAATGAACACGCTGCTTTAATCTATCCATACGCACAGTAGATCAGGCGTGCATAGCCGATAGGCGTTCGAATAACTTGATGGAGTCGGTTTACTTGGAACCTCCTCTGACATTGTCGGAAGTCAGCATTTTCCATCGTAGACAGAATCAATGAAATTAGCTTCCCCAGCTTACAGCCCTTTAAGGGCTGAAGAACGTTATCTGGAAAAGAACTTCGTTCGCCTCCCATCATTATCCAGTCGAGTTATCTGATAATTTTCTTGTTGATTTATAAACCACTGTCTTGAGACTTGATGATAAATATTAGACAAAACATGTTTCCCTGCCCACAGGACGAAGAGCACGGCAGTTATACTGCTCTCCAACACTTCCCCATGATGCTTCCAAGTTTTTTGACTGACATGCCAGAGAATTGTTCGTATGGTAACGTTTACACTCACTTTGCTGTTCGCGTGCTTTTCCATGGGGGTCAGCATTGCCATCGATGCCATCAGAGTCCACGGAAGCACATTTCGAAATATCTTGTACAAGTAAAGCATGTAGAAACGGTAAACTTTAGATGACCATTGCTAGGTCAATATTTGGTATGCAGAAACCGTTAGTTAACTGTCTATCTGTGAGCTGTTACACAACGCAAATTAAAATTTTTGCTTCCAGATTTTCCAATCGACTTTGGCATTTGGGAATGCCTGAACTTTAAGGTGATTCACAGCTAGGAAATGACCTGTGGGCATTAGCAACAGAAGGGGTTGGAGGATATTACTGGCAATTACCATTATGCTTTCCGGGTAGACTAAGCGCAGACGCTTAATTATTAATATTATTACACTTACGGGCTAATAACTTTTCAGGAAAGCTTTGCCGGCTGAGATTCTAATGCTCATATTATCATTGCAAGCAAACCTTCAGCCAACCCATGGACATGCTGTAACATAGTTGAGGTTTTGAACTGTTCGAAATTGGCAGACTTCATAAATTTCTTTCCAACACTTTAAATATTTCTGACATACACGATTTGGAAACGGAATGCATCCTCATCTGGTAAAAAATTGCATAGTAACTATGTGATACTGAAAGATGGTACTCTCACAGTTTTTCTATGCTACGCTTCCGCTCTATGAATTTCAACGTGCGAAACGGGAGATCAGATAAGCCTTTATGGCCAAGCGTGAATTTTAATACACCTGCTTGGCTTGTAAAGTCACTAAAGTACTACTTTGCTCATTCGTTTTGATAGACCCATTCATTCTACTTTCGAAAAGCGCCCGTTAATTTATCTTACGGACTAATAAAGCTTACACACACATACACACACACACGCACAAATTATGACTGCGCTTCACCTTTTTCCATGTGTGTTTGCTACATTGATTACCAAAATTCGCTGCATAGGCATGGTCTCGTGACTTCTCTTAGCCTCACTCAGTCAATCTTTTTTCTGCTGTCGGCGCAGCCTTGCAATCGCAGATATCAATAATTGGATATATTTCGATTGAAAAAACTGTAGATTGAATTTTGCTCTTCGAAGAAACTCTGTTCCGCATGCGCTGAACGTCCAGTGCCCTGGAATGTAATTTACGTTTGAGCAGTCAGGCCAATAACCCGCCGACGAAGGATCACACATGCTGAATGAGCTATTGTCCAAAACGTATGGCCAACATTTCAAAGAGCTTCCAGAGCAACCGCCATTGGATGCACCTAAACCATAACGGCTTGGCGTGAAAGGTGACCACAAGGTTTGTCGCGCTCTTCTGAGCAGTGCGCGCTTTAAGGGGATAGTTACGTTAGCGTTTGCCTCTGTCAGGATTGATGAACCGTTACACAATGCTAGATGAATGGAAACTGCATTTTGCAACTTAAAATCTCCCCTTGCATGTCCAAGAGGAAAGCAGCTGACGGGTCACCGTCATCACGTTAATCAAAAGTACAAGTTAGTGACTCATTTGCTAGAAATGCGCCCTTAAAGCAGAAGAAAAGCTGCATAATCCCAGCCAGTCACTATAAATGCTTTCCATGCGGTAAGAACTTTTGCAGCAAACTTTCTTTTCAGCCATTGTACTGATTTCTGGCAGGTTAAGCTAGCCATGCTTCCTTACGTCAAGTTCATTGAAAGGCAATGTGTTCTCGTGGTGTGGTCTGCGGTAGCATATAACTCTTACGGTTGCCGACCAGTTATTGTGCCTTTGGCTGTTTTGCCTATTTCGGTCGCCTCGCCCAAATTGCATTACGTCTGTCCTGGATTGCACGGGAATTGCAACATTGATGTTCAAAAGTCATTGTATCCCTAAAATCCTGCAAATTTCAAGGTAGCCTTCAGTGCTTTCCATTTTCCAGAGATGAACCTCAGCTCAGTTGAGCAGGACAAGGGAGACGCATAGGGAAATATGTTAGCCATTCGCTAACCAGTCAACAAAATGAAAATACTTTTAAACACCGCTAAAGCTGGTAACGATTTTCTTGAGGTAAACGCCAAATCCTTTTCTCACCGTTTTGCCACAGCACAAGCAATTGTACAAACCATTGGAATGACACTTTTTTAATTACTGGAAGGACACTGAATTAATGTTAGAAGTTGCTCCGTCTTCGAGATAGACTGTCGGGTCTCCATTTGCAAGATAAAGCTGGGTTCACCTGAATTCAGCCTGTCAGGTTCAAATGCTTCTGAAATTGGCATTACCACTTCGTAGCTTCTCTTAACGCTGATATGTTCGGCGCAAGCGCAAAATGGAATGTCCTCAACGAACGACTATCCATGACCAATTTATCACAGTCAAAAGTTAAGTAACTCAGTGCACGCTTAAATTGATCAACTGGAGCCGTTAGAGCCGCGCAACTTCTCAGTTTTAAAAACTTTGGCCAATATCACGCTCAAAGAAGTTGAAACTTTGCCTCGCATGGCTTGGCTTGAATTCGCGCTCTGAACATAGTCAGATACCACTATTGCGCGAAAGGATGTCCACATTTTCATTCTTCAGTGCATGCTGCTTCAATTCCTTTCCAAGGAATTTGCCACCGAAACTGACTGAAGTCATAGTGATTCGCAGTCATGAGAAAAATGAGTTATGCCTTAAACAAGAGAACGCTGTTACTAAATGCATTTACAAATGTTGGACATTTGCCAGCATACTTGACGTATTGCTACGTCGCTGCACATTTCGGCTGAGAACTGCAAATGAACTGAAAAGTAGTTGCATTTTTAGGTAATGCCCGCTATGGTTTCGATCTAATGAACACGGCGCTGCCTTTCCTGCCGCCCGTTTGCAGCATGCGCAAAATTCATTTTCTAAAAGTGCAAACGGTACTGACCCCTAAGCAATCAATAGCTGCTCAATTGCCCCAAAGTGCAGGTCTGACGGTCAGAAAATAAATATCAGACGATATGTAGGGAATAGCAAGAAAAATAACGGCTCATGTCGCTGGAGTGCAATTGTAGAGCAGCTTAGTTGACCATTTATTTAAGAGGCAATTTAAGACCCTCGATCTTCTGTGAAGGGCCTAGCGGCACTTTTAAGAAACCTAATTTTGGTGCAAAATGTGGTCGCTTCGAATCCGCCCGCGCTGTACGGATAGCAGGGACTGCACTATTCGGGACGACAAAGCGTTCAGTTCAAAGGGAACGATACGTCCAGTTTCATACTGTAATAATAGATTTTAATAAGGCGCTGGCACCTTGCCCCAGCTTCTTTTACTGATAATTTTTCTGACAATTTTCGAATAATGAGTAAATTAACCACTTGGCCCATTGACAGCAGCGGAAAATAAACAAGCATACTTTACTACTTAGGTAATGAAGTGATGTATTAATGCATCCCAGTGGCGCAGTAACGCCTACTGCTTGAACCATTCGAGAATGGCTTCGTAATTAAAGCAACCCAGTTGCACTTCTATGTAAACCTGGATTATGCAAGCGTTTGGCAATGTGTCGCTCACTGGACACCCTGTGAGGCACTATTTCTTATGCACGGTTCATTTCAGAAGCGGCCCATTTCTTGGTTGATGAGCAGTCTCATTGGTTTTCTCAAACTGCCGTCAACTCTCTGAAGCTCCATTTCTTCCAAAAGTAGTACCCAGTTTCTCTACTAACTGGAATTGCGGCAGAAATGTCATGAATTCATCATCGGCGGTTGACTTGGGCATTAATGGCGATGAGACCTTCGACTGGTCCTCCCCTTATTCGCTGCCACAGATAATTTTTGCCGGTCTGATCACTGCCCTGCTTAGCATAGTGACCATTGTGGGCAATCTGATGGTCATGATTTCATTTTACATTGACAAGAACATCCGCCAACCCAGCAACTACTTCATATTTTCCCTCGCCGTATCAGACTTCATCATCGGCCTTGAAGGCTATCCCTTGTATTCAATATATGTACTGCATGGCCAAAAATGGACAATGGGCTGGTTCTTGTGCGACCTTTGGCTTTCCGTCGATTACACCGTCTGCCTTGCCAGCACTTATACTGTGCTATTCATTACGATTGACCGGTATTGTTCAGTGAAGATACCAACCACGTACCGCAACTGGAGGACGCAGGAAAAGGTGTTAATAATCATTGCCATAACGTGGATAGTTCCTGCACTCCTCTTCTTCATATCCGTTTTCGGCTGGAGCTACTTTAGCGGCAAAGGCAGAATACTAAAGGAGCACGAATGCATGGTGCAATTCATGGTGGATCCCTATTTCAATATGTCCATGTACATCAGCTACTACTGGTCGACCCTGGTGGTCATGATTGTTCTTTATGCTGGCATATACCGCGCTGCCAGAGACTTGCATCTAAAGTCAAGGCAAAAGAGACAGCAATTCCAAGCCATATGCGCCCTAAGAGCCACGACAACACCTCTAACGTTGAAAACCTCGTCCCTTAAGGAGGAGGAAGAGGAGGAGGAAGACTCGCAAGGCTCCGCCTATCGCAGCAACGAGTCGTCCGGGGAGAAGGCGCCCAAGGCTGCACCCACCAAACCGAAACGCAGCTCTTCGTCTCAGAGGTCCCCGTTTCGGCTGCTGAGAAAGATAACGCCCAAAACGGACAATCCGAAAATGGAAAAGCAACCAGAACCGGTGGATTGCATGACCACGAAGGGAGTTGAGGGCCGGCAGGATGAGCTGCCTCCCGAACCCGTGGTCGACAACGATCGAAGGGACGAGAAAGCAGCTGAAGAACCGGCGGATGCCCAAAGCGAGGCCAAAAAGACGGAAAGCTTGCCAACTGCAACTTCTAGAGATAAGGACGAACAAAGTGATGTTGAGAAGATCGCCTCCGTCAACGCGGCTCAGCCCAAGGTGGACTCCACAGACAGTCAGCCGTCGTCCACGCCGAAAAGAAAGTCCATGCCTTCTTTCGGATATCTCACTGCTCGAGATTCCAGCGACAGAACGGAACAAAGTGACTCGTTAGCACGTCTGAATCGCATTCGCAGTTTAAACTTGGCCTGCATGAAGTACATCGATGTTGACTATCCTTCCCTGCAAAGCCCGGAAGAGTTCTTTTTCCTGGATATTGGAATGAAGAGGGATATTTCCCCTACAGAGTCATCTGAGCTTGATTCTAACGCTGAATCGGTAAAGAAGGACGACATACCATCCCTGCCGGCGTACTATTCTCCAAATGTTGAAGAATCGCCCAAGGCTTCGACAGACGGTCATGATAAGACGCCGGATGCACGCAATCCCGTCATTTCAAGTACGGACGGCCCTGACTACAAGAAAGAGAGGTGCGACTGGGAAAACATATTGAAAATATCTCCTGAAAAGATCAGCAGGTCAGGGGGTAACCGAGCAAGGGTGGCTGACCCTAGCGGCATCGCGAGTGCAGAGCTTGAAGCAGTAAAGGAGAGCAACTCTGCCTGCATATCGCATTCCGACATGATTAAGAACGCCACGCTACTGTGCAGGCAGCGTGGCCATCAGCACAGGTGGACTCTGGGAAAATTTCAAATTTGCTGGGAATATCATCCCTCCTTCTTTCGCCACTTCGTGGCAACATCTCCCGCTAGGGAGTCCAACGGCGCGACGAATGAGGAGACGAAAAAGGCGGAGGTAAGCAATGATACGGCCCATCTCCTGCCAAAGCACCAAGTGGCCGACTCGGCAAAGGTCACGTTCACCAAGCTGTGCTGGAAAAGGAGGAAGGCTAGCCCCGCAAGGGAGGCCAGAGCCGGCACCACCATAACGTACAGGAAGTCGAAATCCGAAAACCGAGCGCGAAAAGCTCTGCGAACAATAACGTTCATATTGGGCGCCTTTGTTGCCTTCTGGACCCCCTTCTACGTTTTGGCAACAATATACGGGTTCTGCAACTACTGCGTACCAAATACGGTATACGTGATTAGTTACTACATGTGCTACATGAATTCGCCCATAAATCCCTTCTGCTATGCACTGGCAAACGCGCAATTCAAGAAGACTCTCTCCAGAATGCTCAGGGGAAATTTCCACCGCACCTAAAGGTGACGTACGCTGGGGGACATGGTGCGCTGCTGAAAGAGCAATTGTTAAAGCTTGGATATTTGTTAATTGTACAGCAATTGGAACGTTTATAATTAGTTCAGAATTGAATCTTTGATTTTCAGTACAACACTGCGTGGACAGAGCCTTGAATCAGGATCGCCTAAAAGGTTAAGTATACTCGCTTCGAAAGGCTCCAGGCCTATCATCACACGTCGCAACGGTAAGGAGCATGACTTTGCTATCAGGAGGTGCTCATCTTTGCTTTCAGCCGTTCGCACATACTCTTGAAGACCAACTCAGGCAGGCTGATCTTACGATCTGAAATGGCATTCGAGAGATACACAAAGGGCCAGTGTTCAATGAGAGTTCCTCGTACCCGGGCTGCCTTGCTACTAAATGGTCACAATTTCTCTCCCTCTCTCTTTTTCACTCTCCCTCTCTCCATAAGCTACCTGAAAACAAGATGATAATGTTCGTAGAAGACGCCCAGTACTCAAGAAAAGAGTCCTGGCATTTTCATCCTGTCTGTTCAATTAGAGGAACGTAAAATTCGATTGCCGCTCATTTTGCATAATCAAACTTTTTGCTTGTTCTGCCTGCATTAACAGTGAGGGTGATTAAAATATTTCTTGGTAATACTCAACTTGTTTACCTCCCTGTGGTTCACGATTGAACCGTTATTACGACGACATGACGCCAAAGTACGCCAATAATAAATCCGCAAAACACAAGAGGTCCCCATACTTAGGAACACAAAGTTCAGGCTGTCACGATCAAATGGGAAAGCAGTGGAAAGAGAAAAGGCTCCATCAACAGGAGCAAGACAATACTGAAGAAGCAAAAATTAAAGCTGAGTGAGCTGAACCGCAGGGACGCCTACAGGGGTGCACGGAAAAGGGCAAACGGAAGGAAAACGAATAGAGGAACCCAACGGTTTAAGGCAAAAGGGGAAGGTGAAATACCTGGTACCCACCGAACTATCGCTAACCTAACCGTACAGTCAGACCGTACTAGTAAAGCGAAAAACACAAGCGAAGGAAACCAGAGATAAAAGCGCAATCAGCAAACACAAGCAGCACTACAAATCACACAACTAACGATTGAACACATGAGGGGCCAACACGGGGCCATTCCGATTTTATAAGGTCAACCAGAGGGGCAACCGAATAGCCAATGTATAAGACATGGCGTGTGGCCGACACAGAACACTTAAGTCCATTTCTTTTACTGCCCTGCCTGACAATGTCGTACAGGCAAGGAAAGGCACTCGAAGCTGCAAGGGTACGACAACTTTGGCAGGAGCTAGAACGGTCGCACTTAGTTGTGCATTCATGAATGGACCGCTGAGAATAAGCAATTAAATCGCTTGGCAATGGTAGACGAAGTTGACCGCTAGATTTTGAGGTAAAAGTAACGCAAGGACGTGACCTTTGGGTCGGGCGATGCGGCTCTCACGCACCAAAGCAGGAATTTGGATCGCCGAAATTCCTGTGCAGTAGATAAAAACGATGTGCAGGTAACGTGAACGATCGCGATTAGGTAGTCTCTTACGAAATGGGTCTTTTGCTATATCTGCTGACACTTACTGTAACTCCGAACGATAATTAAGTTTGTATTTCGCGTCCCCCGACGTCACAGACTATTTGTGACGTAGTAACGTGAACTGACGACGCATGCTGAGCGCTGCACTGAACCGTCGTGGTCGTTCCAACGTTCTCTTTCCTTTGTCCTCCCCATCGTGAACGTTCAATCGAGTCCGTTTCATATTGTCTTCGTATCGGGGTTGCTGACAATACGAGCGAGTATCCGCTGCCTAAAGCTTAACATAAGACTAATGTGACCGTCAAGCTTACACGACTTGCCCATAGGCATCGTTTTCTGCCGTTACCTATGCGTAGACCTTAATATGGGGCTCATGTTTCCAATCAAGCTCGCATAAGGGGTACATGTCAACTGGCCCCCGGCCCAACTGGCCCCAGGCCTCAATGGCCCCAGGACAAATTGGCACTGATGCGATTTGATTGGCTGAGCCCGACTCGGCGGCCTGCGTGATTGGTCGACGCAGCGCGATTCTATTCGCCGTCATGCGTGATTGGCCGCCCTAGGCGCGATTCTATTCGTCGTGCGTGATTGCCCTGCGCACTTCGCTGCGGCGCATGGACGCAGAACTCCAACTTGCACGGCACCTTATCGAGTCGCATGACTTGTTTGCGCCAGTCTCCACATTTAATCGTCCACCCAACATGGATAACCAGCGTCATCGCATGCCTTGATCTTATCATCTCACTTACTATTCCTGGGATAACCGAGCAGACGCCGAATGCTTTGAGACGGTTTTGCTGCGTTGCTGGTCTGCTCGGTTGCATTACGCGTCACCTCCACTAAACCGGCATCGGAACAACGGCTGATCAGAAGAAATTGTCTAAACAGAGTACATCATTTGTGTTGAACGTTTGCAGCGGCTCTCTCAAACAATTTCAAATATACCCCGTAAGGAGAGAAGCACAGTTGTAAAATTAGAAATGTTCCACAAGGGGCCACTGAACACAGCAACGACGGAAGAGGGCAGATACATCGGAAAAGGCGAGGGAAGAAGGAAGGATGCTGATTTTAAATGATGTCCGGGAATCGCCGCAGGAATTCATGGAAATCGGGGTTCCCAGTAGAAGTTTTCCGTCAGACCCACGCTTATCTTTTCATGACCGACTGGACAGACGCGCCCGTCAGTAGTCTCCAAGGAAACCATTGGTCACTCTATCTCGCTATTTTCAAGAATTACAGGAAACAAAACACCATCTCGCGAAGCGCTATCGCTCCAGCTGCTTATGGCGCTCAACGATCAGTGCATTTGCCAAAAAATTTGCAACAATTTAAAGAACCAATATATTTGCATGAAAGACAGTCTGGAAGCGCTATTGTTTCTCTCTACATAGCAGCGTTAATTGTTCCCTATTCATTTCGGCTGCATAAATACGTTTAGCTTGTTCCATTTTACTATAGTTTCAGCTTGCTCTGTCATTGTTGAAGACTCGCTGTATCTTCTTGGTATGATCGTTCTTCTGAAGTTGTTTTGCTTGCCCAGTCACTTCCCACAGTTCACGAAATCCTGCACAAATTCATTGATCGAATGCCCAAAGAAGAAAAGCCGCCAATACAGCATGGAATACCAAGTGACCTAAGTGATAGGCCATTTCGCCAGTTGTCCGATAAAAATGATAATGAATTCGACCGCCTCCTCTTTCATACTGAAGTGAGATTACTCTCGAAAGGTACATGCTTAACGCGGTTTCACGAGCTCTTCGGCTCACTTGTTTAATTTTTTGATCAGCACGACTATCCTCATTGCGAACATTTGTGCAAATCTACAATGGATGCAGCCTACGTGGTCGGTTTAATATTTCAAATTCAACAAATGGAACAAGCAGCTCCAATGGAACTAACAAAATATGAATAAAACGAACGCTCCAATCGGCGCATTCCTATCGTCTGTGCCCTGAAATTAAAATCATAGCATATTTGACGCGCATCCTCTTGTTGCATACGTGATGGAAGGATGTCTGCTTTTCGGCCGACGCCGTAGTCGACCTACGTTAGCCGCCCGTGCCCTGAAATTAACATCATAGCATTATTTTAATTTCAGGGCACAGACGATAGGAATGCGCCGATTGGAGCGTTCGTTTTATTCATATTTTGTTAGTTCCATTGGAGCTGCTTGTTCCATTTGTTGAATTTGAAATATTAAACCGACCACGTAGGCTGCATCCATTGTAGATTTGCACAAATGTTCGCAATGAGGATAGTCGTGCTGATCAAAAAATTAAACAAGTGAGCCGAAGAGCTCGTGAAACCGCGTTAAGCATGTACCTTTCGAGAGTAATCTCACTTCAGTATGAAAGAGGAGGCGGTCGAATTCATTATCATTTTTATCGGACAACTGGCGAAATGGCCTATCACTTAGGGTATTAGGTATTCCCTGCTGTATTGGCGGCTTTTCTTCTTTGGGCATTCGATCAATGAATTTGTGCAGCATTTCGTGAACTGTGGGAAGTGACACGTCAAGCAAAACAACTTCAGAAGAACGATCATACCAAGAAGATACAGCGAGTCTTCAACAATGACAGAGCAAGCTGAAACTATAGTAAAATGGAACAAGCTAAACGTATTTATGCAGCCGAAATGAATAGGGAACAATTAACGCTGCTATGTAGAGAGAAACAATAGCGCTTCCAGACTGTCTTTCATGCAAATATATTGGTTCTTTAAATTGTTGCAAATTTTTTGGCAAATGCACTGATCGTTGAGCGCCATAAGCAGCTGGAGCGATAGCGCTTCGCGAGATGGTGTTTTGTTTCCTGTAATTCTTGAAAATAGCGAGATAGAGTGACCAATGGTTTCCTTGGAGACTACTGACGGGCGCGTCTGTCCAGTCGGTCATGAAAAGATAAGCGTGGGTCTGACGGAAAACTTCTACTGGGAACCCCGATTTCCATGAATTCCTGCGGCGATTCCCGGACATCATTTAAAATCAGCATCCTTCCTTCTTCCCTCGCCTTTTGCGATGTATCTGCCCTCTTCCGTCGTTGCTGTGTTCAGTGGCCCCTTGTGGAACATTTCTAATTTTACAACTGTGCTTCTCTCCTTACGGGGTATATTTGAAATTGTTTGAGAGAGCCGCTGCAAACGTTCAACACAAATGATGTACTCTGTTTAGACAATTTCTTCTGATCAGCCGTTGTTCCGATGCCGGTTTAGTGGAGGTGACGCGTAATGCACCCGAGCAGACCAGCAACGCAGCAAAACCGTCTCAAAGCATTTGGCGTCTGCTCGGTTATCCCAGGGAGAATACGTGAGAAGATAAGATCAAGGCATGCGATGACGCTGGTTATCCATGTTGGGGGGACGATTAAATGTGGAGACTGGCGCAAACAAGTCATGCGACTCGATAAGGTGCCGTGCAAGTTGGAGTTATGCGTCCATGCGCCGCAGCGAAGTGCGCCGGGCAATCACGCACGACGAATAGAATCGTGCCTAGGGCGGCCAATCACGCATGGCGACGAATAGAATCGCGCTGGGCCGGCCAATCACGCATGACGACCAATAGAATCGCTCTACGTCGGCCAATCACGCAGGCCGCTGAGTCGGGCTCAGCCAATCAAATCGCATCAGTGCCAATTTGTCCTGGGGCCAGTGGGGCCTGGGGCCAGTTGACGTTCTCCGCGCATAAGCGCAGAACGCTGGATGAAGCAGCTCCAAGCAGTCATCGTGTTCATTGGCAAGAAGGCAGCGAAAACGGGGCGGGGGTGCAAATTTTTGCACTAGGGAATCGTGACGTGATAATCTGTGACGTCAGGGGACGTGAAATATAAACTGAACTATCGTTACGGTAGGTGTGGGGCAGTTATTGGAAAAGACCCGAACCGGCAATTCGAACTACAGCTGCCGCCCGGTGCCAACATTCCATTATCGCTTCCCAACGGAGTTCGTCGAGTACTGTTCCTGAAGGCCAGGGAGGAATCTAGCAACAACTTGTCTCTTCGAACGTTGCGCTGATCAACCGCGTTTATAAACACACATTATACCCCGTTGCGCAAAATCGATTGGTCAATTAATTTTGGGAGCCCGGCAAATGCGAATGCAAAAATGCCACGGAACGCCTAATTGAGCAGGGGGAGTAAGCGCCTGCAAGCTGCACTGGTTTCAAAGAAGCCTTCCCTGGTTGTCGTCGGAAAGGGGCTCCTTTCGCGGGACGCGCTGTGCGCCGGCGCTGACGCGCACGCCGTTGGGCGAACGGAAAGTAAGGGTAAAATACGTTAAACGTAAAGTATGCTACGCGGCCTAACCTGAAAGCTGAAAAGGTTCTGTAAGCATTGTTCACGATCGTTTGACAGAAATCTGGGCATTCGTAGTCTGCACCGTCCCTATGGGCATGGCAAGCGCGGGCGATCCTGCCGCTCCGTTCCACTAGCGTACCTTGGATCAGCGAGTCGCGCGCAAAAATGGCTCGCCAGTTTTCCTACGCATCGGCGTCCACCGTCTCGGAGCAGATCCAACAGGAAATCCAGCGCTTCGAGAGCGTCCACCCGTGCATCTACGCCGTGTACGACCTGATCGAACTTATTTCGGATGCGCTCATTGCCCAGCAGATACGGGACAACGTGGTCCGAATCGAAGGTATCTCTCCCTGTCTGTACCGTTGGTTCGTTTACCGTGCTTTCGCTCGCGCGCGTCCGCCCGTTGGGCTTAGTCATCGCTTCTACGGCTTTCGCGATGCTCTTCATTCCTCGACCCGGCCGCCATGATTAGTCGCGCAACAAACAACGCGTTTTTCTTGACGAAGCAAAAAAAGGAGACGCGTCGAGCTTGGACGGTTGCACTTTCGATTTGCCCTCCGTCCGAGCGTTTCGAAGGGACGGTCAGTTGGTGACCTTCCACTCGCACGCCGACGGTCATTTGGAATAAGCTGACATTTTCATTCAGTGCGTGGAGTGGTCAGCTTTGTGCTTTGTTTGGGCGGACGGAAGGGGTAACTAATTTCTTCAGGCACGTTGACTTGGCAAATGAACTTTGATCTGACGAGTTGGCCTCAGCAGCTCCGTGCCCCCTGTTGCGTCAAGGGAAACTTAATAAGAGAGCGTTGAATGAGTGACGCTTGCGCCAGTTGGCCGTTAGCCTACTTGAAACTTTATATCCACAGCTTTAGACTCGGATTAACAAGACTTCCAATTGACAGACTCAATTAGGCAAATGACTATGGAACGGTCGATATTACTGATGCACGTGGAAGCGTATTGAGCGACGTCGCCCGTCGGTGTCGAAGTGTAATCAAATTTCCATTTCGGTATCTCTGACTCCTGCAAAGGTTGTCGCTTGGAACACCGAGGGCTTTCGTCGAGCCAACGGTATGCACCACGGTTGAATGCCCTGGCTAGTCCTTTTCGGCTATTCCGTCCCATAAAGGTTGATTGTGCCAAGTTCGTAGCTCCCCGTTGCCCCTTCTCGTCCGAACCGTTTCGAGTCGGTTTGCCGGCTACATTGCGTTGCTCCAAAGCCGACGCAAGGCAGGTTTGACGGCATGATGCGCTGACGCCACTTAAACTGGAAATGCGAGGTTTTTGCCGTGGACGTAAGCGCGTATTCCGCATTTGGCCTTTGTTGCCTTGATCGCTTGGGATTTCCATTCATCGGCGTTGTAGGCGTTGCGTCAGAGCGACCGCAAAGCGTGTTTTCAAAAATTTCATGTCTCAATTTATGAGAACGAGGCAAACGTTGCCTCGCTTACGTCCTAATGGCCAAAAGGATTTGCGAACGTCAATCACCGAAGGCTGCAGGGTGACTGTTCAACTTGAATCTCCAATATTTCGCTTTTAATAGCGTTGGCCGTCTTTTCCAGTTTGGCCAACGTCGAAGGGCGGCCTGAATAGCTGCTATTTTATTTTGCGCATCGGCTTTGTCGTTATGTTGGCTTGTAAAATTTGTTGCGTGCTCAGCCGCTTACGCAGTTAATTAAACAAAAGAAATGAATGGCCGCGGTCGCCTCACGCTGTAGACGTTAATTACGCATTGTCACGTTCACGTCAGCCAGTGCGTTGTTATTCAGAATTAGTCAGTGCGATAGCCGCGTCCAAAGGTACCGTTAGCCATTCAGGAGATTGCAGGCCCGAGCGCCGAACGAACAATCTTGTCGCTTTGTTTCCCCGTAACGCACCGTAATAATGGTTGCGTCATTTGAATTAACGTTGAACCACTTGGATGTGTACACACCCGCGCATGTCGTAAGCTGGGCTTTGCGGATCTTTCGTGCGGACCCGGAAAACCATCCTTTGTACCAATGAATTCTCTTGCGCCTATTTCTTCCAGCTTGCCGAGTAGGTGGACCGTGTGAATCAGCGTTTCCCTTAGCCCGGTTTCCAAATGAGGTGACACGCCGCAACGGCAATTGTTTTCCGAACCAGCAGACGCGCTGCATCGATCTTAAGGGAAGGTGGCCTATTGAGGTGCAACACCATGATGTGTATGCACTGCTTGGGGGCGCCAAATTTGGCACGATCGTTCAAGGCGAATCGGTTTCTGCGTCTTGGCCATTATTGGACATTTGGGCGAACGGCAGCACGTCTCCTTTGTTTCCTGCTTTTCAATGGGCGCGCAACCGTCGACTTGGGCAGCGTCGAAACCGGTTGCCACGACCGTCGCTCCTCGGGGGAATATGATCCACAGTTGGCTCCGGATGGATTGTCCATTTTGGACGGCCCGTGCGCCTGGCCTTACCCTGATGGCCATAGTTGCAGCAGGCCGACGCGTTGCGACAGCTGTTCAGTCAATGCTTGCCAAACGGCCCAAGAGGGTGCAGTTCGGGTTTGCTCATTTTTTGTCGTACTGTATTCAAATTACTTAGGCGACAATTCCTGGGTAGTACTAATGCGTAAGTCATGCACCGCCGACTGGTGGCATTCGAATGCGTCATACCGACTATACGAAGCTTCAGTGAACTCGTTGGCTTTCCGTTGCTTCGGATGAACACTTAGCATTTGGTTTGTAAACGACCAGTAGCTAACGTTCGTCGTAGTTTTCTTGAGGCGAAGTTTTCATTCCGAAGCGTCGAATAACGACATGTGTTGGCGAAACATCGTATGTTCGCTTTGTTTATTGATTATGATGCGTATCGTTTCAATGTGCTCAGCCCATATTAACAACGCGCCGTAGCGTAAACGTGGGCGAAGCGTGTGCGTATGCACATTTCTACTTTTAATTCGATCATTTTCTGAGGTAGCAGGCGAACTTCGTGAATGCAGGCAAGGATGAATGCTGCAAAGCCATGAGCGACCCGTAGGGTGCAGGTGCCAGTTCGTCTCGGCGTTCTCGCATTGTCGAAGCGACCAGACACGACGACGACAACGTTGCTCGTTCGTGCCGAGCGAATTGCAATACCATTGGCAAATGCAACGCTCGTAAACGAAGCGCGCACCAGCGTTGTTCTTTGAAGTTTCACTTTCCACACCTTCCGTCGTAAATTGGTCGTTAGCGACATTCTTCACTTCTTTGTCTGCTTAACGAGGAAGTTGGCAGTTCGTTGCTTTAAGGGAAAACTGCAGTATTGGCTGACTAATACTTCTGTCATTGTCTGCGGAATTTAAGCGAGAAACGAGTGGTGCAAATTATGCAAAAGTCCACCGAGCGCGAAAGTTGACTTCACCAGTAGGAATGGAAGCGATGGATGGGCAGATTGTTGAATAACCCGGCACAAGTGTTCATTGACATTAGATGACGTGTAGGACTATTTGCGTAATGGAGTTTGTCTTCAATTTGTCTGCTGTCGATAGTCGTGCGGGCTCGATAAAGTCGGCGCTGCGAAGAAGAACGCGTTCTTCCCTTCGGTTGTCCATAGTTCGCCGTTCAGGCTTATTTTGAACAAGTTTATTTTCATTTTTTAAAAATCTGTGTGAATATGCGTCTTGTTGTAATTAGGACTAAGGGTTCGGAACGGTAAGGACGATGGAATTAGTTGTATCTGCGGGATGACTGTAATCAATTTCATCTTGCAGCGAGCATTTGCCGCCATTGCATTCAGGACTCCTCATTTCCCTCATTCAGCGTACAATCAACCGTAAGGTCGTATTGCTGGAGTCCCATAAGCTTTGGATAAAGCATGATATTTAAGGAATGAAACAATAGCATTGGTGAGTCGGATAAATAATGTAATGCATCGCACAACGACGTGCCGAATTGTTGGGAAAGCACCTTTACTCTCATTTCCAAAGCGGAAAACACTGCTGTCGAGGCTTAAACCAGTATATATATATATATATATATATATATATATATATATATATATATATATATATATATATATATCCGTTGGTAGGACGTTGTTTCCGTTAATTTCAGCCACTACGAATACGCAAGAACGTTTACAAGCCGTGAATACTTCAAACATGCCAAGACCCGTTACGAGACACCCGATCTTCAATATACAGTGGAACCTCCAAAGTTGACTAATTTCTTACCGCCCTTGAGTGGTCAACTTGTAGAGGTTGACCACTCAAGGGCGGTAAGAAATTATATATATATATATATATATATATATATATATATATATATATATATATATAATATATAATATATATATATATTATATATATATATATATATATATATATAATATATATATATATATATATATTATATATATATATATATAAAATATATATATAATATATATATATATATATATTCGTTGTTTTAAAGCCATGCACCAGTTTTTCTGGAAATTAGGCCTACGTTAATTGAAAATTTGTCATTTTTTGAATCCGTGATATTTCACGTTAACCTAAACCCAAAAAGCAGCTGCAATATTCCAGTGATGCCAATATAAATAATTTTGCCCTAATACTATTCGTGGAAGGATAGTTTCATCGTATGGGGTGGAGCTATCATTGTGCAGCGTTCAGCGACTGACTTCCCGTTTGTCTACGTTTGCGGTGTCTGTAGTCACGTGAAAGCAAGCCACAGCGGTGGCAGGTGGGCGAGTCAGTAAAAAACGAACAGACGATGACAAATAAGCGAACATTACGAGTTTACTGTGGCCTTCGGAACAGCCCAGTTCCGTGTTCAGCGGTCGAGAAATCAGTTGCAAATTGGACACTTTACTCTCCCTCCTTTTGGTCCGCCTTACCCAACGTTATCTCATGTACACCCGTTGCCCAAGAACAGCAGCAGGGCTTTCTCGACCTCTGAAGACGGAACCAAGCTGTGGTGAACTCGTATCGTTCGCGTATTTGCCATCGTCTGTGTTTACTAATGAAGTCGCCAACGCGTCACAGCCAAGGCTTGCTTGCACGTGATCATAAGCGTCGCGAACAAAGAAATGCAGGAAATCGATCGTTCGAAGTTGCGCAATGGTATTAGTATTTAAATTTCTCTCTTAACCGCGTGGCATCTTTATTATGCCTTTGTTGTTGTGTCAAAGGACGGCAGAATAACCCGTTCATAAAAGATTCTTTATTTGATAGCGGAGCTTTCGGGACCTACCTTGGTCCCGTCGTCAGCGCAAGTAACCGTCACGAATAAAAACCGATAAGCAATGCCACGCTTTGACAATATTTTAAACCTACATAAGCGAATTCAATACTTTAAACTAGCTACTTCCTCTTTTAAAGTGATCATATTTCCTTGAGTTCCTATGAACTTCAATTTTCTATCAAGCTTCTCTTTCCTGTTTGGGTTCCACTTTTTTCATAACGAGCCGCCCTAGGAACCGGCGCTTCATATGCTTGTTGTTCCTCTACGCGTGGTGGGCTCTACGAAGGCGCATCCCGTCTTAATCGCCACAGTAGACCAGATGTTACTAATCTCTTTCCCTTCATCCCTATTTATGCTAACGTTGTGGCGGATGTAAAAAGCTTCCTTGATTTTTCTAATTCTGTTTCAGTATCGAACAACTCATTTGGTTGTTCGCCAGGGGGCAGTCTACTGAGTGCTCGACCCAGGCTGAGGCATTGACCGCCTCCTTCATGATCTCGACTGGATCTCTCTTTTGTGGTTTCCCTCTTGACTCTACCGTTTCCCCTCTCAATCTCTTCTCTCCGTTCTTATACCTTGTCAATGCCATCTTGTGTTCCTTCAGTCTGTGTAGCACATTGTGTCCTGGTTCTCCAATATACCTTGTTCCGCAACCACAGTTTATACTGTAAACCACCCCTGGTCATTTGTCTGGCTGGATATTGACTTTGTCAGATCGTAAGATTGATCTAAGGTTCGGTAGGCTTTTGAAAGCAATTGTGTAACCAACGCTTCTCGCAATTTGCCGAATCTTCTCCCCAATACCCGGGTAGTAGAGTATGCAAATTGGTTTCTCTCTGGGATCTCTTTCATGTCTCTTTCTAATTTCATGGATCTTGTGTTTTCTTAGTCTTTCCCTAATAGAAGTCTCAGTGAACCTCTTTGGATAATTGTTTTGTAGTAGAGTCCGTCTTATATGGTTGATTTCATCCTGCAGGTATTCACTGTCGCAAAGACAGAACGCCCTGTCAACCATTCCTGTTATGATCCCCTTCTTCACGTTCATCGGGTAGTTTGAAGAGAAGTTTAGATATCTGTCAGAATTCGTCGGTTTCCGAAAAACCTTGGTCTTAAGATGTCCATTTTTCGTACTACTAAGGCGTCCGGGAACGATAGTGTTCCATTCTCTTCTCTTTCCATTGTGAATATGACGTTTCCCGGAAAAGGTCGTTCAAGTGCTCAAGGAGAGCTACTTCTTTTCCCTCTTTGATAATGACAAAAATGTCATCTACATAGCGTTTGAACATCTTTAGGTTGTACTCTGAGTAACTGTCAGGAAATGCGATATCCTACAGGTGTTCCACGAATATTTCTGCGACAATTGGGTGAAGTGAGCACCCGTAGGTGCTCCCTTGTGTTTGCGAAAAATAACTTCCATTCCACTGGAAGTAATTTTCCTTCTTCTAAACAAAATTTGACTAGTTGTGGCAGATGGTAAGGGTTGAGCCCTGGTTCTTTGTTTTAAACTTTCGTCCTTGGATAATAAATCCAGAATGATATTGTAAGTGTATCCTAAAGGTACACATGTGAAGAGGTCTTTGACATCGTAGCTCACTAAGATGTCATCAGTATGAAGCTCTACCCTTCGCACTTCCTGGACAAATGAGGAAGAGTTCTCTGTGTGAGGAGGACGCATACCCGTGAGTGGTTGTAGTACTTTTGCTAAGAAACTGCAGAGTTCTTTAACGACACCTTGACTGCTTGCTACTACCGGTCTAAGAGGTACACCATCTTTGTGTATTTTCGGCAAGCAGAATAATTCCGGACATGAAAAGTTCGTGGTGTACGTAAGTCTCTTGATGATTCCAATAATTTTCTCTTCTTTAGTTTCATCATATATCTGTGACAGCACAACGATAAGATGTTTTCTAACCTCTTCTGATGGGTCTTTTGTTACCGTTGTGTATGTTTCGGTATTCAAAATGTCTATCACTTTGTTGTTATACGTTTCTCTGTCTAAGATGACTACCACATTGCCCTTATCTGCTTTCGTAATCATAATAGACTTATCTCCTTTTAAGTCCTTAATGACTCGGTTTTCAAACCGTGTGAGGTTCAGAGCTGGGCGATATTTCTGGTTAGTAATGCAGTTTGCCTTTGTTGTTGTTTACATTCTGTTTCCGCCGCGTTTGCCCGTTTCATGCGCCGCCTTCTGCGGTCAAACGATGCAACCGCAACCCAATGGTGCGGTAAAAGTGCACAGTAACCATTATTGACCCAGCGCTCGTTAGGCAACGGCCATTGCTTAAATTTTTCTTCCAATCGTTTGGGCCGTTTCTTTTCGTCTTCCTTTCCCGTTGGGCTGTTTCGCAATTTTCGGGCCCACGTTTTACGTTTGCAGCTTGCAACGTTCCCTCTTGCGTATTGTGTTTGTCCAGATTTTGCCGGTACTAGTAGTGGCATAATGTCTGTTCAAAGGAATGGCAGACGAGCGATCAGTGAACAATTTGTCGAAGACTTTAGGGCTCCGTCCCTTCGGATTAATGGGCTGATCCTTAGGTACGTTGCGCACGGGATATTCCACATCGGTTCCGCTGCCATTCCGTTGAGCACATGGCTTTATGAAATTTCCGTGTGGTTCACGTTTCGCCACCTTACCCAGCAGTTGCCTAGCTTGTGGCACTTCCCTTTCGGCAGCGTTTCGTATTGAAGCTTGAATTGCGGCCTCCGCAACGGACCAAAAGTCAGAGTGCGGTGGAAGCCCGCCGGTTGGATCGAGGAAGTTTGTCAGCATGCAAAGCGGGTGCGTTTAAGCGTTGCGATCCCTCTGGGAGAGGCGGCGGAAATTTTTTGCAGCCAATAAAAGGGACGACGCCTCAAAATTGCAACTCGCCATTTTTGACTTGAATTTTGAAGGGCGCGGGACGGAAGAGCAAAAAGCCGTTGCCTTTGGGGTGTCCTTCGGTATATTGTTGCGTCGCGTCGGCTTGCAGGTTTCCCAACGTACAAGGCGGGAACCACCACGAAACGTCCATTTGTCGTTGCGGCTCTTTACGTCTCCTTCACTTTGTCCACTGAGGAGCACTAGCGAAGGGGGCCGACAGGACCCAACGAACACTACTAGCCTTGACCCAATCTGGTTGCTTCGTGTTTGGTTAAGGCGAACTTGTCTCTTTTTTTTGCTCCCTCC
>CBXJ02000201.1:0-15098 GCA_000612645.2 Trichuris muris | reverse complement strand
CGAAAGCTGCGCTCGTTGATATCCTTCTTTTAAGTCTTTAGTTATTTAGGAAGGGAGAATCTCGTAGCGCTTCCATATTTCATGAATAGTTGCGTGTTGTTTTTATCCTTTGCGCATTCCAGTGATAAATCGTTGAACTGCTAGGACGATGCTCATAAAATGGTTATTGAGCTTCTCGACCAATTCTGTGCTATCTGAAGTTATTTCTGTCATTAAATGTTAGCGAACGATCATGGTACTCTACGTAGAAATTTGTTTGTGAATGGCATACTGCGCCAATTATTAGTTCTTCTTTTCCGCTAACATCATGCAGGCAACAGAGAATACGGAAGCAGTGCGTTGACCGTGCAAGTTACCATAAATTTACAAATTCAACTGAACGAATGCTGGATAGTCCGTATAAAGTTGAGACTGCAGCAGTTTAACCTTGACTTTGACTTTTTCATTCCCAGTACCACTTTTTGAATGAAAATATTTTATGCGTTTTATTGGATTTGTAAACTTAGTTTTTTGTCTCATGTTTAAACTCCATAGCCCTAGTCCTGCCTTGCCTTATTCGAAATCGAATTTACAAAGCACAGTTTTCAGAGTAAACCATTGCGATGGCCATTGTACTCTGGCAATGGACTACGGTTCTTCTGAAAGCTCTGTTTTGTTAAGTGGTCTCTACTAAAGCGAAGGAAATAAAGACCGTGAAAATTACTAGGATGGCGTACTCGTTTTTCCTGGTCAGTATTTTGGCGGCACTTTCTTATTCACTTTGCGAATTATTGACGGCGGCGATTGGTGCACTGCGATTTCAAGAATACGAATGATGGCTTTTTGATAAATAAATCAGATATCTGTAAGATGAAGAAGCATAGTAAATCTGCTGTTTGAAAAGGTTTGAGTACTATTGCGCAACGCTAACGTCGTCTAGGTAAGACAGTTAATTCGTTGCAAATATGATGCAAATTTAATCCAATTGTGCTTGTTTGCTATACCTGTAGTCGCATGCTAACTAAAGTGAACGCTATTGAACGTATAAATTGACTTCTGAAGCCGTCGGAGTGAATCCGTCCTCAGCGAATTCGTTATAACGTGAACGCACAACTTATTCCGTCCTCAGCGAATTCGTTATAATGTGAACGCACAACTCCGCTGACGATTTAATATATTGATTCCGAATGCTGGGGAAATAAATTCCTAAGTTCGATGGCGTTCGTTTCTACTGACTCACCACATTAACAAGAAGAACAGTCTCAACAGAGACAAAGCTGCTTCAATTAAACAGTGAAACGTGTACAAGTCATTATAGAGGCCGTACGCCCAAGACTGCAAAGAAAACGTCATATTACATTACTGGCAGAGAGGGCATTCTTTGGCGTCCTGCTTTTCCTTCAATTGTCTTCCGCGCGGAAAGAACTCTAAACTTGAAAGTGTGAAACAGGAACTCCATGTAGAGTAACGTGGGTGCTCCACTGGTTAGGTTCCCCATTCCTTTAATTCTTCGAGGGGTTCGCTGGAACTTGTGGACAGCGTTCGTCCTGCAGGAGTATGGGCAGCTTTCTTGAAACGCCTGATAAGTATGGTTCGCTTATTCGCTGCTTCATTCGTTTCAATTCACCACAGTAGAGGGTGTGAGATTTGACTGAGGCGCCTAAGAAAAGCGTAAGCATATAGAACTCTGCGTCTTGTTAAGTGGGAATCATTCGCAACGCATTGTTCATCGTTTGCTTCTGATGGCGGAAACTTTACTGCACCACTGCTTCCGCTGTTCGCCAAAAATAATCATCGTAACTTTCCTTGGATGGAAGTCAAGTTTTGGTACCTGATCATGACTGCTATTTATTAAAATATGCTGTCGGCTCCTTTCGCTTGTCGAAAGACAATGCCTTTCTCATCATAGATAAACAATCGATTCAGAAACTGTCGCTTTGGTTACACAGATGCAAAGAAAGGTATTACTACAGTGAAACCTCCTTAATCCGGACCCCCATAAACCGGACCCTTCTCTAATCCGGACTCGTGGAAGAGAACAACAAAACGACCGCATACATTAAAGATGATTGGGCTACCTGTGCGAAACGGACAGTCACTTGGCGGCAATGGCTATAAGAGCAGCAAACAACCAGCCAACGGTCCTTTCGGTATACGTTAGCATAGGCGAAGACCAGCCACGGCTCTGCCGAGCCGAGCCGCTCACCTAGACGCTGCCCTGCTGTGGTTCGAAGAACAGGAAGAATGCGATGGGCGGAGCCTTTTGTGTTTAAAAAGCATTCGTGACTTAGCCGCTAGCAAACGGCAAAGCCTATTGAAGCAGACGCTAATAACTGCCTACATAAAATAAATTTAGACTTCGTGTACTTGAATTGCACAGGTGGAAGGAGGGAACGGTACCTGCCCGCAACCCACGAAACAAAGGTTAAAATGGCCCAGAAATCCCGCAATGATCGACCGCTAACTCAATTTCTTTTCGAGTCAACAGAGTCGGCCGGCAACTGCGAATGTGGAAAAATAAGTTCACGGGAACTATTTCCCATGTCGCTTCGCTGTACAGCGTCCACGCCATATAAGAAACAGGTTTTCGCTGGTCAGTCGTTTTCCTTGATCAGACGGACATCGCCGACCTCGTAAGCTAACTCCCCGCTTGCAGAGACTGACATCGCGCTGTGGACGCCAGGAACCTACATCTAAAATTGCATTACCTGCTTTTCTGTGACCTACTGTTAGCCTCTTCCATAAACCGGTTTCTTCCGTAATCCGGACTACCCTCCACCCCAACGCGTCCGGATTAGGGGGTTCCATTGTAATCTCGAAACGCCACTGTTTCTATGCGTCAGTCAGGTCATGGGTTACCTACTTGTCCATCTTTCGCACAAAGCTAGTTGATCGCAGACGTCTGCTAAGTATCTGAATAATCCACGCCGATCTGCCACTTCGTCTCGTAAGGACCGCTTGCCAGCATGACGCCTATCTGGTCCTTGTCGCAAACAAGCTTCCATCTCGGGGAAGTGGCATGCTCGAGGTTGTCATCTTAAGCAAGGAATTCGGCGAACCACTGTTACACTGTACAAATATTCATTGAATACCCTATCTTGAAGCAAGAGGCATTAGTAACAAGGCGTCTCATAACTATGAAAAAGAGATGAAAAGATACGGTATCCTTGTTCAACGAGCTTTAATAGGCGAAGCTTTCGGAACGTATGTGTTCAGTCGTCCGAACGGGAATCGCGCTGACGACGGAACACGTACGTTCCGAAAGCTTCGCCAGTTAAAGTTTGTTGAACAAGGATACCGTATCTTTTCATCTCTTTTTCATAATGAATGCCTGATATCACGTAATGTGTTTTTCTGACCAATTCGAATGCTCACCTGCCCAAACGGAAGCCTTAAGGAAAAATTGTGCGGAAACCACTTCTGGACATGGCATAGTCAAGTAGCTATAAAAACTAACAACGCCAGTGCATCGAAAAGATTTGGGCATTGTTAATTTGCTTAGAACTCTGTCCGTCAAATTGTATAATAAAAGTTGTTCGTCTGCCAGCAATAAATAATTAAATGCATAACAGCTGATGCATATAGGACTGTAGGAAAAATGAATTTCATATTCACCGACGTAATAAATTGCAAAACAGAGGGTGCTCTACTTGATGAGTATTGAACTTGCATTATATTTATTACTATTTCCATTGTACGATGTATTCACGGCTTGTGCCCGTTCCTGTGTATTCGTAGTGCCTGAAATTAACGGAAACAGCGCCCTACCAGCGGATGGATGGGCAGTTATTAGGAAAAGTTCAGAACACTGTAGAAAACTTTCAGAGCTTTCGGAACGTTCTGGTTCCATTTTCAGCGATTAAATTAAATTTATTTAATTAAACAACCATTAAATCGCTGACGACGGAACCAGAACGTTCCGAAAGCTCCGAGAAACGCAAGCGTTTTCTATCTGATATTTTTACCTTATAGATGACCCATCCATCCGTTGATGGGGCGTTATTACGTTTAATTTCAGACAGAAGAACGGGAAGAAGCCGTAGAAAAACATTTCAACCGAATCTCCCGTTACCACGGGCCCAGTTTTCAACATTGTTCTCTGCGTAATGTGAATTACTATTTCTTGTTTCGTTGTTTGCACAAACTTATGCTTTTAATGTTCATTGCTTCATTACGGCTCCGTAGATTTTGTACTGCAAAGATGGTTGTACATGTTGTATCAGGTTTTACTGAGCAAAGAAAAATTTTCTTTCGCCCACTAAAATCCCCCTTGGTTGGCACCATACTCGAGAACTCCGCGTTTTGTAATTTGCATCAGCGTACTATTGTTACCTGTTCGGTCAGGACATTGGAATTGGAAGCTCCTCCGCTCGAGCAAATCTGACGGAGACATCTGCTTTTTGGTCTAACCCTAATCCTTCAAGCGTCAATCCCCATCTGTTTCTGCAATCTACTAAACTGATGTAAACTGGAACAAGGTCAGTTTATGCGATGAAAGTGGAAGAAAATTAGGGTAAACCATCCCCTTGAAGAGCCAATTTTACAATGTTGCAGGATTGAACTTTAGCAATAGGTCCTGAAGCAGTATTTACTCTGCTTTCTGCTCCTTAACTCGTGTTTCTATAGGGGAAGGATAATTGAATTCTTATTTCGATAATTGAGTATAGACTGGCCGTATGTTTCTGTTATCCCATTTGGAGGGAATCTGACATTAGTACGATTAATATTAATATTAATCTGTCTAATGACGGGATGTCTTTTAACGGGAGCACAGATTTTCATGATGCTGTATTTTCACGGATTCTTCCCGCCGCTTTCTGTACGTGGATGGATCTGTAAGTAAACTGACACGGTCTCCCTACCAACGGATGGATGAGAGTAGATATGAGAAGACACGGCCAGAAAACCAAACCACAGCCTGTCAAGCTCTTGCTCGCTGAACACGGAGCTCGAGCGTTCCGAAATATTCGAGAGAGAGCCCGTACGTTGCTTTTTGACCGTGTGTTCTTATAACTACTCACATCCATCCGTTGGTAGGGAGACCGTGTCAGTTTACTTACAGATCCGTCTGCGTGCAAAAGCAACGGGAAGAATCCGTGAAAACACAACATCATAATATTAATCTGTTATTAATAGAATGACCCTTTGCTCTTGGAAACCTTCCATTGATTGTTGGTATGGTTGGAACAGCGCTTGAGTATACGGCATTTCCTTGTCAGCGTGTGTGAGAATTGTTTGACAGCAACTTCTTGATGGATGACGAAAAGCATGCTAATCCAGGCTAGATATTGTATAAAGGTGAATTCGTTATTAAAACTATTCGCGCTGGTGCGAAAAATATGAAAATGTTTTTCCATGTAACACTGAAAGGAGCAGTGTTATAAATTCTTAGGAAACTGCTTTCTAAGTTTTTTCATGCATTCAGCTTCGCTGCATTAATGATACTTGCTTGCTTTTCTCCAACGGTGGCCTTTTCCCCCGACATCAGGCATGCAAACGCATTGCATGGGCAAGGAATTTCAACATCAGAATAGCGAGACTTCATGAATGGATGCCCTGGTGCTTTGTTGATTACGCTGCTTATTAACTTGGCTACACAAAAGTACACGTTTGCTTTTCTGCGAAATTTTGATTGATTCATCGTTCTTCAACGCCGCGCCGAATTGTTCTTGTTAAACTTGAAGTAATTTTATTTGCAGATAAGAAAATGTTCTAAAAACATTTAGATTCATTAGAACTTCAGTCTCGTGTTCCATCAGTTAACTATTAATACGCGGGAAGTAATCAATAGCAAGGCAGCCTGTCCTTTACAGCTAATTAAAAAAGAGTTGGCGATTGGTGTGTACGTCTCCCAGTAAACCGATTGCGGCGACTTAGACGCCTGGTGAAGATTTAAGCGTGTATAGAAGTCAATGTCTTATTAAGTGTGATTCATTTGCAATTCGTTTATTCACTGATCGCGTAGCACAGAGACTATTAGCGTCAGAATGAAAATTTGGTGCCATAATGAACGTCACATTTTTCACCCGTGCTGAACGGTCTTGCGACGGTTCAAGTGAAAGTAACTGGATTGCAATTCTGTACATTTTGTTTGGCATTTTGGGAATGATATCAAGCACTAATTGGTCAATTCTGTTGTACCGTCTTAAAAGCAAGAAACGCATCAACAAGTATTATCTTTGTAAGTAACTCACCTTTTTCAAAAATAAAGTTTGATTAACATTTTAATGGATGACTGCATTAACAAGGGTTGTTAGCTTGTCTATTTCTATGACGTGCACTGTCGTTCTGCCGATTTCACCTAAAGGTTCAACTACGTTGCGTGATTCACTATTATAAAAGCTTGTTCGATGATAACTGAGCAGACGCCGTAACGATCAACAGTTCCATAAGGTTAATATGATTTCAACAGTAGCTTTTATGGTTTCACAAGAATACAGAGGGTTGTAAAATATTTTGTTTGCTTTGCGACAATGTTTGGCATTCCATTTTGTCGAAGCGGGAAATTTGGGTTTGTAACGACCTCTTTATTTTTAGCCCAATTGGTGTCTCGTGACGGGAATTTCTGATTGTATTTGAAATTGCTTACTGCAGTAGCGTCCTTTTATTGATGAACTCGTGAAAATACAGCGTGGATTAAAAATAACGTGTCTATAATAACGAGCGAAGAAGCGTAAAGCTACATAATCCAAAGACTCTTCTTCTCTTCTTGAGATGCGTAAATAAACGAATACTTATTGCCGTAATCAATTCCAAATATGATTGTAACAATATGAGGCAAATATAACTGAAAAGATTTGAGGACTATGCATGGACAGGACAGTGTTATTAGGCGGTGACTTCCTTCTCATGAATGATATGGTTCTGATTTGCTAGAGTTCATTAGAAATTGTGCAAATGTTTAACTCGACCAAGCAATAAATACGTTACACCATTGGGGTTCAAAGGGGCCAGGGCATTGAGCCGCATGTTCTACTATTGCTGATGGTCTAATTGCCTGGTTCATGATTTTTCTGGGACCAAGTGACCGTGGGCGATCCATTCGTCTAACCACTGCTCCGTTCAATCTTGCTTTAGCGTTGCTATAGCGATTAACGTTTGCCACATGTTCGCAAATCTATGGCTGAAAGACTTACCCGTTTCACCTATATATGAGGTTGACCAATTACATTTGATTGCGAAAGCTGTGCCTTCTTTTTCATTAGATGCTAACGAAAAAGAAGCACAGTTTACGAAATCATCATTTCTGAGGAGTAATTTGAAGTCCCTCGAGCCATTGAACAATAATTTAAAATTTAGTCACTTGATGATCTTTTGAATCTTCTCTGCTATGCCTTGGTAATAAGGTAAAACGAAAATGGGATTCTGTCTTGGTGCTGCTGTCTTGCTATTTGTGTGAGGGATCCTCCGGTTAATAGCAGACGAAATAAGTCTCTTCCGTTAACCTTTGTCTGGTAGAATTCAAATTATGTGTATTATTTGTGCATGTAAAAATTCTGGGCGGCATATATTAACTGCCCTGTCTAACATGCCATTGCTAATGCCTGTGAATGCCGAATGAAGGTGGTGAGAAGAGAAGTGTAGGGATCTAACGGAATGGGTTGGTTTTCTGTAAACAAACGTCTTACCATGATTTACTTCACAAAACTACAACCTCTCATTATTAACCGCTGAAGACAGGACAAGGTTGATCCTGAAAACTCCGGTTATCTTTCCTAATAAATTCTAAACAGCGGTGCAAGTAGTACCACCAAATCATGCTTAATTACACAGTTACAAGGGATCCAATTTTCAATTGTAAGGAATGGCACACATGCAGCGAAGAGTTTTCATGACTGTCATCCTTGCGGATGGGGACTTTTCCTCTTGGATTTCTCACTTTTCTTCTTAATTACAACTGACCTTTGGTTAATGTGTGCTTCGTCTGATTTAGTAAATAACGTTGGAAGTGTAACTTACGGTGTGCACGTTGCGGTTAATCTTTCTTGTGTCTAAAATAAACAAACAAACACGCCCTACCAGCGGATGGATGGGCAGTGGTAAACAAACACGCCCTACCAGCGGATGGATGGGCAGTCACTGCCCATCCATCCGCTGGTAGGGCGTGTTTGTTTGTTTATTTTAGACACAAGAAAGATTAACCGCAACGGGCACACCGTAAGTTACTCTTTCAGTATGCTACGACCCGTTAGAAGACATCCAGTTTTCAACATAACGTTGGAAGTTCCTTTTTCGGAAACATTTCGGAAAACATGTCCTCGAATTTGATCGTTTTGGTGTGCTATACGCATATTAGCAAAAATTGAGCAACCTGATATGGTGATTTAATTACATTGATATAGCGATAATCGAAAAACTTTTTCTCAACGAGGTGTATGCATATATGCGACCATTAAGAACACGGAATTTCCCCCGTTTATTGATACCTTTTTTATTCCAAAAGGGTGAACATCAGAGCTTTCGGGCGTGTGCCTTCGCCCGTCATCAGTGATACACTAATTTCATCAACTGCCCAGCCAGTCAACGGTTCGGCAAGTCCCTCCGCTCGACCATCCGGGCTGGCGACATCAACTATCAGGTCTATACCTTGACCTGTCAAGCCTCTGTCGCCCGCCCAGTCAGTCAAGCAGAGGTGCGAGCATCCCCACCGACCAACCGGGACAGCGTCACGAATCCAAATGAAAAATGTACATATTAACAACGGCAGTAGCTTCGTAAACCCGTCTGTATTACTTTAAGATACGGGTTTAAAGTCCTTCCTTGATCGTGCCCTTCTTTCTTCTTTTTTTTCTTTTTGGCCCTTTCCGATGTTTCTTCCTTCTTCTGCCGTTGTTATGTCCGTTTGCCCCGTGTGATCATAATCGAAAAACTTTTTCTCAACGGGGTGTGTGCATATATGCGACCATTAAGAACACGGTTGGGCAGTTGATGAAATTAGTGTTTCACTGATGACGGGCGAAGGCACACGCCCGAAAGCTCTGATGTTCACCTTTTTGGAATAAAAAAGGTATCAATAAACGGGGGAAATTCCGTGTTCTTAATGGTCGCATATATGCATACACCCCGTTGAGAAAAAGTTTTTCGATTATGATCAAATGCCATACGGGCAAACGGATATAACAACGGCAGAAGAAGGAAGAAACATCGGAAAGGGCCAAAAAGAAAAAAAAGAAGAAAGAAGGGCACGATCAAGGAAGGACTTTAAACCCGTATCTTAAAGTAATACAGACGGGTTTACGAAGCTACTGCCGTTGTTAATATGTACATTTTTCATTTGGATTCGTGACGCTGTCCCGGTTGGTCGGTGGGATGCTCGCACCTCTGCATAACTGACTGGGCGGGCGACAGAGGCTTGACAGGGTCAAGGTATAGACCTGATAGTTGATGTCGCCAACCCGGATGGTCGAGCGGAGGGGCTTGCCGAACCGTTGACTGGCTGGGAAGTTGATGAAATTAGTGCTTCACTGATGACGGGCGAAGGCACACGCCCGAAAGCTCTGATGTTCACCTTTTTGGAATAAAAAAGGTATCAATAAACGGGGGAAATTCCGTGTTCTTAATGGTCGCATATTGATATAGCGATATTATATTGATATAGTGATTTAATTATGATTTACCTGATATTGATATAGTTTTCGCGTTTGAAATTAACTTATTTGGCATTTTGAACTTCCAACCTTATTTACTGAATCAGAAGCAACTCGATGCATTCTGAAGCGTGCGTTTGTTAAAGCAAGGGAAGTAGCGGTTCTAAGCGAAAGGAATAGGATGGTGGGTGAAACATTGCCATTTTCTTTGTAAGGAGTGAACAAACATAACATTCTTAAATTCATAACAATGGCTGAGCAGTGTTCATAAACTTAATCTCCTTGGTGTTTTTCTTGTTTTTTGAAGAGAAACACGGCAAATTCCACGTCTGTCTTTATTGTGCAATAAATATTGCGGCGCTTTCGGACGTTACCTCGTCCATCGTCAGCGCTTATATCAATCAAGTTTGTTGGTGTTGCGTAAAAAAACACCAACAAACTTGATTGATATAAGCGCTGACGATGGACGAGGTAACGTCCGAAAGCGCCGCAATATTTACTGCACAATAAAGACAGACGGGGAATTTGCCGTGTTTCTCTTCAAAAACAAGAAAAATACCATGATGTTCTACCCCGTACCGGGAAATCCTATTTTCAATTACACTTAATCTCCTTGTCTTGTAAACTTATTTCTTCTTTTGCAGAATGAAGTTGAATGAAGTTATTACGTTGTTTCCTCCATATGAGAAACGTTTCCCTTATTGCGTGCATTTGAGAGAACGGATGTAGTTGCATAATCGCTGTTCGCGAAAAATTCAGGTGCACGAGTCCGACCTTTGCTCACATATTTTGTGCTTGAAAATAGGTTGCTTTGACGGCAGTGCAGTTGAACATTGATTTCTTAGATAACAGATTTGGAAAGATAAGAGATTCCTCACTTTAAAGAAACTAGACCAATATCCTTCGTCTTAAAGCATCGTTTTAAGCCAATTTTAATGACACTTGTACGCCTGATGTAGACAGTGGAGAATTGTGTATCGCTGAAGACGGGGAGTGAGCAACCCCGAAAGCTCCGATGTTATTTATCGTTAATAAACGGTGTTACTCGTATTAATCAGATCTGACATATAACAGAACACCATTATTAATTTCATATTTTATCCAGTAGTCAGGGTCTGCCTTGTCCCATCTGTATCGGCATAATTTAGTAAACGGCACATATGAATGTTGAAGTCGCACATTGAAAAACATTGTTCACTCGTCTAAGAAGATAACGATTCAAAAGAACAATTACGCTTCCCGCACCGATACAATCATCGATCGAATGCGTGTTTCATTTCAGGCTTTGCGTTGACCAGTGCCTGTAGCGGTTTTGCATTCGTGTACTGTTTTGCAAGAGAAATCTATTATTATGGAAGCACGGAATACACAAGCCCAATGTACTGTATGTTCCATTCATTGCACCCAGCCCTTAGCCCTCTTTTGGACGTTACTTTGGCGTACATAACTTTCTCCATGGCCGTCGATTTCTCGATGATCACTGCGTCGGTAGTACTGCGTAGATGCAGCAGGAAAGTTCTTGCTTGGGTAGCTCTAACGGTTTACCTTTTTGGAATGGCAGCTAGCATAATTTTGGAAATTCAAGGCTCCTACTTCAAGAAAACTCAAGTAATTTCGATTTCCTGCAAGATGACGGATACACTCCCAAGAAAATATCTAATATTCAATACTCTGCTTAGCAGTTTGCTGAGCTGCAGCGCTGTTGTATTTCTCAGTCTTGTCATTATAAAGTTAAAATTTAATAGCGTTGCAAGTAGTGCTGTGCAAATAATTTCGCATAAAAGGGATTGCGCGGTCAGCAAGCAGTTGTTGACTATTGCTCTTTTTACTTTTTTCACTCAAAGCTTACCTGGTCTTTGTGCCTCTTGTACTGTTATGTACATTGGAAAGTATTCATTAATCATAGACGCAGTTTGGCTGTGCAAAGCAGCAGGCTTGTTCTTCCACAGTGCTTTCCGGTTGGTTCAGCTGACAAACATGAACATTCCTCTGATTCTGCCTTCATTGCTTCGACGTGCATGCTAAACGAAAACTTAGAAAATAAAAAAACGTTTGCAAACAATCGTTTATCATTTACTAGCCTTTTGCGCTGGAAAAGTGTCTATAAAAAATATCTGACAGTACAAGGCAAAGCAATAGCACACTCCAATGGCACAGTAAACCGAAGTCGCCATAAGTGGCAAAAACGGAAATGCACTAAAGCGTGGAAAACAAGTCGTGATAATGTGAAAAATTTCTACAGGTACCACTCCAGCAAGGTACATTACGTCACAACGATTTAAAAAATGTACAGCCCTACCTAACGACTTATAATAGTTTAATTTCAAGGCATAATACGATAGTGCGTACGACAGGATGAGCACAGGGTACTTTACAAATATTTCCATTGGTTTGAAAAGTAGCGGAAACAAAGAATAATGGCCCACGAAAGAGAGAACGAGAAACAATCGGGCGTAACGTTTATCTTCAATAGCTAACAGAGATAAAGGAATAACTATTGTCAATACTGCCTTCTCATGAACGTGCCAACCGAAAAGGAAGCTTACAAATGAGCACGCCGTAAGGAGTTTAACGAAGGAGCTGCGACTAGGATTCCAAGCAACCACTGCACAAAATGGCAACACCCCAGCAGCTGTACATGCGAATGTGGCAAAAGGTGCCACCGAGGGTAAAACAACGTGTATGACATCTTTAACCATTCCAGAAGTATATTCCGGACGGCGGTGTCTCGAAATAAAACCTCTGTGGGTTCCTATGGCGTATAAACTGTAGTCAACAAAATTATACAACGCCCAAAAATTTGGCGCCCAGTAAGCATGAGTTAAGCCGCGTTTGAACGGGAAAAGTCGAGCCAAAAGAAGCTTTCCTTGACCAAAGTAAATAAATGGTCCTAAGCTCATAGCGGAAATAGAAACCGCTACGCTTCCTAATTTAGCCAGGCCAACAAGAAACGTTCGCCAACGGAATATTAACCGACCGTAACAGTTGAACCGTTCCGGCCACAAGTAAACTCCAAAAATGTAGGCTGCATATGAAGGGACCAAACAGAGAAATAGATGCTTCAGATTGAACAAAACGACGAATACTGCGAAGCCAGAAACGATCTTTCCCTCACTTATAAGGCCAATTGAAAAGAGAAGCACTGCAAATAGGAACGAATTGTACTGGAAATGAACAGAATCTACTAGGAATAACCCAGCATTGAAGCATAGTAGGGAAAAGACAGCACGTGGAGACTTGCACCGTCTGCTCATAAACAGAGACGAAACAACGTACAAAACATCCGTTGCGATGATGCTCGAACGTTGAAAGATAACAGCAGTGCTCGAGATACGCGGTGAGGCAGATATTTTCAGCATCTCCGGTTCAACCAAAGCAGCAACTTCGGACAGGAAATATTCAAACCACGCAAACAAGGGTGGATAGTCCAATGTCCATTGCGAAGTATTTTCTGTGTACCACTTTGACAGAGGAAGAGAGTGGGTGATTGCAAGCCAATTCCTGTGCACCTTAAAAACGTACCAATTAACAAAGATGGCAGTCTGCCATTCGCTTATCAAACAATCGTTAGAGCACTGAGAGACAAGGACGCCTTTCCATTCATTGCTAATATATCAGGAAAATCTCGGTCATACAAAGCAATGAACTGACACAACAAAATTACAGTAGGGCCGCAGTATCGCGGTGGTTCGGTATCAAAGTTTAAGCGGATAATAGGGAAGACCTTAAGATCATGTAAAAAGCATGATTCTGCCACACCTACATTACTGAAACGTCAGGTTGGTGCAAAAATAATCGCTGCTTTTGTTATTTCAAACATTATTGCCCATTTTACAATGAACCTTTAGTTGTTGCACACATTCTTAAAAGTGAAAGTTTATTCTACTCAGTTATTGAATGAGTACTCCTAATTATCCCTGGCTACCAAATTAGAGATAAGGTAAGCAAATCTGAGCGATCTTACTATATATCTTCAGTGAAGTAGGGGGGCTAGTCACGGCATCCCGAAATGACGTTGCTCAGGGACCTCTGAATGCACGCACTGACTCCATTAATTTCATATGCAAGCACGAGACGGGTCACATTAAACACAATAATGAAAAACAGTGCCAGTGAAATCAAGAGCATGTGTCAAAGGAGGGAATTTTATACCAACACGCATACAACGTGACAGCTGGGACAGACCGACGGAGGTATACTGCGTGTGCATACGATAGACTAAATAAAGATGAATTAGACAAGACCGGATAAGTGAGAAGCAACTGAAAAGAACGACCTTGAACTTGTTATCGCCTGCGCTCGTGTGGCGAACGGTTTGGCGTTTTCTCTGGAACTTTTCCGCCTGGGCGCGCGTTGGGGAGCAACTGCGGATAACGGTAACAGCGGCTACGACGGCAGTATTACATACATCACACTTATTTGAACACTGGGTGTTTTGTAACGGGTTTGTTCATGTTCGGATGTCTTTTTTTCGGCTGTCGACCCGTTTGGTGGTATCTGTAATAGATCTGAACACACGCCCTACCAGCGGATGGATGGGCAGTTATTAGAAAATATCACAGATGAGAACGCTTATCAGTCAGAGCTTTCGGCACACTCTGGTGCCGTCGTCAGTGATGGGAAAGAGGGAGAGTTTATTGCGCTGTGGGAATTTATAGTCTCGCAATGGGGGTCAAGGAGGGGGGTCGGCTTGGTATGGTGCAGCATCATTTGGTTTTATTAATAGCTGCAGTCCATACTTCGCTGATCTCCACACCCTGGTCGCGATTAATGGTGTTATTGTGCCTGATGAATAGAGCTTCCTTAATCCGCCGGAGCTGTAATCGGCTTTCCCGGCAAATTAATTTTGGTCGCGGGTCAAGTGAGCAGTGGGATGGCGTGCTCTGCGACCGCCGAAGCTTTTATGGCCTCCTCCATGATCTTTTTTGGAGCGCGGGTTTGGGGACGGCCACGGCGTACGGTATGTGACCCGTTCAGTCTTTGTTCAGCATTCTTGTAACGGGTCACGTACGACATGTGTTCACGAAATCTGTGGGATAAAGTGTTGCCCGTTTCTCCGATATAGGAGGCGTGGCAACCGCACATTATTTCGTAAACTACGCCTGGTCTGCTGTCCAGTGGAACCATGGTCTTATCAGTTCTAACGATCGCACGAATGTTGTGGAAGATTTAAAATGGACTGTGAAGTTTAGAGAACGACCTAAGCGTTTTAATCTTTCACCCACTCCACTAAAATACGGGACAACTAAAATGGGTTGCTGCGAAACACCGGTAGTGCGTGTTAAGGTTCTTTTATTGGTTAAACACTGATTAGTGATATTATTAACGAAACTACTGGGATACCCATTATTGATTAAAGTTCTTTTTATGTGTTTTAATTCAGAATCTAGATACTGCGAATCGCATATTTTAACGGCTCGATCGACCATGCCTTTAACTATACCTCTTTTTACTGAGATCGGATGATGGGATGAAAAATGTAAATATCTATCAGAATGCGTCGCTTTTCTATATACTGTGGTCTGTAAGATA
>CBXJ02000200.1:0-15163 GCA_000612645.2 Trichuris muris | reverse complement strand
AACTGTTACGCGGTTGCAGCGATGAAATCACGTCTACTTCTTCTGTCCACAGGATAGAAGCAACGTAATTACTGTATTTTTGCTGGTAGTTAAGTATTTTGCAGCGTATGCAAAATCGTGACTGCGTGGGTGGTTAATGAAGTAAAGCAACGAGCGATGCATGCAAGGAATTCTTTCAGGGGCCATCTTGCGTTGATGAATTGTTTGTCGCATGGTCAGTTGATAAAATATAGTTCGCTTTCAACCGTTTGTAGGTGTTCCTTATTTGCGTTAATACTTTTTCATTTGTCATGTAATTGCGACTAAGAAGAAGCTTTCTCCGAACTCATATATTTCGCATTTCTGCAGCATTGCGTGCATCGAGTCTTTTGCATTAGAAGCCTGCTGAAATACAGTAGCCCATAAATGCAAACAAAGAAATGCAGGTGGGCTGACAGGGGCTCACAACCGCTCCTACGGCAGGGAAAGCCATCCCCCTAATGGTCTTACAGCGTTGAGCACCTATCATGAGTGATTGCACGCATCCGATGAATGGACCTGACGTATTACAGCCCACTTGACGGATATTGGTGGACACCTTCCGCGATTAGTCCGACGATTATTCAAACCTGTCAACAGAATAGTGCTCACGGCAGCGGTCAGTTCTCTCGTTCTTTGGTCGAACGACAGGTTGTGCGTACTCTATTGTCGCTGCACACTTACTGAACACTGACTGCGAATTAAACGCGCGCTGAACAGATATGAATTCGAACGGCTTGCGCTCGAGGCTAGACGCCACTCAGGAATTCATGGCGTCAGTAACAAGCCGACGAAAGTGAACATAACGTGGTCATTACGTCACACTGCAACTGCTAGCGTGCTATGAGCGGCGTTTGTATGATAGATTGGATTTCGACTTCACAACTGATTCTCGTGTCTCTTCCAAGTTTTTCGTTCTGTATCTACTCTGTATAGTTTACTCTTGCCCAGGGCTCGACGTAGACACGTGGTATCCATTTAGGGCATTCGTGTTAACTTTCAGAAAATGCTTTGGCACCTCGCTGCCACTGCTTTCCTACTTGACCTGCCTCCCGCTACTACATTCACTCAGACCGTTGGAGGTCTGAGTAAATCTAGTACAAATCGCCTCTGGGTTCCATATAACAATTCGGCCGCCTATTTCTTGTCAACGGAAGTCGATGTCGTTCGAATCGAGAACAGCATCGTCTTTACTACGGCGCTATTGCTTTGTCCCAGCGGACAGTAATAAGCCTTTCTGGGCAGCTGGACAGGACGTTCACATGGAACGCTGCGCTTCCACAATCGACTCAGGTGATGAGGTGCTGAAGTAACTTGAGTAGTGCCTATTGTGAAGAAAATTAAATTTCTTTGAACGAAACCACCGCCCATTGTTCGCTACAGTTGTCTGCTGAAGGCTATCAATGGCAAAAGTGGCCTCTAGCGCATTCGTGATACCTTCAGTGGATGTTTGCCCTATTTCCGCCGCACGCGGGTATTTTTAAAGGGTATCTGCGCAGATTAGCCCCAACTTTCCCTAACAGCGGCCTGCGAAATCCAAATGATCCGTTTGACGGTTTGTCAGGTTTAAGCTAACTGGAGAAATGCTTGCTTGGATTTGAGGCGAGAGATTGAGAGCTAACGGAGATAGCAGTAATATCTTCGATTACCCTATCTATGCTCAGCTAGCAGCAGTAATGTCTGACCAACTGCTTCATCTTGACTCCACCACAATGACTCTTGAGGAGCTGAGTCAGTACCTATTTTTCGTACCTAGCGGGACAATAAGTCGCCTACTGTTAGAGTCTTGAAGGATCATCCCTTGGTCAGAAGTCAGCATGTGTCGTCGTATGTAGTAAGGTCGCTAGACTTGTTCACTATTGCCCAACTCGTCTGACCTACCTCTCTGTATTTAACAGTAAACGCGATTGATTTCTGCATATTGTGCTCTTGTTTTCGCTAACTGTAAAGCTTGCATAGGAGGAACATCGAGTGCGACCACTTTAATCCTACTGCACACGTCCACTTGACCATCGAATTCGAAATCCGCACGTGGTGGAGACCGAGATAATCTATCCGCGTTTCCATGATCCGCCGTTGGATTGTACCGAATCGTGAAAGTGTAAGGAGAAGCATCCCCTCCTAACGACCGAGCATCCCCTCCGACTGACCGCGACGGTGACAAAACGAGAAATGACGAAAGCAGTAGCGAATCCCTTGAACGTCGACGTTTTTTCTTCTTTAAACCCGCCGGAGTTTAAAGTACTCTTGCAAGATGTTTTCCATCTCCGAACCACCTTCTTCGAAACCAGCGCATTCTTCTGACTTGGTGTTTGCCCATGGCTGTGCACCCCGTCTTTGTTCAAAACAAATCTTATTTCGCAACGGGGTACAATTTTCATTTGCAGGTATCGTCACATTTACCCGTTCTATCGTAAAACTCCGCCGGATGGGCGTCAAACGATGGTGAGTCAAGGTTCGAGCTGATAGCGGATATCGCTCTTCAGGTTGGATGAGCAGTGTAGCTTGCTGAACGAAGGACTGGCTGCGTGGTGACCACTAAAAGCTGAACACGGACCACGGGAGGTACGAAAGCTCCGGCATTTTATGAGAGTTTAATAAAACTTTCACGATGAAACAGGGAACTGCGACGATACCAGCTAACGAAAGTTGCACCTCGTTACGAAATAAGATTTATTTTGCTTGTGTTCTTATGACGCTAATCTGCACGAATCTTTCGTATCAACCAACTGACAAAGCAGAGCTTTTGTAAATGGTTCGGAGATGGGCGCTAAAAAATTTCAAAAAATGGATGAATGGCATACCAGCTGCGTTACGTTAGTACCAATGATGTATACATATACGTTAACGATGTATGTTCATACGATAATTGGTTCACACGATTGCTAAAAGCTTCTCACAGCGTACGCTGAGCCAATATTCTTAGTAGCAGACATGTTTAACGGCTACGTTGCCTGAACAAATATGGAAACGTTCGTCAAAACAAACCCTTCGTCTAGGCATACAGCACATTTCCTACCGCAAGAGATTCATAATTGGATTCCGTCATACCTGATAAGTGAAGAGCGCATTAGTGAGTCAACCACTGGTCAGGAAGCTTTCGTTACTTGTTTAATAAACCCAATCACCCGATCGAAATTGACGAAGAATAACTGTGGTAACTGAGATTAATATACCAGCAGTTTGTTAAAATTTTACTCACCTCACAGTTAACATAACGAATGGAAAAGCAAAAAGCACTGCTATTACACACCTTTGAATTTCCCTATATAACAACAGCGTGCAAACGACGTTCGAAGATAAAAGAAAATTCCACCAGTCACCAAAACTACTAGAATAATAAAGTCATAAATAAATGGCTGCATCACTACATTGCTGGACGTCAACGAATACTAATGCAATATAAAATACCGACGCCGTTTCAATCTGTATTTTTCAGAATCGTGATGCGCAACACTGGAAAGGAGAATCATTTCTTCCTTAGCTAACGGGAATACGAACTCGTGCTCGTTGTTGGCTCGCTATCCGGGTTACACGACGCAACAGTAACCACATTTCCCTCGTCGACCGATTCCAACTCTTCCTGCGTGAGCACAAACACCTCTCCAGCCACGCTGTGAGGCATATGCTGACTTGCACCATTGTCAACTACATCCGACTGCCTCGGCAGCATGTGGGATTGAAAGCCGTATCCTGCATTCTGGTTACGGATTATAGCACGACGACTCATTCGAACGTGATTGTTATGGTAATGGCGGTCCAGGTTGCGCTTAGTAATGCAACGATATCCGCAAACCGAACAAACGTACGGACGCTCGCCAGTGTGACAACGTGTATGCACGGTGAGTGCCGATGTTGTCCGGAAACGCTTTTCACAGAACGTGCAAGGAAAAGGCAGTTCGCCTGTATGAGTCCGATAATGAGTTGCAAAGTTATGCCTACAACGATTGTCTCGATCCTCAGCTTGAGCACTGCACTTCACTCACCGGTATAACACCAGCTTGCATGAAGGACAAGTCATTTTCGGGCGAATTTGTTTCCCGTCAGGTCCAATGGGAAATATCCGACGATACTTTCTCGGTTTTTTTTCAGCCATTTCCAGCACGGGAGGAGCATCGTCCAGCTCAGGTTCGATCGTTAATTTTTGTGTACGTTGGGTGTCGGCGGGAATTGTGCGTGCGCGTCGCGGCTCCTGGAAATAACAATTCGTTATTTTCCCATAGTAGCACATTCAAAACTGCTCATCACCGAAGGGCACAATCCAACGCCAATGGTAACGTAAAGCCGCGAAGTTGAGCAGATTAATTTCCGAAAGTTAAAGCGTCAAAGTTACAAGAAATTAAAGGGCAACAAAACCCTGCAATATCATTGCCTCCCGGAAGATCAAATTGAGAAGCATCTAATAAGGCAATAACTTTTAAATGCATAACAAAGGGTACAATTTACAATTGGAGTGAGCGGCATGCTCAACAAGTGGAGGTGGGGAATGCACCTTCTCCTTTTTCGAAGACAACTCCCATCCTTACTGAAGTATGCTCGCCGAAGTGTATAGAAATGCAATACCGATTCATGCCAGGGTGTTTCCATTTCACCTTCATGGAAGTTCTCAAGAATGCTCCCCTGGATAGCCTCGGCCGCTTCATCCGGCACAGGCACTGCAAAGCAAAATTATGCCATCAGAATATTGTCAATTGTCCTAACTGGAATACGTGGTAGTCCATGGCGCTTTGCATACTCCTCAGCGTAAGCGGTGCTCATTGCAATCATACAACACAGTTCGGCGTGGTCAAGAAATTCGTCCGGATTCCAGAAAAGGCGCAGGCACTCAACGCACCGATACGGACGTCCTTCGACCCAATCAGCTACTGTATCAACAGCGTTCTTCATATCCTCCTAAAACACAGGACATGCGAGAGGAGTGCAAATTTGTGCGAACAAAGTTGTTAATACTAAGCAATGAGATGGCCTGCGCATGAGCAGAAATGGCAGATCGCATTTGGCAATGGTCTCTATGCTTTAAACATTATACAGGAGTTCTATGCACCTTATGGACAAACGGCTAGTTTGTAGAAGCTACTGAATAGTGGGCGAAAATTTTAAAAAATTAGTGTAGCTTTGGAATCTGCTTCTTCCGTGGTTAGATCTTTCTGCGCATTCATTCACTTGTAGCACGCTCTTTGGTTGAGTGATCGTTGCGTATTGAACAAGATCATGTTAACATATCAAAGTAAACATCGCGCGAAGTGAATGAATGCGGAAAATTGCAGCTGTTTGTTGCTGTGGCTCTAAAAACATAGAAACCTTACCAAATTGAAGCACGACGTATCCGCATTATTACGCTCCATCACTAAGCAGGAAGAATTGACAAGAAGTTTTCCTCTGAATGCTCGTCTGCAAAATGTTCCCTTAAAGGGCAAGTAACGATACACCCCTGGAAAGTGTTCAATTACGCGACTGTTACGCGGTTACTGCGATGAAATCACGTCCACCTCTTCTGTTCACAGGATAGGAAGGATCCTAATTACAGTATTTTTGCTGGTAGTTAAGTATTTTATACCATATGCATAATCGAGACTGCGTGGGTGGGTAATGAACCGAACAAAGTAACGAGCATTACATGGAAGGAACGCTTTCAGCGGCCATCCTACGTTGATAAAATGTTCGTCGCATGGTCTGTGGATAAAATATGGGTTGCTTTCCACCGTTTGTAGCTCTTCGTTATTTGCGTTAATGCTGTTTCATTTGTCCTGTAATTGCCACTACGAAGAAGCTTTCTCCGAACTCAGATATTCCGCATTACAGCAGCATTGCGTGTATGGAGTCTTTTGCATTAGAAGCCTGGTGAAATACAGTAGTCCATAAATGCAAGCAAAGAAATCCAGATGCAGGGACTGGGTCTCACAACTGCTCCTACGGCAGAGTACGCCATCCCCTTAATTCTCTTACAGCGCTGACCACCTATTATGCGTGATTGCACGCACCCGATGAATCGACCTGTCGTATCCTACTCGCCGGATACCCGTGGACACCTTCTGCGCCTTGTGCGGCGATGTCCCAAAGCTGTGATCAGAATACTGATCACGGCAGCGGGTAGTTCTCTTGTTCTTCGGTCGAACGAGTGGTTGTGCGTGCTCTATTGTCGCTGCACACTTACTGAACATTGACGATGAATTAAACGCGTGTCGAAATGATATGAATTCGAACGGCTTTCGCTCGAGGCTGGACGACACACAGGTATTCATGGCTTTGGTAACAACTAGACGAAAGTGAACATAACGTGGTCATTGCGTCACAATGCCGCTGCTACCGTGCTATGAGCTACGTTTGTAGGATAGACCTTGCTTCCGGGAACGGTTGAGCTCAGTTAGCTGTTCTAAAAGACAGCATCTATCCACTTGTTGCAGTTTTTGATGTCCTAATTGGCCACTGTGTCCAGTGTTAACCATTTGGGGAAGAAACCGGATCTATACTGAGTTTTTAACATGAAACTATCCTCACCTTATTTTTCAGCTTGATCATGAAGCCATGCTGTTGGCTCAATTAGGTAACAAGAGAAAAGGAGGACCAGCATGTTTAAGAAGAAAACTGAGCCTGCCGTAGGCTACGTTTTGTGCCTGTTTTGTTTAAGTGTTTTATTCCATCCGAGGACACGAGAAACAATGTCAATGATTATAAAAAGATTTTCAAGTATTGTATTCGTTTCACTAGTACGACATCGCCGGGCGTTATTTAAATTCGCTGGGCGTTATTTAAACGTTGAGGATAGGGGTACTGGTGGTCGCCGAATTCTTCCTATCTTTTAGATGACTGCGGCCAGCGTGTTACGTTTTCCTGACCATGACTGAAACTTGTCTCCGTCTTCAGTAGCCAGTTCTACTGGATTTCGACTTCACAACTGATTCTTGTGTCTGTTCCAAGTTCTTCGTTCTGTATCTACTCTGTATAGTTCACTCTTATCCAGGTCTCGACATAGACACGTGGTATCAATTTAGGGCATTGGTGTTTAGTTTCAGAAAATGCTTCGGCACCTCGCTGCCACTCCTTTCCTACTTGACTTGCCTCCTAGTTCTGTGGTTACCATGTTTCGGTCTTGCCCAAGCCACGTACAATTGGAGGTCTGAGTAAATCTAGCAACAGTCGAAGCTGTGTTCCATGTAACAATTCACCCGCCTATTTCTTGTCTTTGGAAGTCGATGTCGTTCGAATCGAGAACAGCATCGTCTTTACTGCGGCGCTATGGCTTTGTCCAGCGGACAGTAAGAACCCTTTCTGGGCAGCTGGATAGGACGGTCGCATGGAACGCTGCGCTTCCACAATCGACTCAGGTGGTAATGTGCTGAAGTAACTTGAGTAATGCCTATTGCGAAAAAAATTAAATTTTTTTGAAGGAAACTGCCACCCATTGTTCGCGGCAGTTGTCTGCTGAAGGCTGTCAATGGCAAAAGTGGCTTCTAGCGCATCTGTGATATCAGCAGTGGACATTCGTCCTAATAGTATTTCCGCCGCTCGCTGATATTTTTAAAGTGAATCTGCGCAGATTAGCCCCAACTTTCTCCAACAGCGGCCTGGGAAATCCACATGAACCTTTGTGACGGCTTCTCAGTTTTGGGCTAATTGGAGAAATGCTCGTTTGGATATGAGGCGAGAGATTGAGAGCTAACGCAATTAGCAGCAATATCTTCGATTACCGTATCTATGCTCAGCCACCAGCAGTAATGTCTGGCCAACTGCTTCATCCTGACTCCACCTCAATGACCTTCGTGGAGCCCGGTCAGTACCTATTTTTTGTACCTAGCGAACCAATCACTCTCCTACTGTTAGAGTCTAGAAGGATCATCCGTTGGTCAGAGGTCAGCATGTGACATCGTATGTAGTAAGGTCGCTAGAGTTCTTCACTATTGCCCAACTCGTCTGACTTACCTCTCTATATATAACAGTAAACGCGATTCATTTCCTCATCTTTTGCTGTTGTTTTCGCAACTGTAAAGCTTCAATAGGAAGACTATCGTCTGCGATCACTTTAATACTATTGCACAAGTCCACTTGACTACCGAATTCGAAATCCGCACGTGCTGGAAATTGAGATAAGCTATCCGCGTTGCCATGCTCCGACTTTAGATTGCAGCTAATCGTGAAGGTGTAAGCCATTAACACCATAGCCTCCTTTGGAGCGTATTCGCTGTCATAACTGGTAATTTGATTTTGTTATGGAAACCAAACGTTTGTGTTCAGTGACTAGTTCAAAATAGCGTCAGTCTTTCGAAGATACGACGACGAACAGGGATATCAGGATATTTGATTATAAGAGGCTATGTAAGAAAACCTAACAATTACGAATAACAGTATGATTTAATCAGAATGAGTGACGGAACGATTCGATGTCCACGCCGAAGTTGATCCGGCGGGATCGAATGAGACGAAGAGACCGGACGACGACGGGTCGACCAACGAGCCTCTGATCAAACCCCGTGTACAAGTCTACGTCTGCACTCTAAAAACGGTTATACGACCAGGAACTAATCATACATTCAGGCGCATGCACATTAAATATTCATGCCTCTGCCGCCGTGCAGCCTCTTCAGTAGCTACGACGAGACGATGCGCAATGTGGCAATGAAAGGAAGGACCGCATTCCGAAAGCGAATGCGAACATTATGTTAATGAGGAAGCATACTAGTGCTATTCAGTCCGCTAGTCTGGCGAGCAGGAGGCTGTACTTCATGCTATCAGTAGCAGCGGCCGACGTGTTCGTGCAGGTGTTAAGAACTATGACTCATGCCAAAGTGTCATGGGAATTGAAAACCATGCGAAAGAACGAGCAAGGCATGCGGTCATGCATTGCAATGAGCGAGCGTGCGCGCGAGAAATACTAGCGGATAACAGAACAATCGAAAATTGAACGAGTCGTAAACGAATACGTTATCTCCAGTCGAAATATCTCTCAGAGTTTGCAGATAAAATTTGATCACACCATAGATAGTCGATTGCGCTACTCTTTCAGTTTTACTGTAACCGCGTTGCTGCTCAGTCCATGTTTTCGATGTATGAGCAATTGGCCTTTCTGATCCATCTAGGTACCGACGCATTAACAACCCCTAAATCTCCTGATACCATACAGTGATGCAGCTGATGCTAGGGTAAGTGGATAATCTTCTCGTTAATTAATCAATTTAGCCAAATGCATCAACTCGTGCTTTAAGCGTTGAAATGTCTCTTCCATGTGTGAATGACACGTGAAAACACAAAGTTTCTTCCTCGGCGGACGGAAAGGGGCTCAAAGGGAAGTGAGGTTGTTTATAAATTTTGTCGTAGCAGTTGACTTTGCCACAGAAGGTTTGAAGCTCTTGCAGATTATTCGTTGGAGGTATCGCTTTTATTGCCTGAACTGTCGTTTCTGATGGACGTAAATCATTAGGACTGAGTAGGTGTCTGAGATGTTCAACTTCCGTATGAAAAAATTTGCACGTTTGCACACCGCATCGCAGGCCGTTTTCTTCCAACAGTCGCAAGAGAGAATCTGAATTACTTAGACGATCAGTCTCATTCAATCCCGTAACAATGATGTCGTCCAAATAAGGGATGCAATCTGCAATGTCTGATACGAGCTAATCCATGCGCTGCTGAAAAATAGAGGGAGCACTGGCTACCCCAAAAGGAGAAGCTGGTACTGATACAGTCGAAAGGGTGTAGTGACATCCACGAATACTTTGGATTCGTTATCCAAATCTATTTACAAGTTTGCGTCTGCTGAATAAATTTTCGTGAATGTTTGTCCTTTTACCCGCTTGTGGAAGATTTCCTCGATTCGTGGAATTGGATAGTGCTGAACTCTTAATTGCGAGTTGACCGAAAGCATAAAATTTCCGCATATGCGAATTGACCCTATGGTCTTTTGGTCGACTGCAATTGGCGCTGCCTATGCACAGGGCCTCACAGGTTTCAAAATTACGTTTTCCGTTAGGCGATCAATTTCTTTCCTTACCAGACCCTGGCAGGCAAATGGAATAGGCCTGGCATTGAAGAACCTGGGCAGGTCTCTGGCATTCAATTGTAAATTGGCGTTAAAGATAAACATCGTCCCACGCCAGGAGAAAACAAGGGTCATTTTAAATAGCTGCCTGCGTGCCTACGCGACCTATAAGGCAATGCATTATTTCCGTCACCTTTTGTTCTGACGGACCGGATAGCGCTGCCGCTAACCAGTTCATCGGGGCCTTCCCGGCATCCTCGAATCTGTTGGCGGCCAACCTTGTGCAGCGGTATTGGATGCACGCTAGTGTGCTAGGATATGTCCTTCACTGGGAATGGAATAAGGAGAGTTCATTTGACCTCGCTAGCTGGTTGAATCCTGCACATGGGCTTCGACTATTAAGTTCGATGCTGAAGCGCTACGCTTAACTTCGAATTCTCGCGTCTTTAATGATTTCAAAGAGTTTCTGTATTTCGTGGTTCGCTTTCATGACAACTAGACATTGTTGTACATTTACTGAAATCGCGCTAAATAGAATGGTAAGCGGAGAACAACGGCTAGACGAAATGTGTACAATTCACGGGACTTTTAGTCCGGAAGGCAGTAGGTAGTGGTGTGAGATAATAATTTGTCGAACGGATCTTCTCCTGGTTGCAGTCTCTTGCGCCACATGAACTCGCACAGGTAGGACTGCAACATGTGCTTGTGCGTTCCGCACCGGGCTTTGTTGTGGCGCTTAGCCTGGGACCACATGGATTCCACAGTCTGCGTATGAGCCCTGCTCAGTGGGTTGACGAAGCTGATGGAGTGGTAGTCCTCGTCAGACTGAGGTACCCGCGCCATTCGTCGGAAATTTCGGTGGTCCCAAGTCGGATGTGATCTTTGATCACCGGGATTATGGTGGCACTGCTGAGATCAGGAACTATCACAAGGAAACATTCGCTGGTTTCGCGGCAGACGCCCCGGAGACCCTACTGCTGGGGAAAGCAGCGGCTTCGGTTGTACTTTCTTAGCGAGAAGAGACTTTCGTCCACTTCTTCCGTGAGGCCGACAACTCCAATTATCCCGTGGTTGCGTAGAACTGCCTCGGCCGCTACTGTCCTGGCGGCCAGTTTCCATTGAACTGCGGTGGACGCCTGCATTCAAAGCTCCTGCATGGCCAAGCTGCAAGTAGTGAAATTGCGGCTCCATGCCTACAGGGAGTGGATAATTTTTTAAAGGCAACTTTTCCCCTAGAAAGCAACAAATTGAACCCCGATGTAAGCGTCGACGTGCTGATTTACCTTCCAATCAGGTGCGTATACGCGCAGTTCTTTCTTTCTTGCACGCAACCGTCCAGCACTTCCAACGAGGTCGAAATGCAACCGTCCCTACTGAAACGGTCATCCGCTCACCGCAAGTCCACACACAACCTTTGGCGGTGTAAGATGCCCTTGTCTTGAAGGAACTGCACAGCCTGTCCTTCATTTCGCATGCATTCGTTGAGGACCGAGATGTTGGGTGTTCCGGTGGTCGACAACAATGGACTGAATATGGGGACCTTTCTACAAATTACCACGCAAACAAGACGACCCTGGTGACCTTTCCCTACTCACGTAACCGACCATCTTTGACAGGTCCTGTAGAGCCTACATGTCCGCCGCGCAGTCACATTGCTCAGGTGCGCCGTTTAAGACGACCTAACCGTTCCACCGTGCATGGTGAAAAGGCTTCGTTAAGCGCTCAATTCGCACTGTGCGCATCGAAAGTTAGGTTTCTTATACGCAGTAAACCGTTGGGCATCGACTTTATCCCTCAACTAAGCCTTATCCTGAACTCAACTTGCGTCACCGTTTGTTCCGAGGTTCTATTACGGATGTGCCCTGTAGGGCAAGGTCACCATGTGTAGTCTTGTTTGGTGGTAATTTGTTAAAAGACCTGAATAGGGTATTGTCGGTTCTTTTGAAACGACAGGTGCCAGTGTAGAGATCGCGCGGAGTTTTCAATGAACGCATTGACACTGCATGATTGTGTTATGCGAATTGATTCATCGAAGAAACTGCTGCGCGACAGTGGGCGCTAACACCGCTTGACCTGCGTGCACATGAGCGCGGTGCTCAGGAGTCAACAAGACAGCTTGCACAGGGCAGCAGAGAAGCCGCAGTACCTGTTGATGTGCGTCTGCTAGCGTACTTCGATGAAAAGGACCGCTACTCCTGTGTCACGGCAAATCTGCCTTCTGTCCCCATGGTCGCGGCGCCCAGGCGTTACCAATTCAGTATGCACAAACGAGCCGCACCGCTGCATGACCTGTTCAACCGCGTCTCGACGATTCCGTTGATTAAGAGGAGCGCAACCTTGCCTCTGCACCAATCTGTCTGTCTTGGAAGACAGCGGACCGATGGCGTTTTCTCATGCCTCCGGTGTTCACGTCCGCAACAATCAGTGCATACCAAAGGCACGGCGTTGGTACTTCGAAGGTTCGGTAAGTTAGTGTGCGTCATTCGTATTATACAGTGATTAGCTACGAGTGTGCAGGGCGATGTTAAGGTTAACGACCTACGCGAGCAGAGCGCACTGGAAAGATCGGTTGTGTTTAGGTCTAAGCTTAGGTGTCGTCGAAAACGACAACCATCATCATTCGGCGTGTAAGGGAGCTGAGCCCACTGAAAGATCGGTTGTGTTTAGGACTAGGCTTAGGTATCAGCAAAAACGACAGCCATCATCAGTCGTCGAGTCACCTTTCACCTCTACCAGGTGGTGCTGCGATTGGAGATTGCTCTGGGCTTCGGCCGCCGTCCCAATGCGTCACAGGAACAATGGATTCCGTAATTAGGTCACGAGATACTGTAGCACGGGCACCTAAACTAAAAGCGCCGAAAATAATAACTTACACTTTTCATGGGGATTTCTAACATCTACTTGCCTTCTGTCGAATTCTTCTGCTGCTGATGATAAAACTGAACTCGCTTGTACGTTGGCAGCTCGAGGCGTATAGTGTTTTCCAGACGGTGGAAATGCGATTGATGCATAGAAATTGAAGGGACCAACCCAAATTCTACAAAACAAAATGCATACATTTGGCAAGTCTGTAACCACCAGGGGAATCACAAGTGAACTAGTACCGCACTGTTCCATAACCATTAGTGAACACTTAACTGTCATTTGCTCGCCACCGCAGGACTTCATAACCTGAGCTGCTGGCTTCCGTACTGGAGATCCTAGTTTCCTGGATGCAAACAACCCAATCATAGAGCACGTAGCACCTGGAATGATATCGCCGTTCCTTTTACTGTCAGTTCTACATCTGTATCTGGACAGGTCTAGTGATTACGGCAAGTCCACATGAAAATATTCTTTAGGGGACGAATCTCAGACCCATGGTGTTCAATCTTGTCTTGACGCTGCGTGAATTCATAACGTCCGGACACCGGCGGAGTGTCTTCAGACAAGCAGGCAATTGTAATGTGCCATACCATATTCATTTTCTATAGACTGCGTTGCACATAGGGCGTAGATCTGTCGTGTATCATATCCAGCAGCTAGGACGCGTCTGAGCTCGCCTGCGAATCTCATCCTCACGCGGTGCATGGTTCCTTCGTGGATATGAACTGTCATTGCTCACACTGTGGACCTCCGGGAAGGACACGAGGCTCCCGCATTTGGTTGTCGTCACAATGCTTTGCGACGCTTCAAAAGTTTGGGCAATACTTACCACTTGATCCAGTGAACGATTTACGTACTGAAGGGCGGTCGTTTATGTGGATTTGTTTTTGTGGATGGTGCAGTGGAATCATGTCTATGATCATGCCGTCCACAAAGGCCGCAGTATATTCAATGCTGTGACGCATGTAAAGGCATTCCTAGGCCAAACCTATTAGATCGGCAATTCAGTCCACATCACGTTGTCACGCTTCATTTTATTTTCATTGAATTGAAATCGCGCGGTCATAATGTGAGTCTGTGACGGCCAATGTTCAGTTAGCGCTGCAAGTAAACACTCGTACGAATGCTGCCAGGCGGATTCGCTGCTAAATAGATATTGCAAGAAATCAAAGCATTCATTGTCAGTACAGGACAAGAGATATGCCTCTTCTGGGCCTTGTCCGCGATGCGAATACCGTCATGGTGCTGCTCCAACAATCTGATACAAGTAATCAATCTTTCGGTTGTCTTATCGTAAGCCGGGAACGACGGGGCACTGCTTCGTTCAGCTTCTCCTCGCGATGAGATCTACAAGCGTAAGGCTTCCAGCATTTGCTGCTGTAGCTCCTGCTGGTTGGCCATCAGGGCCAAAACATTGCTCAGGCCATCTTTGTCCGTCATTCTCCTTAACCACTCGTAGCCAGTTGTCGTGTTTCTTGTGCTATATTCCATTCCAAGACACAAGAAGGTAGGTCAAGGATTACGAGAGGATTTTAAAGTCATGTTCGCTTTTCATTACCGTCGTAATCACAATAGTACCTAAGTGCAAGGCTCTATATTGGTGCATCAGCTGAGGTTTAAAAACAGGAAAGAACAGCAGCAAATCTCAGAGCCAAGTACCGTCTAATTCTTGGACATTTTCCCAAATAAACGTGTACTACAGACAGCACCAACGGAAATGCACAAATGTGATATGGACGTTCAGGGTATGGTAGCTTGCCGAACAATCAATTGCCACCAGGTCAGCTGACGAAGGATCATTTGCCTGAAGTTTCAGTTGCCCTTGGGGTCTGTCGCCGTGCGGTCATTTGCCTGAATGGTTGCTTGCCTGAAGGATTAAGCATGCAACATCTTCTGTTTGACGAAGCTTGAAAAAATGACGCGCTAGAATTATTATGATGAGATGATTTGTTACAAAAATACGTAAATGCAAGACTGTCCATGCGACATATACGCTGAGATACGTATAAATGGTACGTATAAATAGTACGCCATAAGCGTGCTTACGTAGGTACATTGTAGACAATTGCCCTGAGATTGTTCATAACTCCACTGCGACTTATACGATCGCTGATTATTTCCACAAGTTTTTCTTCCCTGTGAATGCGTCCCTGTCTTAATTCTGTCTTCTGATCCCCTCGACGGATTCGTTCCCAGTGAGTTTCAACGTTACGCCGCTCATTTCGAATTTCATCTATAATTCAGTGCACGCTGACATGAGCTCAGCCGACCTAGTTCTCCTGTGCCATGCCTGCACATTGTTTTGTGTAC
>CBXJ02000199.1:0-13656 GCA_000612645.2 Trichuris muris | reverse complement strand
CGTGGTGGTGTCCAAAAAGGGAAAGTGTCGCCGGCATGCGAACCTAAAGGTGCCATGGATGAACACGCAGCCCCGAGTAGTGCTACACCTTGTTCAATCAGCTTTAATTGGCGAAGCTTTTGGAACGTACGTGTTCCGTTGCCAGTGCAATTGAGAATTGCTTCTGAATTGTCTCTGAATTCCGCTGACGACGGAACAAGCACGTTCCGAAAGCTTCGCCAATTGAAGCTGATTGAACAAGGATACCGTATCATTTCATCTTTTTCATAATTATGAAGCGCATCTCTTGCTTCAAGATAGGGAGACAAGTCATAATTAAAAAGATGAGCAATAAAATACTTTGTGTGCGAGCACTGCTGATCAGAAAACGTTGACTGGATAAAGGCCGTCGGGGTCTTTAGTGTTAGTGTCCCGTAAGCATACAGTAACCGACGACGGTAAACAAAAATGCAGGTACAATTAGTGGAAATAAACATGACGTAATTCTCTCGGCACTGCGCGGCTGTTCCCTGCTTAAAGCGATACCTAGGGGCGCCATGTAAAACCATATGGATTGGTGGCCACAGTTAGCATTATGTGAAGTCAGAAAGCAACTCCTTAGTGCCAATTCTGGAAGAAATCCCTTTCCGCCCTTACCTAAGCTTAAGCCTTAATTTCGCACCTATGTTTTCACCTAAGCTCGTGTAAGGCATGAAGACAGACTGCTGGCTGGGGTTAAGAAACATTGGAACATACTCCTTGTTAGTGACCTGGCGAATTCTGTAACTGTGGGAAGACAACCATAGGGTTGCCTATAAGTGCACCCCAGAACCGTAACCGTAATACATCTGTGCGAGTTTATGGGACGTTGATCATTGTCTAGCGGTCTTAACACGCACTAGCAGTACCGTGTTAAGACCGCTAGACAATGATCAGCGTGCGTCAGGTCACTAACAAGCGGTATGTTCGAATGTTCCTTAACCCCAGCCAGCAGTCTGTCATCATGCCTTACATGAGCTTGGGTGAAAACGTAGGTGTGAAATTAAGGCTTTAGCTTAGGCTCTCGAAGAAATCCCTTTCCGTCCTTACCTTTAGCTTAGGTAAGGGCGGAAAGGGATTTCTTCGAGAATTGGCACTAAGGAGTTGCTTTTTGACTTCACATAATGCTAACTGTAGCAACCAATCCATATGGCTTTACATGGCGGCCCATAGGTATCGCTTTAAGCAGGGAACAGCCGCGCAGTGCCGAGAGAATTAACGTCATGTTTACTTAGTCTTCATGCTTATGTTCACTAAGTGTACCTGCATTTCTTGTTTACCTTCTTCAGTTACTGTATGTTTACGAGACACTAATACTAAAGACCCGGCCGTCGTAACGCAGATATTTTGCGACGCTTGATGCGAAGTTGACTGCTTTAGGTTTCAGCGCCATGGTCTTTCAAATGGGGACCCAACGTCGCAAATTAACAGCGTTCGGTTGTCCAGCATCAGTGCGCCTGCATCAAATTGGATACTATTAAGCAAAACTGTACACCTTTACGCACCAGTGCCCCTATAAATGAAACGGAATGCATTCTCTCGCATGTTCAAGCCAGATCCAATGAATCCTGCATTTTCTATCGTAAGATTCCCAAAAATTAATGCATGAACTAAGAAATGGTGCCACGAGTATATTAATTGCTGGCTGTCGGAAAGCTTTTCGAAACATTATTTATATTTGGAAATACAGAACGCCGTAGAACACCTGCGACAATCCAATGCCTTGCAACCAGTTTGTTCATCTACACAAATATTGGAGACGTGAACATGTGGCCTGTTTATTTCTTATTTCCAGCACTGTCGGTTTAATGTATATAAATAACTCGGTCGAGCGACATGTTCATAAAAGCGTTGAGCACTAGCATAAGAAGACAGTATAGTGTATGTGGCAACTGTTCTTTTTCTTATTCCTTCAAGGCGGCAATTTAGCAATAATATTAGGTTGTCGCGAAAAAATGGCACTTTTTAAATGTTGCACTTTGATGCTTATTTGCGGACGAAATTTGCTTTTGCTATATTCAAGTACGGTATGATAATGTAGGTCATTGTTCGCTCTGTTTAGTTGTGTAGTTGGATTTCTGTTTGCTTTTTGCTCTTGACCATTTTAAGCCATCGAAATAAGTATGGATAAAATGCGAATTCGAGTGATTTTATGGTACGAGTTCAAAATGGGTCACAAAGCGGCCGAAGCTGCCCGAAAAATTAACACCGTGTTCAGGGAGACTGTTGTAAAGAAAAGGACTGCGCAACGTTGGTTCCAGAAATTCCGAAGTGGAGATGAGAGTCTTCAAGAAGAAGAGGGTCGCCGACGTCACCTTGCGGTTGACCACGCCGACCTGAGGACTGTCGTGGAAGCAGACCCTCATAAATCGTGTCGAGACATTGCGAAAGAAGTCAATGTTCATCATTCAACAGTTGCTCGGCAGCTTCGAGCCATTGGCATGACAAAAAAGCTGGACTGGTGGGTACCACATGAGCTCACTGACTCTCAAAAATTGCGCCGGTTCGAAACGTGCTCATCGCTCCTCCTGCGGAACGGAAATGACCCTTTTCTTGACGGCATTGTCACCTGCGACGAAAAGTGGATCCTCTATGATAACAGGAAGAGATCTGCGCAATGGTTGAGCACAAACGAGAGACCAAAACCCTTTCCAAAACCGAAGGTCCACCAGAAAAAGGTAATGGTTTCCGTATGGTGGACAGCCACTGGCCTGGTGCATTACAAACTGTTTGGAGCTGGCGAAACTGTGACATCTGACATTTACTGCGACGAAATTGAGATAATGAATACAAAGTTGCAGGAAATGCGTCCAGCATTGGTCAATCGAAAGGGACCAATATGGCTCCACGACAACGCCAGCCCACACGTCGCACAAAAAACGGTAAAAAAACTGAATGACCTGGGGTACGAAATTCTTCCCCAGCCGGCATACTCCCCAGACCTTGCACCAATGGACTACCACTTCTTCCGGCACCTGGACAAATTCCTGCATGGAAAACTGTTCAGGAATGAATACATGGCAAAAAGGGCCCTAGAGGACTTCATCGAGTCCAGGAGTCCACAGTTCTACGCCAGTGGAATAAATTCCCTAATTTCGCGTTGGCAGAAGTGTGTCAATTGTTGTGGTGGTTATTTCGACGAATAAAGTTTATTCTAGGTTGAGATATACTTCTTCAAAGAAGTTGAGCAAAAAGTGCCATTTTTTCGCGACAACCTAATACAATACAGGAACAACAAAGATACCAAGGCAGCGTTCGTAGGAACGAAAACAAGATACCATTTTTCAAGACGGTTTTCCAGAGGAATTCACGAAATGAATTGGACGCGTATGATTTCACGTGATAGCTGTCTTTTGCATCGACAATAAACGTATGCGTCCACTTCTCCAATTCTTAATTTCATCAAGGCATATCGTTAGTTAGCCAAACTCCATGCCGATCAATTTCGTGATTATGTGCGACCATGATCACCAAATTGGCCTGGCTTGGCGAATACTACCTTCTTCTGACAACTCGGCGCTCATTGTGTGCGCATATTCATATCGTTCATTGGATACCAGTGTCCTGGGTGTCATCATGTTCTCACATTCTATCATTTCTTTATCCCAAAAATTATACCGAGACAGTAGCCAACAAAATGATAATATCATTTCCAAATAGAGGAGCACAGAACTAACGAAGCGTCTTGATAGGGCGTCTGCAACTGAGCGTTTGTTGCGTCTGGTATGCTACACATCGGTGGTAAAATACATGCAGCTAATATGAACTATCTTTAATAAAGATTATATTAATATTATTGGCCAGTTGCATTGCCTGCATCTGAACCGCGCTGCGCAGTAGGGATTAACGTGTTGTCACGTGGTTTGCCAAGCTGATGTCCCGGCATGAGGTAAGGAATCCGGCGAAAGGTGGATAAAGCTGCCAGAAAATTTACATACTGGCGTATGCATGTCCCTACAAGAGGCGCCATTCAATATCTTCGTACTTCCTATTGCACCATGGCGTCAGTATCATTGTCACTGGCATCCATCACGCCTACTGTCCTGCGATGTTGCATTGAGCGGTCATGTTTGAACTTCCGGCCAGAATCGATATTTCAGCAGTAATTACTACATCAGCCCTTGGAATCAAACCAGCATAGATGGTAATCCATTATCCGCAAACTAATGGACTAATCGTGTGACTTCATTGTCGGACAAACTTTCCATTGACTTCTCATGCACGGTCATATCATTCAAGAATTACCAGCAGAGTGGATGGACGACGCGTTCTCGCTTTCTTCTATAGGCGAATGCACTACGTAGATCTGACGGTAGATCAAAATGATGGAAAGGTAAATTTGCAAAACGATGATCAGGTACAGTCCTTTAAAACACGAAATAGCACATTATTCTTTCACAAGCATTTTTATTACAACAATATAATTACGATAGGTCTATCCCTCTTCTTTTTTAGCTCCGGTGTTGATAGGTGTAGTGACAGCAGGTTAAAACGAATACCTGCTCATCGGAGAGGAGCTACTGTGGGGTGGTGAGTACGGTATCGGACTGGAGTACTAATTCTCTTTCTCCTTCTCTCTTTCCGCATTCGGATTCAATAAACTGTTCGTCTCCACATTTGGTGACCCGTTCGGCACATGGCCAAGAAAGCCGCTAAAGTCCCTTCCTCGCCCGTCATGGACGCTCCGGCGGTTTCCTGGCAACCTCAAGTCTCCACGACGCTGCCGGTTCCCGCCTTCATGGCCACTGACGTCGAACTGTGGTTCGCACGCCTGCAGTCGTTCTTCCAACATCGCCATATTGAAGACGAGCCTACTATGCTTGAATTGACGCTCAGCGCCATGCCCGAGGACACTGTCTTACAATTGCGCGACTTCATCCTGTCGGTAAACCGCGAGACGGCGCCTTTCACCGTGTTCAAGCGTTTATGCCTTCAACGCCTGGGCGAGAGCCGGGAGCATCGAATTAGGCAAGCTCTGACTTCCGAGCAGTTAGCCGACCGCCCGCCTTCAGTCTTCCTACGCCGACTACAGCAGCTTCTGCCGCCTTCTTCAGTGGAGACAGAGGATTCTATTTTGCGAGAGCTTTTTTTGAGTCGACTGCCCAGCCACCTTCAATCTGCGTTACTCCCTTTCCGCGACAAGCCGTTGCCCGAGCTCGCATTACTAGCCGACCAAATGTTAGCGCTGCAAGCGCCTTCCCCTTTTGCACATGTTTCGGTTGCACAGGATATGACTCATCGGCTGGATCGTTTGGAGCACTTAGTTCAGCAGTTGACTATCGGTGCTCGCAATCGCTCGTTCGTTAATCGCAGTCCGTCGCCTGGGGAGCGGCAACAGCGTTCACCATCGCGAGCGAGCAGAACCGGTCGTCAAGGACCCCTTTGTTTTTATCATCGACGCTTTCGCGAGCGCGCACGCAAGTGCTCGCCGCCCTGCGACTGGGAACATCGTCAGCGACGCTCTACAATAACGGCCGTCAGCGCCGCGGCGCAAGATCGGCGTTGCATTTTTCTCTCCGATCGCCGCTCCGGCTTACGCTTTCTTGTCGACACAGGCGCTGCTGTTAGCCTTCTCCCATGCCACTGCGCCGCGCCTGTTGAAAAACTCGGCAACACTGCACAGCACTCTTTGCAAGCCATCAATGGCACGACTATTGCCGTCACCGGTTTGAAGACACTCACCCTCTGCTTTGACAATCTTCCGCCGATGACCTGGACGTTCACTGTAGCGCAAGTAGACATTCCGGTGGTTGGTGCAGATTTCATTTGTCACTACAGGTTGGTCGTCGATTTGGCCAGCGGCCACGTCGCTCCTCATGCTTTCAATTCCAACCTTACTTGCCGTCCCGCAGCCGCCATCTGCCCTCAGCCTAACGAATTCGAACGAATGCTGCTGCAGTTCGTTCAAACTCAGGGGCAAACCGATCCCAAGACCCATCAGGCGCGACGCCGTCTCGTGCATGTCGAGCATGCCATCGAGACGACAGGACCGCCGGTTTACAGCAGGCCACGTCGTCTGGCTCCCGAACGCCTGCGCTTAGCCAAGCGGTACTTCGATGACCTCTTACGCCAAGGTGTCGTCAGACCTTCAAACAGCAACTGGTCATCACCACTGCACATGGTCCCGAAGCGGCAACCAGGTGAGTGGAGGCCGTGTGGTGATTTTCGTAATCTGAATCGTCGCACTAAAGCTGATCGCTACCCCATCCCACACATTGCGGATTTCAACAGCAGCCTTCGAGGCAAGACGATTTTTTCCAAACTTGACCTAGCAAAGGCGTACTTTCAAATTCCAGTGCGCCCGCAAGACGTCCCAAAAACGGCCGTCACTACGCCCTTCGGCCTGTATGAGTTTGTCATGATGCCGTTCGGCCTCAGGAACGCAGCGCAGACGTTCCAACGCGTCATTGATCAGGTACTCAGAGGCCTCGACGGATGCTTTGCATACGTCGATGACATTCTTATTGCCAGTAGCTCCGAAGAAGAACATCGCGGTCATCTTACCGACGTGTTCAGCAGGCTAGCGACGTATGGATTGCGAGTGAACCCAGAGAAGTGTGTCATGGGAGCCCAAGCATTGGTTTTTCTAGGCCACCTTGTCGATCGCCGAGGCATCAAGCCCTCCCCGGACAATGTTTCAGCCATCCAGAATTTCCCGAGGCCGAAGACGCTGAAGCAGTTACGCCAATTTCTTGGCATGCTCAACTTTTATCGAAACTTCCTACCCGATATCGCCTGTACTCTTAAACCCCTGGACAACTTGGTTAGCAAGTCACGAAGTTCCTTGGTTTGGGAACCCAGCGCTATTGACGCATTTAACGCAGCCAAATCTGCTTTAGTCAACGCCACCACTTTGGAACATCCGGACCCGACCGCGTTGCTCGCTCTCATGGTGGACGCCTCGGATCAAGCAATTGGCGCGGTCCTGCAGCAAAGAGTCGGTGGCGAATGGCGACCGTTATCATTTTTTTCCAAACGACTACAAGAGCATCAGAAGCGTTATAGCACTTTCGGCAGAGAATTGTTGGCCGTCTATGCGGCGGTGAAGCATTTCCGCTCCACGGTAGAAGGCCGCGAATTAATAGTCTACACCGATCATAAACCACTTGTTCGTGCTTTTGAAAATGGCTCGCAAGGGCTTACTGACCGCGAAATTAGGCAGCTCGATTTCGTAACTTCCATGCAAGTCCAATTGTGCCACATAAGCGGTAAAGAGAATGTCGTCGCAGACACTTTATCACGCAAAATTTATGCAGCTACAGATGGTACATCAACGCTTTCCGCCGAGGAAATTGCGCGAGCCCAGAACGAGGACCCAGAATTCGATTGGGTCAAGAGTCACACCTCTTTACGCCTAGTCGCGGAGCCGGTCGAGGGATGCGCATACCCGATCTGGAAAGACGTCTCCTCGCCGGAGCCACGCGTTTATGTTCCCGCTGCGCTACGAATGGCATTGTTTCACGCCATCCACGGACTTTCGCACCCGGGGATACGGGCTACAAAACGCCTTTTCTTGACAAGGTATGTGTGGCCTGGTATCCAACGAGACTTGGCACAGTGGACGCGAGGTTGCCTCCAATGCCAACAGACGAAAATTCACAGACACACACGGTCCCCCTTGAAGGAGATTCCTCTTCCTTCCAGCCGATTCGAACATGTCCATTTAGATGTTGTTGGGCCGTTGCCCCCCTCGGAGGGATTCAAGTACCTCCTCACCGCCGTCGACCGATTCAGTCGCTGGCCGGAGGCCTGGCCTATTCGCGACACGGCAGCACAGACGATCGCTGAAACGTTTTTATCCAACTGGATTGCACGCTTTGGGATGCCGCTTCGCATTACGACCGACCGTGGGCGGCAATTCGAATCACATTTGTGGATAGCTCTGACCAAACTTTTAGGCATTCGCCATATTCCAACGTCTTCATATCACCCCCAGGCCAACGGATTGGTCGAACGGTTTCACCGTCACTTGAAGGCCGCCCTCACTGCGCGCATGCAGGCTGTGGGAGTTAAATGGACGATGGCACTACCCTTGGTACTACTGGGAATTCGGACTGCGGTTAAGGCGGACCTCGGGCTCGCGCCGGCAGAAATTGTGTACGGCTCAGCACTGCGACTTCCCGCAGAGTTCCTAACGTCAAGTGCGCCGCCACCTTCCGGAGACCCGACCGCATTCACGGACAGGCTTAAAGCCGCGATGCGTGCGTTACGCCCGACGCCACCGCGTCACAGCCTCACGCCAGTCTTTGTCAGCAAGAGACTCAGAGACTGCAGCCACGTTTTCATCCGAGAGCCCGGTTTGACAAGTGGCCTTGCCCCCCCGTACTCGGGCCCCCTTCCGGTCCTCCGCCGCACGGACAAGACCGTCACCGTAGACACTGGCGGAGCCCCGGCAACAGTCGCGATCGATCGGGTTAAGCCGGCTTTCATCGTGAACGACCAACCCCAAAGGCCACCCACCGCTCACGCGTCCGTCACGTTCCAATGGCCCCCAGGAGGGCTCTAGGGGGAGAGTGGTGTAGTGACAGCAGGTTAAAACGAATACCTGCTCATCGGAGAGGAGCTACTGTGGGGTGGTGAGTACGGTATCGGACTGGAGTACTAATTCTCTTTCTCCTTCTCTCTTTCCGCATTCGGATTCAATAAACTGTTCGTCTCCACAATAGGAAATCATAATTGGGGCCAGAAGAAGGTTGCAAATATCATCTACAATACAGTTAAAACAATGACGCAAAGAAAGTGACTTGTTTATTCAGATATTGTGGAACTTGTCTGGACGGTTGACTTTACGTTTAACTTTGTTCGCGATATCTCCGTTCGCGTAAAAGTAAACCTCATCTATGATAGTGTTCCAGCCCGGAGCATGTCACTTCGACGCAAGCGTTTGGACGCGGGGGCAGTTCGATGCAGGGCAGTTCGACGCGGGTCAGTTCGACGCGACGTCACAGGCTCAGCCGTCAGGCCTGTCTCCGCAAACGATTACCGCTCCTTTCGCAACCATTCTCCCTATTTGACGGCTCACCTCCATGTACATGTTCTTCCACCCACTTTCGGGTATCTGCTCCATATTTTTACATGGAGCCACCGGCAACTTCCGCGACTTAACTCCAATGTATACGCTACCTCATTCGACCACGTTGCTTCTTTTTCAGTTGTCGTCTTTCTCCCAACTTAGCGGCTCATCTCCGTGTACATGTTCTTGCTCACAAATTCAAAATGTTATTGCTATGTTGGAGCCCTGGGCATCGGAATGCATCAGGGGAAAACGATAGCTCAGGACGAACCTGCGGACAAAGAAGACGACGTGTCAATTGTGTGCGCGTGTACTCGTTTTGCCTGAACTGTTACGCTTGCTTGATAATAAATGTTATTGGTCTTGTGTGTGTGTGTGTGTGTGTGCGTGTGTGTTAACTCCGAGCCCATAACACTTGGACATTGCATGTAGCTCCGTCAATGGACATGGAGCAAAGATATTGGGATTGGAGAAAGTGGTTACTGTTGCTTTATAGCCAGAGGTATTAATATTGGAGAAATATTGGAGAAAGTGTTAATAAAGGATATTAAACCGTCAGGACTGGAGATAAGCCATAGTGCCTGGAAATAGGCATCGCTGTCGGGGAAGGTAGGCTTTACAAAAATTGCGCGCAGTTCCATGTGAATACGTGGTGCAGAGACACGAAAGTGGGAGCAAGAACGTGTACACGGAAATAAGCCCTTAGATCGGAACAAAGATGACAATTGGGAAAGCAACGTGATCGAATAGGATAGCCTATACGCTGGAGTTATGCAGCGGAATTTTCACGCGAGACCATGAAGAAGCATGGAGCAGAGACCCGAAGGTGGGAGCAAGAAAATCTACATGGAGATGAGCCGCTAAGCTGGGAGAAAGTCGACACAACTGGGAAAGAAGCAACGTGATCGAATAAAGTCGCGTATACATTGGACTTAAGTCGCGGAAGTTGCCGGTGGCTCCATGTAAAAATATGGAGCAGATACCCGAAAGTGGGAGGAAGAACATGTACATGGAGGTGAGCCGTCAAATAGGGAGAATGGTTGCGAAAGGAGCGGTAATCGTTTGCGGAGACATGCCTGATGGCTGAGCCTGTGACGTCGCGTCGAACTGACCCCGCGTCGAACTGCCCACACGTCGAACTGCCCACACGTCGAACTGCCCTCACATCGAACTGCCCTGCGTCGAACTGCACCCGGCGTCGAAATGACATGTACCCTTCCAGCTAGAACAGGCAGTCAAGAACCTGACACTCATTTATGCTTGACGATCAGAGAGACTACCGTATCGATGTAGATGTGTGTGCTTGTGAATAAACGGGAACGGTTGCCCTGAGAGTTTCTGTTCAACGTTGTAAGCGACGTTTGCACTGGGAGACGCCGCAACAGATAGGTTGCCTAGTTTACTAGCAAAAACATACGATAACGAAAGAGCGAATAGTAGGAATTCACTTAGCTTTCGGAACAGCCTGGGTCCATCTAGAGTGGTTGAGGAGGGCTCCTTGGTAACGACTGACAGCTCTTTTCCCATGATAAATGAAACCCTTTCGTCGCGTGGCCGGCAGTACCGCATTTTCAATTGCACTATCCAAATAAACAAAAGGGAAATATATGTGCTGGATATTTATTGGCAGAGAGCACAAACGCGAGAAAACCGAGTGGAAGGAAGGTAGAGAACTCGTAGCACACGAACTTAAAATACTAGCTATAAAAAATTTCCATTACAGGGCAGCTTGCTTGTTCAGCAGAAATAATAACTGGGACGTCCTGAGAAAGATAGCGCTCATCCCAACAATACGAAAACTTTGATATCGTTTTGCGCGTTGGCGAGTGGATGGTTTTTCATTTTTGCCAATAAGTAGAGAACAGAAAATCTGCATCCTTAATCATTATGAGGTTACGCCCTAGACTACGAGCTCTTATTGTTTGACCGCGCTACAAACTTTCCTATTTGTTTGTGCATTGCAACATAAAGAGTTTTCATTCAAAATCATCAAGCAAATGGTGGTAATAAGATGCAACTGCTCTTTACGCTTTGCAGGATAATATGGAAAGTTTTTCCGTTGAAATGAAACGTACATAAAATACAGGATCATGTAGCCATTCATGAAGTCATAGTTCTATCACTGTTTCGTCTTTTCTGAAACATCGTGTTGGACTTCTTCGCAACTTTTCTTTATCTTACGAAGCTTTCCAAGGAGCCAAGTTTTCAATGTTCATAATTTTTGGTTTTAACCTTCTCTCGCGTCGGCACACACAGAAGTATGTACGAAAACCGAGCAGGAAATTGTTTGGACGCAAAAAGAAAGTTGGCTTTCGCGATTTTTGTCAATGCTCAATAAATCAGAATGCATCATTCACCATGGAAAGTACAAAACGTAAAATTAGGGTGTTGATTGACGACTTGCAACGGTGCAGGTCGCCAGGAAACGCCATGGCCAATTTCACCGTTACAAAACATCCCATCTTTAAAAACGTGAAGTCACGAATTGTCGTACGCTAAGTTTCCTAATAATTGCACGAGAAATTACTTCTTCCAACTTTTCAAAAAACTGAATTATTTATTTAAGAATAAGGAAGCTATTTGCACAATCAACAATGCAACGAACCGAATTTGTCGAACTTCATTTATTGCTTCTATTCGAACTTACTGGCCAGCGGAGAGGAGAAGACTGTCGGCCAATTCGTCCAACGACCTAAACAAAAACTGCGTTGGAATACATGCACTTTCAACTGCGCTATATAAACGGCAACCTTGACTTTGGAGAACTCCCCAAACGGTAAAATGGGTTCAACAGCAACGAGCAGTAAGCTGAATGAATTCGCTTGAACATCTAAACAATCATTCAGTGGCGACATCCATTCCGTCATATGCTACCACCAAACCGATCGAACTTCCGCGTCGTTTGTTCCTCCAATTAGAAGGTTGAATACTAAAACGAACTAAGCCAAAAAGCAAATCAATTGCAAGTGCTGCTTCTACACATGCGGTTTTTACCTTGAATTTGCTGCACGTCACGTAACCGTAACTGAAAAGACAAAAGAAAGTGAAAAACGGGACAGTAAGGAAATATGAAGTACAATGCAAAGTGTAATACATAAAAAGGGCTGTGAGGAGTTTGTTCAAGACTACTTACGATCTTACGGAAATGAGCACAGGATTCCGTAAGGTGGTAAGTAGTCTTGAAAGATACAACGTACGATATAACGATAATGGCTTACGCAACATAATCTTCATTGTTGAACAGCGGGCCAAGATACTGCTCGCTGTGTTCACTTCCCTTACCCGTGGCTGACGCCAGGCAAGATTCGATCACATCTACCGAAGCGTAAAGGAAAAGGTGAAGCTTCACTTCAGCGTCCTGACCACCCTTCATTCTTATATAGAAGGGCGCATTCTAAACCTCCAAATTATCACTGCGAATCATTGCGCGATAACTACATTTCACCGAATGAATACATATGCCAGCCGATTAAAACTTGCGAAAGGGAGAACGACAAAAACATTACCTCGCGATCCAAAATTGCCATGCAAACAGCCATATAGGAGAGGGATATTTCATACAAGCCTTTCCTGCACCTAGGAAAAATGGTTACAGGCTTTTCTCGTGGGCAAATGACCAAAACTGATAAACAGACCGGAAATTGACACTTGGATATTTTGGCAAAAGCGAGAAACAGTAAACATTTAATACATGGTACAATAACGACTCTACAGACAAAAGAAATTACATAGTGTCGAAATTGAAGCGATTCCTTCGCGATTCGCGCTTATCCTGGGCCACCTCCCTCCGATGAAGCAACAAAATGAATAAGCCGATGACGCCAAAGAATGTGCTAAACGCGATGATGCTTTCGCGGAGCACCTTCGCCGGCATGATGTACAGCTTCCGCGACCAGCTGCTCGGCTGGTTTGCCGGATATGGAATAATGTACAGCCGGGAATTAGGCACCACGTGCATCCAACCGGTGCTACTGCGCGACCACGTCGGTATACCCGCCGACATGCCTTCTATGAAGCTTAGCGAACGACCCAGACCGAACACCTTGTACGGCAGCAACAGCGACCGATGAGTCGAACTGTAAAGCAGGCTGTGCACGCTGCTGAACGTGCGGGCATCCAAATCCTTAAAACGAACTTGAACAGTAGAACCTGGCCAGATGACACCAGGACCGTGACCGGACAGCTCGCAGGATCCGTTACACAACGGTGAGTTGACTTGCACTTTCATAAACGTTGTCTCGAACTCGAACGAGGAGGATAGAAAAACCGACACTGGCCGTTGGGCCTCCTTCCGTTCAAAAACAATGACATCCAAGCTACCCGTTTCCATTAAGTCGAAAAAGGCTGCCTCCTCGACAAATCTGCCTTCGTACAGCGGATTCCACTGAATGGTGAACCTTCTTGGCAATTCATCGCTGCCCTGCCAAGGTCCATTTTCAAGTATGAATACGCCTCGGCTGCCATTCTCCTTTTCCAATACTACCAACAGATCCGCAAATCCGTCGGCGGTGAAGTCTCCAGCGCGCAAGGCGACCGGGCGATCAGCAAGACTAGCCTTCAGGTGCCACTGACTGAGTTGATCCGCCGCGGAGAGGTTCAGCTCCTGCCAATACCACCGACCATCG
>CBXJ02000197.1:0-17021 GCA_000612645.2 Trichuris muris | reverse complement strand
TAACAACTTTCCACTAGTCAGTTAATGCAGATATGGAAGTGGAATAATGTGATTGCAGGAACATATGGGTTACCGAGGTCGACATCACCGTCTCTGTTAAATGAACTGTTGTCCGATACAGATGGTCACTTTTGTCTTAATGTTTTTTCAAAGCGCTTCGATGCACCCTATAGTACCAGAATGAGTTATTCCATCAGATAGCTGTGCGTGACGTCGAATTGATAAATATTCTGATTAAACCCGTTCGTTCTTACTCACCTTGAGGGCTTATCGTTGTGTCCATGGAGGTTCATTCCACAATGCCTTAGTCAATTTTGTCTCTGGGCAAGGGAATGAAACGAAGCAGCGTACTGCAACCTGTTCTTATACATTATTTATATTTATCTTTAGACGGGAATTCGTGGCAACGAAATACTTGTGTTGTCCACGTACCACTGTACAATGAAGCACGTTTCCTTGCATTTAATTATGCTTAATTAACCCGCTGTGTCTTTAGATTTCCTCCCCCATTTTAACCAACGCTTCTCTGCTTCGGTTTGCATCTCTTTTGCTAGCGTGGTTAGTAAGGACGCTCCGAAGAGCATTCTCAAACGTTTCGCCTGATTTCATTCATCCTACCAAGTTTGCAGGCACACAGGATGATATCATAATGCTTACAGCATATGTTAAGTTCGAATTTTGTGCAAACGATGTTGTTCCCTTTGGCGATTACGGGAAAAACGACTTGTAAAATGTGTACAGTTATCGGGTCGTAACCGTTAAGCAGCAGTCCAATTATTTTGGTGCCGTTGAAAAAGTCAATTCATTAAGGGGCCTCTCAGTAGGTTCAGGATAGCGTTATTGAATAATATGCAGTCGTGATCAGCTGATGAGAAAGTGCACAAGATGACGTGCTCTGGCCGGCGAAATGTGATCCTTCTGAGCAAATGACACGTCTAAGCTTATTTCGGTGCTTCTAATTGGGTAGTTGAAGGAAAATGCCCTGCTTGGGTAACTCAGGACCAAGAAGGCGCCTACCTCTATAATGAGGAATAAGCCTTACCTTGAAGCCAAGTCCCAGTAGCGTGCATTAGTGAATAGCAATGCTGAATTAAGCTTGCTTCAGTAGTTTGCATAATTTTCAGGAAACAACTGTGTGTCCTTCTCCGCGGGAGCTGGGAAAGTTCAATGAAGTTTGTTCCATATCCAAATCCCGTCGGCATGCAAAATGTAAATATGTTTACATGCAGGTGAGCCCATGTTTGCTGTTTCCTCGCCTTCAGGGATAGATGGTAATTTATTTTCTTTCTAAGAGATCGCCCTAAATTGTAAATTTGTTGTGCAGGTGTGAGCGCTAGCAGCTTACTTTCAACTTTTTCGGAATACTTCAAAGTTGCAACTTTTCTACTCTTTTGCAGCGTGTAATTCTTTCCAGCATTAATCGCTAGACGTTTGTAATTTTTTCTGAAATAATGTTGTGCCTCTTTGTGGTGCAGTACATATCTGAGCTGAAGCGTACATATTTACGTTGTGATTAATATGGATAGATGCATCCGAGGAAGCGTGCATTTGGCATTGTGCTCGTAAGTCTAGTTATAGTTATTTTCTCTACTTGTCCTGAACTTTTTCGTAAATGACTGAGTTTGCTTGGCACACGCTTAGGCCGAAACTTAATTTTTTAGGTTAATTAGCTTCTGAAGAAAGCTATTTCTGTAATTGTATATATTGCTTTCTTGTGATGAGTTCGTGTAATAAGAATGCCTTTTTTGATACCATTTAAGGTAAAACTTTTCGTATTTGTCCGTTCTTCCGTGCTTGCCACAAGCAAGCGTTCAAGTTTGCCATATCTGCTCCGTCTCTATAGATTTAAGCCACATGCGTATTTGTCAAACTGGAAAAAATAAAAATAAGCTAAATTAAAATTCATTGCAACGTAATCGGGTCTGTCAACGATATGACATTGGATGTTTATTCTGCCGGTTGCTGTTGTAGCTGGAAGGCACTTTGGCGGATGAAAGACCATGCAGTGTTACTATTGCTCATATGAAAGCTTGCTGGAGTTGCTTGCTGCTTTAAATGTCTTACCGAGAGGACAGTGGAAGTACGTGCATTGGTATTATTTTAATGCTCATTGCGTATGTTGTTGTATGGAACTAGAAAGTCAACGTTACAGTAATTTTAGTGGTATGGAGTCATGCGAAGCGGTGCATGTCATATCACGTAGCATGTCGGCGCAGTTGATAAACTACGTGGACTTGCACTCGTAGGGCAGAATTTACGGGCATTTCGCAATTTCTTGAAGTCGAACTTATCATCATTTGCATAAATGTGCATTTGATTCAACTTTTATTAGGCACAAATGACCCGTCAGTGCGCATTGCAGCTCTCATTATGAGGTCATGTCTTACCCTATTTTAGCCGTTGTGCATTTTGACGTATAATATAAGTTAAACAATACCAAGTGAGGAAGCCCATTGAGCCAGTCGCAGCAGACCCTCAATGTAGAGGCTGTCCCAAGAGATTCCAACCTTAGAGCTGTGCTCGCGGCGAAACAGGTTTGCGAGCTTGGTCATCAATTTCCTCATCCAGTTGGCAGTCTTATGGAAAACCACTTGCAAATCGTGGTTCTCCAACGCGCTAAAGCAGGAGACGAATATATCGTTTACGACCAGGGTTCCTTGTGACGTCAGTGGGGAAAAAACGCCCCGCTTTCGAACTCTGCCCACGTAGGCTATTTTCTCCAGCCTAATGCCAGCTTGGCCATCCAAGACGATGACGCAATGATTGGTCGTAGCCTTTGAGGCGAACCGTGACCATTTGGAAGCTAAGCGCTCGACGTGATCCAAGGAATATGGTTGGCCATTGCAAGGTATTAAGGGAATCAAGTGCTCAGGCGTTAGGGTCAAACTTCGATTGAACTGAGTGGTCAAAAGGACGAAGTCGGTATCAATGGACGGATTTTTGTGAATCATTGTGTCGACTCTTTGCATTTTATTGACATCCACAAGTACCTAGGAAAACACGTAATAGATTAGCAAGCGGCTCTGATATTTCCTATTTGCGTAAGACATTTACGTGGTCGCCCAGGCTCAATTGGTCCATCCGTTTGAACTTGTTGCCTACGTTTACTTGCATATCAGAGCTGAAGCATCCACCGCCAGCTAACCTTGACGAGGGGCCCTCGTGTAGTCTCGGGTTGGACTGCGATAACGTTGCCACATTCACGTCGTCAGGACATTGTCCGCACTCCCTTTTAGTCGCGTGTGCTCTATCAGTGCTGGCAGTCTTGATCTGCGTGCTTAACATGTTTGCCGATGAACTAAATGAGAGTTTTCTTACTTTAGCCGCAGCATAGCTTCCTGGGTATACAAATACAGGTACACCTCCTCCGTGGCTTGGATCGCCCTGACTAATTGGAGGAGGGTTCGTTCTTTTTTGAATTGCGTCATTGTCATTGTTTGGACGTTTTGTCATATCTTCCACAAGTGGCGGGGTTTTAGGTGGCAAGACGCAGTTGTCGCATAAGTAGTTTCCGTCTTTGATATTCACTTCCTGCAGATTCGTTGGTTCTTTTCGATTGAGGCATCCAACTTTGCAGGCAGTTACCATATATCCGCTTCTGAACGTCAGTGATAAGTGATAGATTAATTTTAGCTTATTTCTATGGACGCGAAGTTTACCTCATGTTTGACTTAAAATTACTGGCTTTCGTTTGTTTTCCACAGAGGCTATTATGTCATTGAAAAGTTAATCTTTCGTTGGTTTAAACATGCCTTTAAGCTTGTAAACTCTGTTCAATGTTTTGGTGCAGCACATGTTCAATGTGAATAGTACAATCAAAAAGATTGAAACTGCTTTGGCTACAGTCTCCGCCTTTTTTGTTCTATGCCGTAGAAAGAATTACTAGGAATTGGAACGAACCAGTCATCCCGGAACGTTTTCCGCTATCCGAGGAATTCCCATAACTGAGCGGACAATTCTTGTTGCTGCTTTGTTGAAGGTTGAAGATTCGGGAGCACCCTAGGAGCGTCATTAATTAAAGTGGATCTAGTGATGACTTTTTGGGAAATTCTGGTTTCCACTCAGCCTTGTACGACGAGTTACTCATTATACGGGCGGTATTCCGGAAGGCAGCGTACTTATTGCACAATGCAGCTACGTAACTGTAAGTGGTCGAAAAGACGCAGTGGGGTAATATGTTGGTTGACTAATGTTCACCTGTTTGTCCTGATATTGTCCCATTGGTTACTGTCATGTTAACAATTACGGTACTTGTAGCGAAGCATTTGTTGAACTTACGGGGTTCTTCTGACGGTCTTCACCATTTCAGTGCCCTCGGACGGTTTCGTCAGCCGGAATAGTTTCACGATGGGCTCGGACGAGCCGATTACGTCATCTTGCTGAGCCTGTGTTTTCAATGCTTCTGCTTCACTGAGCGCGGATACGTCTAAGCATAAGTCATAGTTCATAAATGTTGAAAAGCCGTATTTTCTGTTCCCTAGCCGTTAGTTATACCTGGGTCAAAGTCCTGTGGTCTGACGCTGTACGCTTCACACGTTTCTGTGGTCATCATTTCGTGCGGATCGTCAATGCGACAGTATACTGGACTAATTCTGCAGGATGGCATCTTTGCAAAGCGGCTTTGGAAATTTGGTGATCTGTATACCTGCCGTTGGCTAGCTTCAGGAGACCGCGAGCAAAGTGGTTCACTTGAGGGCATGCAGGTTCAGACGATGTAGCTTTGCACTCCTAATGGTGAAAATGCATGAAACGTCTTTGGGCTAGTGATATTTCCAGCTATTCTGCTACCGTTGGTGATCCGCAAGCAATTGGTTTCGTGCAGCTTAGCTTCACGTAGCCACGACCTTTTGCATAGACGGAGAGTACCTCGTTTGGTCGGCAATGAAAGGTGACAAACTCTGCGGGATCCACATAGCCAGCAGTTACTACATGTAGTATGGTCAATGCAAAAGTGAGAGCGGATATCGCAGGCTCTTTAGCATGCATGATGTATTAATTGTGAAAGTCACTTCTTTATGTATTCATATATAAGGGAGAGAGCCGGAAAACTTGACAATGACTCAAATTCGGTCATTCTCTGTGAAATATACAAGGCAAGCAATAGGTGACCTGTCTTGTTGCGCAAACGTCTCGTCCTATTGTTTTGATCTCTGCCAATGAATTTTACACGATTCTGTGTCATTGTGTCGCGTACTTTCTTCCCACCTGCCGATTTCGCCGACGCATTTTCAATGGAAAAAAAGTTTACCTAATTTTATTGCTGATCCGAAGAAAGAGCAAGTCGACCAGCGAGTGCGCCAGCTGTAGATTGCCACCAAGGTGCCTATGGGTCAGTCGCGTATGCATTCATTCTTCTGGATGGTTCATTTGACTCACTTTTGCCTTATGGATGTCCATTAGCGATGGGGGTTGATTTGTTCTCTTTGCCTTTTGCGGCGCCCATCAGTGACCCGATGACCCGCAAAAAACGGGGTCGCCAACGTCGCTCCTACGGAGGTTATTTTTGCGCATTCCCGTCGTAACGCGTGAAAAGCATTCACTTGTATTGATAGTTCCATCATCGTGCCTATCTTTTGTGAAAGCATTTCACCTTGTTCGTTTTATTTTTATTGGTGTTTCCTTACGCGTCACAACACTTTATAGCTGTGTGAAAAACTGCGTGTTTTCTTTTTTCGTGCAAATGTAAACCCTGCAAGTTTACGATCAAAGAGCAGCGACAGTTGTTAAATGAGAAGAATGAAATGCGACGCAACTTCGTGCTCACCATCGGTAACCGAGTTAGGTTGCAACGCTGGAAACAAAAAAGCGGCAACTGCTTCTTTGCTTAATCCTGAGATTGGTCGTCATTCCTAATGCTATATTCATTATGATAAAACAAATGTAAGGAACGCTTTCCAACTGCGCTGACGACGGAACACGACAGTTACAAAAGCTGCGCTCAATAAAGATCGTTGAACAAGGATACCGTATCACTTTATTTCATAATTATGAGGCGCCTTGTTACTATTTTCTCTTGCTTCAAGAATATTCATTATGATAATGATATATTCGCGCCTTAAGTCGTGAAAACATTCCAAGCAATAATTGAACTTGCAGTGCGCGAAAATAGCTATTTCCAATGGTTTGCTATCCTGCTAGTGGTCTAAAAGTTACTGCAAATGATCTATCAAACCCATTGTGCTAATGATCTGCTGTTAATTTTGGAACGATTTCCACAGTAGAGATTATTTGTTTGAACGGGTGTATGCCGTATCAATCAGCAACATGAATACGGGCAGGCTTTCGTTCGATGCAAGTGATAAAGGTTTATGCAGGTGATAAACAGTGAAGCACCCTCCACATAGGTGCACTGAACATCAGTTAAAGAAGTCTACCAATGGTACCATAATTTTCATGTGCAAGCATGAAATGCTCTCCTCATTTACGTTCTGCTGTTCTGAGCAAACCGCAAACGCTTAATCGTGTTCATGAGTTTACTCAAAATAAGAAATATTTATTCCGTTTCCACGCGGTATAAGTTGCTTGGCGTGTCAAATAGAAAGCGGCGGCTACTCTTATACATACATATATATTGATTAAAGAATCACGGAGATTTCTTCCCGTTGATCACGTTCCAGAAGCAAATGGATGGAAAGCTTTATTTCTGAACACGTGGCGCTAAAAAGTTTAGCGAAGCTTTCGAGCCTCCTCTGGGCTCGTCATCAGCGCTGTGGGACGTGTCTTGTTTGCTGAGGTCCAGCCAACCAGTTCTGGCCTTCAGGAGAGGTTCTTCCACCTCGGCCGAGACAACGGTGGAGGCCCGTCAGATCGAACCTTGATCAGTCCGAGCTGATCACCTCCATGTTCGGACCGGGCTTCGAAGCAACTACCTTACTGACCGTCCGTGGTCGCTGCTCAGCGTGTAATCGAGCAGCGAGCGCGGTAGGATGCAACACCTGCTTTTATTGACAATAGCATTCCAAACCTCGCTGATCTGTGTACCCCTATCGCGATTCATCGGCGCATAATGCAATATATATATATATATATATATATTTTTATTTATTTATTTATTTATATTTATTTATTTATTTATATTTGTGAAGACTGGATGTCTTGTAACGGGTATGTAGATCTTCATTGATGGTTGTCACGGATTTTTCCCGTTTTTTAAGTATCTGTAAGTATACTGAAGCGATCTCCCTACCAGCAGATGGATGAGAGTGGATATTAGAAAGAGCGCAAACAGCACACGTACGCAACCGTATGTAACCGTATATTTCGGAACTCGAGCGTTCCGAAATATACGGTTACATACGGTTGCGTACGTGTGCTGTTTGCGTTCTTTCTAATATCCACTCTCATCCATCTGCTGGTAGGGAGATCGCTTCAGTATACTTACAGATACTTAAAAAACGGGAAAAATCCGTGACAACCATCAATATATATATATATATATATATATATATATATATATATATATATATATAATACGTATACGCATGCTTCGCAATTGTTGGTTGATTGGATAGGCTTTTTATTTGCCAATTTATGTCTTAATTTCCATTGGCAACTTTAATTCTTCATCAGTACGGGTTAAAGTTGCAAACGCTGAGTCAGTGTTACCCAAAGGAACGACACGCATGCTAGGACAAATGCCTTTTGAAAACTTAAGTCGTGGTATGTGTTTGTAAAAGTAAGTCACTGAAGGACAGTTGTCTGGAATTAAACGCTGCTATTTCGCTTTTTGCTGCCATAAGGGGACTTCTACCTCTTTCTGCTGCCATTTCGTTGCCATAAAGGGACTTAGTTGGAACTTCCGAAGAATGACAGAAGTAAAGTATTCAGTGTATGTAAATGTTTCAATTGTTTCATTAATAAAACGTTGCTTTGACTGCTGCTCTTTCCATTCATAATTTCACAACTTGTAAGATTACGTCAGTTTAGGCATTAGAAAGAACGTCGTTTTTATCCTTTCAGTCCCAACTTTTACCCAGCACTGAAATTATGAAATCCTGCATCCACGTTTACCACATTGGAATGGAAAAGACATCGTCAAGGCAGGTTGAACGTTCTCATTAGGTAATTAATGACCTTTAGGCATTTTGATTTTCTCAAAGCAATTCGAAATTCAAGCAACAGCGTACTCTCACGCAACTTGGAGCTCATTATTATTTACAGGGGCTACTGTTGCTCTTTATAGGCAGAGGTTTGTTGCCGTCTTAGCCTATATTCATGCCTTACCATCTGTGAATGTGGGGTAGCACGGAAACACCATATTGTCTGGCGCCCGCCAATTGTCCAATGGTCCAGTCAATTGCATGTATTCAATTTTTATAAGAATACTTGGAGTACTGGCAACTGAAAGCACCAGCATCAGCGTACACGAATATACCTGACTGTTTTTGGGTAGTGCTGCTTTGATCAGCTAATGGAAGTGAGTTAGTTGCTCGTTGTTTCGCCTGCTCGTTTGCTTGTAATGTTGTTTTAATGTTTAACAGCAACACTAATTGCGTTGCTTAAAGGAAAGGTTTAACTGAATGTTTCTGGTGAAGATAAGTGCGTTTTTCGATTTGCACTTTTGCATGTGCACTTCTGGAAACAGTCCGAATTAGCTTTCAGGCTTGCAGCCTACTCGATGTATCATGCATAGTTTGCTGACTCATTGATAGTTAACGCCAACCTCGTTTGACGTTTTGCAATAACTTTGACAATGATGCAGTGAAAATATATGGTTGCCTTGTAACTTCTAACTATACGTGTAAGCTATACTTTGTTAATAATAAGTGGACTGTTCTCGTTGTTCGTTATATAATATAACATCCCATCGGTAAATCGTCGGAAGTTAATTATAAATTACTTTGTAATTAACTTACGACGATTTATTGACGAGATGCTTTTACGTTATTCAAGGATGCCAATGGAATAACGCTCTTGTAAAACTTTTCAATGCGCTAATACTCTGCTTTATGAAGATGCACTCGCACGAGACGAGGTTTGTTGCGCTAGAGGCAACGTGAATTTCATTTATTTCCTCCTCCGATGCTATCTTCGCGAGCAGCGGCAATCATAGTTACAGTAAGCTGGCCAAAGGTGGACGATGCGCAGGGAAAGTGCTGCAGCGCGCCACCGCTTTGCAAACGGTTGGCTATACGTTCGTGCAGTCGATTTGCCATTTAGCTTAAGAAATGCGCATAGTAGTTCTATCCGTTTTATAGAAACATTTACGCATGTATGCGAGAGCAGTTGTTTAAATGTACGTACGGTTGTGCTACTTGTTTTACGTTGTTGAGCCGTTGAACAATTTATCAGTTCTGACAAGAGTGGTTTCGCGGTCAATCAACAGCGGAGAAATTAGGTCGCACGCTAATGTTTTGAATGTTTTTGTAGTCTACTCCATGCACGAACGAGCTTCAATATTACCTACAATTGTAGGCAGTGTACGACATCACGTTAAGTCTTTTGAAGCACTGCATGGAGAATATCCTCGCAGTTCGATTGTGGAAAACGGCAACTGGCAGTCGAAATTTTGTTGCATTGCTTCAACGGTAGCTAAAGAAATGGTACAGTTTTGCGACCTCGTTGCAAACCGTTCCAGCTGCTCCTGCTATCACAGTCAACAATGAACTAGTAGATTATGCTTCGCATTAATGGGCGCCCCACTGGTAAAACTGGAATTTCCAAATTTGCCGTTATCAAAGGTTGCTTTAAACGACTGTCTCGCCGCTTCAACTGCCTACATCGCCCAAGGGACCAATTTCAGTAAGGTCTTCGTCCAATGATCAAACAATTGTGATCAGCTGTGACTGTGTCCGACTTTGTGCTTCACCGTTGTCGTATATTTTTGCTGGCTTCCTTCCTGGCCTTCAAACAATGCTGCCAGCCGTTCGAAAGCGCACAGTGCAGCGTGTCCGTTTGGTCTGCCTCCCGAAAAGGTAACGCGACGTTCGCCTCCCAATCTCTTCTGTCATGTACACTCGAACAGGGTAGATTGTTTACAACTGATCATGTGCAAACACTTGCATTCGCGCTCTGCTGCATCTGCGAGTCACGTGTGCCACAGTGTTTTTGCGGATGTTGTTGCGCGCAGCCCCATTCGCAAGCAGCCAAATGAGTTTTAGTTAAGAGTAAGCATTTCCTCGCGCCATTATCAGCCAGGCAATTTTCTTCATTCGATTATTATGTCCTAGGAGTGATTTTCAGGTTTCAGCGTATGCTGTGTCCAAGTTGCATACGCTTTGCTTACTTATAGTTTTGCAGGAGAAGCGTTTGGTTAGTCACTTGTTGCCCATTTATTCTAACCGTTGCGTTTGTTGACGCCGAAACCGCTGTTTACCCATGCAGTACGCTTTCCTTTCGTCGGTTTAGTCTATCCGCAGCGTGCTCGCTTTAGAACCTAAAGTTTAAATAAACATTGATGAGGAGGTAAGCAACAGTATTTTCCTTACATCTACGCGAATAAAATGGCGCACCTACTTCGAGTGTGTTGGGGGAAATAAGGGGGATCTTTATGTGACGTTTAACGGCAACTTTATTATTTTGAAAACTGGATGTCTGGTAACAGGGAATTGTTTCATTGAGGGTGTTCTTCTCTTCATGGCTTTCTCCCGTTTGTCGTCTGTACTCTGTATTAAAGTAACACGTGCCCTACCAACGAATGGATGAGCAGGTTATTAAAAGATGTAAAGAGAACGAGTCACTTAGATGTTTATTCGAAGCTTTCGGAACCAGACGGTTCCGAAAGGAAGCTTCGCTGACGACGGAACCAGACGGTTCCGAAAGCTTTGAAAAAACATCTAAGTGACTCGTTCTCTTTACATCTTTTAATAACCTGCTCATCCATCCGTTGGTATGGCACGTGTTACTTTATTACAGAGTACAGACGACAAACGGGAGAAAGCCGTGAAGAGAAGAACACCCTCAACTTTATTAGTTCTTTAAATTATAAGGTGCTTTCTTTACGTAGAAACAATGCAGTATTTATTGTTGAAAATAGGGTGTTTTGTAACGGTTCTTCCATGTGGTATGATGGAATGTACGGCTTTTTCCCGTTGGAAGTCAAAAAGATGTCTGAAAGTATATCGAAAACAACGCCCTACCAGCGAATGGATGGGCAGTTATTAGGCAAGTCTCCAAACTGTAACATTCGTAGCTTTCGAAACTACCTTCTTCCATCTTCAGCGAATGGTAACGTTGGCGTTTATTCCGAGGTTGGGGTATTTGTAGGCCGAGAGGGATCAGATGGTATTGTGCAACATCTGGTTTTACTGATGAGTGCATTCTGTATGTCAATGACCTCCACTCCTCTGTCGCGATTCATCCAGTTCTCAGACCATTGCCAAACAAGGGATTAATATTTACATAACAGCTGGTCGACATTATTAAGCGCTGTTGTTCCATTTTTTCGTAACCTCAGGCCATTGACCTAACCTATGTTAGCAAATCTTACCATAGAATATGGAACTGGCTTAGTTTTCAGGGTGCTCTTGGCACCTGAACAGATCCCTTCAAGATGCGCGTAGCTATCGTTGGTGCTGGTCCCAGCGGTATTGCAGCCGTGAAGATCTGTCGTGACTATGGTTTTGAGCCAGTATGTTTCGACAGAGGTGACGACATTGGCGGATTGTGGTACTACACGGACGAAGTGATCGAAGGTAAGAAGTGGACTCATCGTGCTCTCATTGTTGTCTATCAGCGCTATTGAGGACGGGGATCGGTTATGAAAAGCACCGTTATAAATACCAGCAAAGAGATGACCGCCTTCAGCGACTTTCCACCTCGCAGGGAAGTGGCCAACTTTATGCATAACACTGAACTGATGAGATATTTACGCGAATACGCTGACACCTTCAACATCAGGAAATATATTATGCTGAATACGGAAGTCACCAGAATAGAGAAAACGACTGATCACGATGCCACCGGTGAATGGGTTGTCACGACTGAAAACCTAAGGTAACGCGCCCGTACTACGTGTGCGAATTGTTATTGACAACAGTGTCCTTAAGAACGAAAGAGAAGAGCTCGACACTGGCGCAGGCTGTGCTTCTGTGCTCAGGTCATCATGGCTCGCCGCGTCTTCCAGATCTGAAAGGATTGCGAGGGTCCTTTGAAGGCCAAGTGATGCATAGTCATTCGTACAGAAAGCCAGAAGGATTCAAAAACAAACGCGTCTTGGTCGTCGGCATCGGTAATTCAGCAATGGACATTGCAACGGAGCTGAGCCGTCACGCTTGCAAAGTACATTGCAATTGAATAGGCATAACTTTTTCAAACTTGGACTGTTCTTACCGTCAGGTTTTCTTGAGCACTCGTCGAGGCGCCTGGGCCTTCAGCAGAACATTTCACTGCGGCTATCCTTACGATGTACTGCTGATAAACAGGTTTTCCTTTGCGATAATGAAGTATTTCCCGGCGATCGCTAGTCGGTACGTGGAATTTTATCTGAACTCGCGATTCGACCACGCCTTATACGGCATTCGACCGCAATTCGGTGTTTTTCAAGCCCACCCGACCATCAGCGATGAACTGCCGAGTCGTGTATGTTCAGGGACCGTTGTGATTAAGCCGGATATTGCTTCATTCACCAAACGCGGAGTAATTTTCAACGACGGAAGCAAAGAGAACGACATAGACGTTGTCATTCTGTGCACTGGGTACGACATCTCATTTCCTTGTTTGGTCGTGGACGTCGACTTCGTCGACAAGAGCAATAATGTACAGCTGTATAAAAACATGTACTGTTCGCAGTTGCCTCATCCCGAAACAATGGCAGTCATTGGATTAGTGCAACCGTGGGGCTCCATCTTGCCCATCTCCGAAATGCAGTGTCGCGTCGCATGTCATCTGCTAGCTGGCTTTGGACAGTTACCGTCTCGCGAGGAAATGGATAACGAGATGAGTCTAACGCAAGATGAAATGAGGCGGCGTTATGTACGTAGTCCGCGTCACACTATTCAAGTGGACTATGTATCGTATATGGACGAGCTGTCTAAGATCATTGGAGCCAAACCAGACGCATGGCGCTACGCTTTTAGCGACCCAACTTTGGCAGCGTACATTTTATGGGGACCCTGCACGCCGTACCAATATCGTTTAGAAGGCCCTCACAAGTGGGAAGGGGCCAGACAAGCGATTGTTGAAGTCTGGGATCGGGTACGATGTCCGTATAAAACTAGCCGGATAACGATCAGCAAGCCAACTTTCGACGTTTTTACAATACCAAGATTGTTGTTCGTCCTGCTGCTTATAATGGTCTTCACGCCGCTATGGGTGCTCTTCCTGCTTACAGCTTCATAAGGAATCTGCCGTATTCTTTTACACATTCAGTTGCATTGTTTCCTTTGACGGTATAGTGTCCTGGTTTTTCTTGCTCTATTGCGTTTAGCTATGACAGAATTGAAAATCTGGCACGTAAGAAGTGTTCTCACGGTACTTTGGATAATCGAGCAAAATTTACTGAACGACACCCTGCTGCAACCGGCTGCCAAAAGCGCCTAAGGATCTCCGGGATGTATCTGACCGTAGTTTGCGTAGTCGATTAACCAATCCTCGGCGTAGGTAGGCGAAAGTTGCTTAACCAATCTGCAATGTTGGAAAAAGTGAAACGTTGGCGCGAGAGGGTCGCTCTGGCCAACCTGAGGTTGGCAACCACAAAGCGATGTTTGACTTGTAATATTCCCTCCGTAGAAGTCTCTTCGGCGTCCTCTTGGAATTCTTGGCGCTTGTAGAAAGCGTGATACACCATAAGCATTTGCAAGGCGGTTGAACCGGCTGAAAAGCTGGCTGCCTTCAAGAAAAAGCAAGTTTACAATAGACGTACCTGCGGAAACGATAGCACCAGAGTGCAGCTGTCGAAAGTACACGTCCGATTCCTTCAAGTCAAATACCCACAGCTTGTCGTCGGGCACCCGTTCCAATGAAGCGCAAAGCATTTTGGCAGTCTAAATTGATACTTTCAATGGCGAAGATGAAAAATGACTAAGACCGTACTTCAGCAGTGGTTATTCTTTTAATTCCGTCATAGTCGCGGTGAAACAATGTCGATGATAACACATAGAAGGCCTATGTGCCGAGATGAACATGTTTCAAATAAGTCGACAACTGCGTACCTGAAGAGCACCTTCCTCGAACTCGTCGACCCTAAAGGTTTTGTCATACGCTGCCCGATATCTCAGAATGGCGAAAAACAACATAAGACGACGAAAAGGGTTAACAGATAGGTAACTCAAAGGTTGTTCCATAAAATTAAACATAGTCGGCTCAGTGCTTTGACAAAATGGCCGTTTCAAAAACATTCCTGTGGAGATACGGCGACGAACTTGTTCGAACACGCGTCTAGCGGTAGCCTGCATACCTGTGCGTCACGAAAGCCCAAAATATCTTTGCGGATGAGCGTGTTCCCCGATCTAAAGAAGTAAAAATCTCAGCAAGTGGTCAGATCAACACTGCGTTCGAACGTACTTATGTACACATTAATTAAACAGAGCTTCTAATCACTGTAGTAAAAACGTCTGTGCGCAAAGGAAAAGTTTAACAGAAAGAGAAGACATTGCAGCTGTCAGGACGGGCCGTTCAAAGAGGATATGAAGTAACGGTTGTCAAACTAATGTAAACGAGGCTGTGAATTTGCTTCGACAATTCGCTTTACTAAGCAAACACCCATTTTGAATAACGCACATACAATCTCGGCCAAAAATTACCACACCATTCAGGAAGCGTATATACGAAGCATAAAGTAGTTGGATTTGCAGGTACTAATAAGTGCGGCCTTAGATCTAACCTGAATAATTCGCGTTAGCTGCGCCTGAACTAACTTTAATGCTAGGAGGATTCGTTTGATTTATTTGACAAATTATTTGACGCCGTATTCCTAGAGGCGGCACAATTTCCTGCCGTTACGATTAGGTGCAAGATTTATGCCCCGGATAAATTGCGAGCTTTCGCGTCAAGTTAGGAGTCTACCTTGCCTATATCGAGCATTCATCCCGTGCCCTGAAGCTTTAGTCACAATTTCAGGACATAGGTAGGACTCGCTGCTAAGCAGTTTCTTAGCCTTGAAACTGGGAGCAAAGCCTCATGGGCAGATACTAAATGTCGCTGTTACGTAAGAATTTGGAGTCGAGGTTCGCTATTTACCCACAGCATACTTTCTGCCCCATGCTGTAATGGCGAAGAGAAAAGCAGAATCTGTAGTTGGTTACTCTTGAAGACTGGTTTTCTTGTAACGGGGCGGTAGGTCATGTTGGAAGAGTACGGTTGGGCACCCGTTGAGTTTTATCTACCGTTCCCTGTAAGAACACCGAAGCAACCTAACCAATGGCTAGTTGGTTGGTTGTGTTAGTGGAAAAACAGGCAAACTGTGAACGTACGATCGTTTATTTCGTAGCTTTCGGAATCGACTGATTCCTTCGGAATCGTTGGTTACTCTTAAAACCTTGTATAGTCAGAATGGATAAAAGCCACTAGGACTGATTCCTTCGACATGGTTCAATCGAAAATCAAACTTGGTAACAGGAGAGATTATTATTTACAGAATTGTACTATACTGCCTGGGTTTACTATCTTAAATGCAAGTGAACTTGTTCAATGAAAGACCCAATGAAAGCTGTTTGCTTAGGAACGGACGGGAAGACCTTTTCTAGCCAGTGCTAAGGAGACTGATTTTGTTAAAACATCTTACCTGAACATCAACGCGTTGTCGTAGTAAAGATGCCGCAGATGAATTTGCATGCCTTAGTTGAAAAAATGTTGAAAATGGGGTTTTTGTAACGGGCTCAAACGTATTCATGTTGTTGGTTTAACGGCTGAGGTTCCCGTTGTAGCAATGCACTGAGTCTGAAATCACTTCAAAAAGACACCTTAACCAGTGGCTGGTTAGGCGGTATTTATTGATGAAAAATCAGACACAATCAACGTATGGTTCGAAGCTTTCGGAACAGCCTTGTTCCGTCTTCAGCGATGTAAAGGCTATTGCCTTCGGCTTAGGCAGTATTGCCTCGCAAAATACTCGCGGCAAATCGGTGGCGCCAAATTGTTAAACAACCTGTTTGGCGTGGTAAGCGGTAAGTTTGGTAGGCATTGATCACTAGGTGTTTTGCGCTTCTGAATTTTACTACGCTTACAGCGATTGTCGGCGCAGGTGCATTTTGAAAACCGCATGACGCAGGACATTTACGCTCCAGTCTGCGCGTCGGCGCATTCTCCTCAATACAAATTTGCCTGCTCACAAGACACTGGGAGTCTGAGCATGACACTACGTACTGAAACTCCGGTACCCTTCACGACAATTCCTCATTCAACATTTTTCACTTTTTCTTGAAAGTTGCGTAAAACAGAAAAGTGAGCTGCAAAAACTATAACGAGCGCAAATAGCATTTTGCTAAAAATGCGTCTTTTGGTCTAACCTAAATTTTTCGCTTGTTAGTATTGAATATTAAAAAGGAGCTTTCAGGTTGGCACTTACCGTACCTCTCGTACCGATGACTAACCTGCTTATACGCGCTTTGTTTTGTTAGTAATTGACTCTTTGCTGTTGGTCGATCACCGTGTCCTTGTGTTTCAACTTTCTGCCTTGTCCCTCTTCTGTCGACCTATTCGTTGTTTCTCCTGTATTCTTAGAGCTCTACTTGCACCTGCCGCTTTCTTTTGTATAGCTGCTATGCTACGATTGTTGCAATGGGCTGTTGCGTATCGCAGCAGCTGGTCGTCGCCTTGACCGTTGGACTAACTTTGTGAAGCGGTTCATCGGTTGTACCCGAATTTCACGAGATGGAATGCGGTGATACTGTGCCTTCCCCGGAGAACATGCAAGGTGCAGTAAGACTGACCGCTTTGCTGCTGTTGTCTGTAGCTTCTTAGGTACTCTGTATTTAGTACTGTATAACCTGTCATGCGAGCACTTCTAGCCGTAGATTTGCAGGAACAGCAGCGTAGGCATTTTAATTGAAATTAGGTTGCGAAAGTTCGCTTCTAATATTTGGGGAATTTGATTGCTCTCTTTCTTTCAGAATACCCGGACAGCGATATTGAGACCGTCCAGT
>CBXJ02000196.1:0-168591 GCA_000612645.2 Trichuris muris | reverse complement strand
ACCAACCTCAAAAAGTTCAAAATCAACCAATTCCAATGCTGGCGCCATGTTACGGTCGTTTCCTTACGCCTGCAACCACGATTTTAAAGAAAAGATGTAAACAAAATCTGATATACAAGAATTTTTCCCGAATTTTCCTGAAATTTCCTAGGTCATCCCTACTTGTGCCTCCCTCTGATATTGACTTAATTGACCCTCCACATGACTGAGACTCACATGACCACACGTATTGACCTAACTGTTCGTTCACGTGTTCCACACGTGTTTACCTTACTCATAGCTTTATAAGACCTTTCGTTCAATCATGACCATTCATTCAACATACGCTGACGACGGGAGTTGCCCCTCCCGAAAGCTTCGTTTTTCCTTTTCTTTAAAGTTGTCCTAACACAGGCGCACAGGTAAAGAAGAAAAAGAAGACATAATGAAGTGTGAAGAGCCTGTAAGAAGTCACGTATTTCAACTGATCTATAGTGCATACGGAGCGCATTTCCTAAAGTTAGCCAGAGATATGGAGAAGACCTGTCTACAAATCAAACTAGTTAAAGGTAAGTTGACCTTTCTTCTCAAATGTAGAGTCTGCCAATAGCTACCACCCTCATTCCAATTTAAATGGAACCATCTGTGCACCTCTCACAGTAAACAAATCCTAAACTCTTGTGGCTTCCCTCTCTTAAGGGACACTATCAGACAACACAGATACTTCCTCGCATTAGCTCGTGAAAAACTTAAGACTGTATCAATGTCCCTACAAAATGTCATTGATCAAACCTTATTCGATGCATTTGATTGGCATGATAAAATCTCAGCAATGAAGATAGCCAATTCTCAATGAAAAAAGCTGATCAAAAAATTCAACAGGCTAATCTTTCCAAGACACTAAACTGTGACCAGAAGAGATCGACCTATTAGACCAAATCCGGACGCAGGACAGATTGTAGTTGATTTAAGTTCAGCGCCACTAGGCCCCAAGCCAAAAGCAGTCTTAGCAAAAGGACTTAGTTTTGTACCTACCAAGAAGAATCCACCTATCCTTGACCTAATAGCCTGTATAGAAAAGAGCCTAATCTCAGTTGATCAAACTAAGGCCTCCACGATTCGAAATGCGATATGACCTATGCTTCAAAACTTTAAAGAAAATTTCGAAAATTTTTTTAAAAATTCGTCTTCCTAAAAGCGTAAATTTTTGAGCAGTACGGACGAAACTTTTTCACCTCTCGATGTGCTCTAGAATGATTTTAAAGCCATTTTCGCGAAAGAACGGGAAAAAAATTCTTTCGGATTTTTTAAAAATTTCCTGGTCCGGGGTCGGCGAATTTTTCGAAAATATTCAAAAATTTCGTCTTCCCAAAATTCGCAATTTTTCAGGTCTACCGACGAAATTTATGTCATTTTTCACGTCTCCACGTGCTCTACAATGATTTTAGATCTATTTCGGCCGAAAAATTTAAAAAAAATTTTTTTCGAATTTTTTCGAAAATTTCGAAAATTTTTCTAAAAATTCGTCTTCCTAAAATCTTCAAATTTGAGCAGTACGGACGAAACTTATATCGTTTTTCACATCTCGCCGTGCTCTAGACTGCTTTAGCCGAAAATTTTTAAAAACATTTTTTTCGAATTTTTCCGAAAATTTTTTTAAAAATTCGTCTTCCTAAAATCTTCCATTATTGAGCAGTACGGACGAAGCTTGTATAGTTTTTCACCTCTCGATGCGCTCTAGAATGATTTTAAAGCCCTTTTCGCGAAAAACGGGCAAAAAAATTTTTCGAATTTTTTAAAAATTTCCAGGTCCAGAGTCGGCGATTATTTCGAAAATTTCGACATCGCAGAATTCGCAATTTTTGCGCACTATCGACGAAACTTATGTCATATTCCACGTCTCGACGTGCGAACGATTTTAGAACCATTTCAGGGCAAAAAATTTAAAAGAATTTTTTTTCGATTTTTTTCGAAAATTTCGAAAATTTGGATCTTGTTTAGTTCGTTCCCCGTGCTTACTGTAGGTGGCGCTAAAATCGTCACTTTTCGCTGATTGGCCGACGATTTTGTAGTGACGTAGGTGGCGCCACTATCGCGTATTTTGCTGATGGGTTGGATGATTTTGTTTACATAAGTCAAATATTGTTAACAGTGGTATTGTGCTCGAATTTGAAAAGACTTAGCCGTAAAATCGTCCATCAACGGCAAATAGGCTACTTTGTCGCTCAGTTGATGGACTTTGCCAAAAAAGACATACTAAAACGATAACGCACCTTCAGTCGAGTGCAGCAACCCGCCGGTGAGCGCTCAGTTGATGGAATGTGCCAGAAAGGACATTCTAAAACGATAACTGACCTTTAGTTCGAGTGCAGGAACACGCCGGTGAGCGACGAACGCTGAACCAACCTGTAAAGTGAACGAGAAATACTACGACTGTCGACCGTTGTATTTCTCGGTGATGATCTTCACACAATCCTGAGCTGGTGCATGAATACTCTTCTGTGCACCAAGTGTACAGCAGTACTACGCATGTGTACAGAACTTCGCTCATCTCTCACCGTTGTCAACGGTGTAGTACAGAGATGAGCGAAGCTCAAGCGTACACTAGCACTCATCTTCGCAGAATAAAATGCCGTTCTCTTGAAACAGGATCGGCATGCATCGTCAGCCACTCACGTTCAGTTTCATTCCCTGTCATGCACCTGCTTTCCGGCGTTTAGCCGTCAAGTGGTCTTATCATGCCATGTTTTGTTCCCTGGCAGCCACTCACGTTCTGTTTCGCTCCCTGGCATGCCCCTGCTTGCCGGCGTTTAGCCATCAACTGGTCTTATCATGGCACAAAAACTGTTCGTAGAACGCTCATCTCAGCTGCCACGAGTCGCAAAAACTCGGTACAGCCACATTTCTTCTATTCTGCGCCCCTTATCATCGTTTTTAAGTGCAGGACGAATACAATACAACGCAGCATACGACAACGCAGGGACATCTGCTCCGTTTACTTTAGCGCTGAGACGTCTGCTCTCCAACATTCCACAAACCAACTTATCAAAACTGCAGCAAAGCTTAGGTCAAAACACCATCTGTCCGACGCATGAAAAACTGTCGTTCGTACAACTGGTTTCCATCACACACTTTCCATCGTACCCTTACCGAAGCTAAGACCCGAACAGAACATTGATGTTTCACGTTAACCTCGCTTCAAGCAACGCAACTGTAGGAATCGTTTTGCGCCCTTACCTAAGCTTAGGCCTTAATATAAGGGTTGTGCTTGCCTTACAGAATATGACAGCAACACAACCATAGGCATCGTTTTCTGCCCTTACCTAAGCCTAAACCATAATATGAGAATCATGTCTCCCTTTTACATTACGAAAGCAGTAAGACCGGAGCATCGCTTTTAAGCCTAAGCCTAAACCATAAAATGAGGATCATGTCTCCCTTTTCGTTTACGAAGGCAACAGTACCATAGGCATCGTTTTCTGCCCTTACCTAAGCCTAAACCATAAAATGAGAATCATGCCTCCCTTTCAGCTTTATGGCAGACCAATAGTTACAATTTCACGTTTTTGATGTCATGCTTGTCGCACATGATCATTTCGATTCCTACACCCTTTCTCTTGCACCTTTCTCTTGCAAATAGGCCACCAGCTCCAACTCGCTCATTTTCCCAAGGGTCAGGAAATTCACCATCGCAACGAATATGTGTCAACCATGTCTTGTTCACATTTTATATGAGCTTTCAGCAATACAAACGTCATGTGCGCCCCCTACGGCAAGCTTCGAGAACGAAACAGACACGCAGTGCCCCCTACAGCAAGCACGGGGCACGAACTCAACATGATCCGAAAATTTTTTTAAAAATGCGACTTCCTAAAATTGTCAACTTTTGAGCAGTACCGACGAAACGTATATCGTTTTTCACCTTTCGATGTGCTCTAGAATGATTTTAAACCCATTTTGGCGAAGAAACTGACAAAAAACTTTTTTCGAATGTTTTAAAAATTTCCTGGTCCGGGGTCGGCGAGTTTTTCGAAAATTTCGACATCGTAAAATTCGCAATTTTTCAGCCCTAACAACGAAATTTACGTCATTTTTCACGTCTCCACGTGCTCTAGAACGATTTTAGAACCATTTCAGCCGAAAAAATCAAAAAAAAATTTTTTTTCGAATTTTTTCGAAGATTTCGAAAGATTTTTAAAAAATTCGTTTTCCTAAAATTGTCAGTTTTTGAGCATTACCGATGAAACCTATATCGTTTTTGACGTCTAGATGTGCTCTAGAATGAATTTAAACTCATTTTGGCGAAAAAACTGACAAAAATTTTTTTCGAATTTTTTAAAAATTTCCTGGTCCGAGGTTGGCGATTCTTTCGAAAATTTCGACTTCGAAAAATTCGCAATTTTTGAGGCATGACGGCGAAATTTATGTCATTTTTCACGTCTCGACGCACACTAGAAGGATTTTAGAACCATATCAGCCGAAAAAATAAAATGAAATTTCTTTCGATTTCTTTCGAAAATTTCGAAAATTTTTTGAAAAATTCGTTTTCCTAAAATAGACAATTTTTGAGCATTACCGACGAAACTTATATTGTTTTTCAGCTCTAAACGTGCTCTAGAATGATTTTAAACCCATTTTGGCGAAAAAACTGACAAAAAATTTTTTTCGAATTTTTTTGAAGATTTCGAAACATTTTTAAAGAATTCGTTTTCCTAAAATCGTCAATTTTTGAGCACTACCGACGAAACTTATACCGTGTTTCACGTCTAGATGTGCTCTAGAATGATTTTAAACCCATTTTGGCGAAAAAGCTGACAAAAAACTGTTTTCGAATTTTTTAGAAATTTCCTTGTCTGGACTCGGCGATTCTTTCGAAAAATTCGACTTCATAAAATTCGCAATTTTTCAGACATGTCGAGGAAATTTACGTCGTTTCTCACGTCTCGACGTGCTGTAGAAGGATTTTAGAACCATTTCAGGCGAAAAAATCAAAAAAAATTTTTTTCGAATATTTTCGAAAATTTCGAAAATTTTTTGAAAAAGTCGTTTTCCTGAAATCGACAATTTTTCAGCATTACCGACGAAACTTATATCGTTTTTCACCTCTCGATGTGCTCTAGAATGGTTTTAAACCCATTTTGGCGAAAAAACTGACAAAACATTTTTTTTCGAATTTTTTAAAAATTTCCTTGTCTGTGGCCGACGATTCTTTCGAAAATTTGGACTTCCTAAAATTCGCAACTTTTGAGACCTGACGACAAAACTTATGTCATTTTTCACGTCTCGACGTGCTGTAGAAGGATTTTAGAACCATTTCAGCCGAGAAAATCAAAAAAAATTTTTTTCTGTTTTTTTGAATATATCGAAACATTTTTAAAGAATTCGTTTTCCTAAAATCGTCAATTTTTGAGCACTACCGACGAAACTTATATCGTTTTTCACGTCTAGATGTGCTCTAGAATGATTTTAAGGTCATTTTGGCGAAAAAACTGACAAAAACTTTTTTTCGAATTTTTTAAAAATTTCCAGGTCCGGGGTCGGCGATTTTTTCGAAAATTTCGACTTTGTAAAATTCGAAATTTTTGAGGCCTGACGACAAAACTTATGTCATTTTTCACTTCTCGACGTGCTGCAGAAGGATTTTAGAACCATTTGAGCCGAAAAAATCAAAAAAAATCTTTTTCAAATTTTTTGAAAATTTCGAAAATTTTTTGAAAAATTCGTTTTCCTGAAATCGACAATTTTTAAGCATTACCGACGAAACTTATATCGTTTTTCACCTTTCGATGTGCTCTAGAATGACTTTAAACCCATTTTAGCGAAAAAACTGAGAAAAAATTTTTCTCGAATTTTTCAAAAATTTCCTGGTCCGTGGTCGGCGATTTTTTTGAAAATTTCGACTTCGTCAAATTAGCAATCACTGAGCCCTAACGACAAAATTTATGTCATTTTTCACGTCTCGACGTGCTCTAGAACGATTTTAGAACCATTTCAGCCGAAGAAATCAAAAAAAATTTTTTTCGAATTTTTTTGAAGATTTCGAAACATTTTTAAAGAATTCGTTTTCCTGAAATCGACAATTTTTCAGCATTACCGACGAAACTTATATCGTGTTTCACGTCTAGATGTGCTCTAGAATGATTTTAATCCCATTTTGGCGAAAAAGCTGACAAAAAACTGTTTTCGAATTTTTTAGAAATTTCCTTGTCTGGACTCGGCGATTCTTTCGAAAAATTCGACTTCGTAAAATTCGCAATTTTTCAGACATGTCGAGGAAATTTACGTCGTTTCTCACGTCTCGACGTGCTGTAGAAGGATTTTAGAACCATTTCAGGCGAAAAAATCAAAAAAAATTTTTTTCGAATATTTTCGAAAATTTCGAAAATTTTTTGAAAAAGTCGTTTTCCTGAAATCGACAATTTTTCAGCATTACCGACGAAACTTATATCGTTTTTCACCTCTCGATGTGCTCTAGAATGGTTTTAAACCCATTTTGGCGAAAAAACTTACAAAACATTTTTTTCGAATTTTTTAAAAATTTCCTTGTCTGGGGCCGGCGATTCTTTCGAAAATTTCGACTTCGTAAAATTCGCAACTTTTGAGACCTGACGACAAAACTTATGTAATTTTTCACGTCTCGACGTGCTGTAGAAGGATTTTAGAACCATTTCAGCCGAGAAATTCAAAAAAAAATTTTTTTTCGAATTTTTTTGAATATATCGAAACATTTTTAAAGAATTCGTTTTCCTAGAATCGTCAATTTTTGAGCACTAGCGACGAAACTTATATCGTTTTTCACGTCGAGATGTGCTCTAGAATGATTTTAAGGTCATTTTGGCGAAAAAACTGACAAAAAGTTTTTTTCGAATTTTTTAAAAATTTCCAGGTCCGGGGTCGGCGATTTTCTCGAAAATTTCGACTTTGTAAAATACGAAATTTTTGTGGCCTGACGACGAAGCTTATGTCATTCTTCACGTCTCGACGTGCTGTAGAAGGATTTTAGATCCATTTGAGCCGAAAAAATCAAAAAAAATCTTTTTCAAATTTTTTCGAAAATTTCGAAAATTTTTTGAAAAATTCGTACTTCCTGAAATCGACAATTTTTTTGCACTACCGACGAAACTTATATCGTTTCTCACCTCTCGATGTGCTCTAGAATGACTTTAAACCCATTTTCGCGAAAAAACTGACAAAAAATTTTTTTCGAATTCTTTAAAATTTCCTGGTCCGTGGTCGGCGATTTTTTCGAAAATTTCGACTTCGTAAAATTAGCAATCTCTGAGCCCTAACGACAAAATTTATGTCATTTTTCACGTCTCGACGTGCTCTAGAACGATTTTAGAACCATTTCAGCCGAAGAAATCAAAAAAAATTTTTTTCGAATTTTTTTGAAGATTTCGAAACATTTTTAAAGAATTCGTTTTCCTAAAATCGTCAATTTTTGAGCACTACCGACGAAACTTATATCGTGTTTCACGTCTAGATGTGCTCTAGAATGATTTTAAACCCATTTTGGCGAAAAAGCTGACAAAAAACTGTTTTCGAATTTTTTAGAAATTTCCTTGTCTGGACTCGGCGATTCTTTCGAAAAATTCGACTTCGTAAAATTCGCAATTTTTCAGACATGTCGAGGAAATTTACGTCGTTTCTCACGTCTCGACGTGCTGTAGAAGGATTTTAGAACCATTTCAGGCGAAAAAATCAACAAAAATTTTTTTCGAATATTTTCGAAAATTTCGAAAATTTTTTGAAAAAGTCGTTTTCCTGAAATCGACAATTTTTCAGCATTACCGACGAAACTTATATCGTTTTTCACCTCTCGATGTGCTCTAGAATGGTTTTAAACCCATTTTGGCGAAAAAACTGACAAAACATTTTTTTCGAATTTTTTAAAAATTTCCTTGTCTGTGGCCGACGATTCTTTCGAAAATTTCGACTTCCTAAAATTCGCAACTTTTGAGACCTGACGACAAAACTTATGTCATTTTTCACGTCTCGACGTGCTGTAGAAGGATTTTAGAACCATTTCAGCCGAGAAAATCAAAAAAAATTTTTTTCTGTTTTTTTGAATATATCGAAACATTTTTAAAGAATTCGTTTTCCTAAAATCGTCAATTTTTGAGCACTACCGACGAAACTTATATCGTTTTTCACGTCTAGATGTGCTCTAGAATGATTTTAAGGTCATTTTGGCGAAAAAACTGACAAAAACTTTTTTTCGAATTTTTTAAAAATTTCCAGGTCCGGGGTCGGCGATTTTCTCGAAAATTTCGACTTTGTAAAATTCGAAATTTTTGAGGCCTGACGACAAAACTTATGTCATTTTTCACTTCTCGACGTGCTGCAGAAGGATTTTAGAACCATTTGAGCCGAAAAAATCAAAAAAAATCTTTTTCAAATTTTTTCGAAAATTTCGAAAATTTTTTGAAAAATTCGTTTTCCTGAAATCGACAATTTTTTAGCATTACCGACGAAGCTTATATCGTTTTTCACCTCTCGATGTGCTCTAGAATGACTTTAAACCCATTTTGGCGAAAAAACTGACAAAAAATTTTTTTCGAATTCTTTAAAATTTCCTGGTCTGTGGTCGGCGATTTTTTCGAAAATTTCGACTTCGTAAAATTACCAATCTCTGAGCCCTAACGACAAAATTTATGTCATTTTTCACGTCTCGACGTGCTCTAGAACGATTTTAGAACCATTTCAGCCGAAAAAATCAAAAACAATTTTTTTCGAATTTTTTTGAAGATTTCGAAACATTTTTAAAGAATTCGTTTTCCTAAAATCGTCAATTTTTGAGCACTACCGACGAAACTTATATCGTGTTTCACGTCTAGATGTGCTCTAGAATGATTTTAAACCCATTTTGGCGAAAAAGCTGACAAAAAACTGTTTTCGAATTTTTTAGAAATTTCCTTGTCTGGACTCGGCGATTCTTTCGAAAAATTCGACTTCGTAAAATTCGCAATTTTTCAGACATGTCGTGGAAATTTACGTCGTTTCTCACGTCTCGACGTGCTGTAGAAGGATTTTAGAACCATTTCAGGCGAAAAAATCAAAAAAAATTTTTTTCGAATATTTTCGAAAATTTCGAAAATTTTTTGGAAAAGTCGTTTTCCTGAAATCGACAATTTTTCAGCATTACCGACGAAACTTATATCGTTTTTCACCTCTCGATGTGCTCTAGAATGGTTTTAAACCCATTTTGGCGAAAAAACTGACAAAACATTTTTTTCGAATTTTTTAAAAATTTCCTTGTCTGTGGCCGACGATTCTTTCGAAAATTTCGACTTCCTAAAATTCGCAACTTTTGAGACCTGACGACAAAACTTATGTCATTTTTCACGTCTCGACGTGCTGTAGAAGGATTTTAGAACCATTTCAGCCGAGAAATTCAAAAAAAAAATTTTTTTCGAATTTTTTTGAATATATCGAAACATTTTTAAAGAATTCGTTTTCCTAAAATCGTCAATTTTTGAGCACTAGCGACGAAACTTATATCGTTTTTCACGTCGAGATGTGCTCTAGAATGATTTTAAGGTCATTTTGGCGAAAAAACTGACAAAAAGTTTTTTTCGAATTTTTTAAAAATTTCCAGGTCCGGGGTCGGCGATTTTCTCGAAAATTTCGACTTTGTAAAATACGAAATTTTTGTGGCCTGACGACAAAGCTTATGTCATTCTTCACGTCTCGACGTGCTGTAGAAGGATTTTAGATCCATTTGAGCCGAAAAAATCAAAAAAAATCTTTTTCAAATTTTTTCGAAAATTTCGAAAATTTTTTGAAAAATTCGTATTTCCTGAAATCGACAATTTTTTTGCACTACCGACGAAACTTATATCGTTTCTCACCTCTCGATGTGCTCTAGAATGACTTTAAACCCATTTTCGCGAAAAAACTGACAAAAAATTTTTTTCGAATTCTTTAAAATTTCCTGGTCCGTGGTCGGCGATTTTTTCGAAAATTTCGACTTCGTAAAATTAGCAATCTCTGAGCCCTAACGACAAAATTTATGTCATTTTTCACGTCTCGACGTGCTCTAGAACGATTTTAGAACCATTTCAGCCGAAAAATCAAAAAAAATTTTTTTCGAATTTTTTTGAAGATTTCGAAACATTTTTAAAGAATTCGTTTTCCTAAAATCGTCAATTTTTGAGCACTACCGACGAAACTTATATCGTGTTTCACGTCTAGATGTGCTCTAGAATGATTTTAAACCCATTTTGGCGAAAAAGCTGACAAAAAACTTGTTTCGAATTTTTTAGAAATTTCCTTGTCTGGACTCGGCGATTCTTTCGAAAAATTCGACTTCGTAAAATTCGCAATTTTTCAGACATGTCGAGGAAATTTATGTCGTTTTTCACGTCTCGACTTGCTGTAGAAGGATTTTAGAACCATTTCAGGCGAAAAAATCAAAAAAAATTTTTTTCGAATATTTTCGAAAATTTCGAAATTTTTTGAAAAAGTCGTTTTCCTGAAATCGACAATTTTTCAGCATTACCGACGAAACTTATGTCGTTTTTCACCTCTCGATGTGCTCTAGAATGGTTTTAAACCCATTTTGGCGATAAAACTTTCAAAACATTTTTTTCGAATTTTTTAAAAATTTCCTTGTCTGGGGCCGGCGATTCTTTCGAAAATTTCGACTTCGTAAAATTCGCAACTTTTGAGACCTGACGACAAAACTTATGTCATTTTTCACGTCTCGACGTGCTGTAGAAGGATTTTAGAAGCATTTCAGCCGAGAAAATCAAAAAAAATTTTTTTTCGAGTTTTTTCGAAAATTTCGGAAACTTTTTGAAAAATTCGTTTTCCTGAAATCGACAATTTTTTAGCATTACCGACGAAACTTATATCGTTTTTTACCTCTCGATGTGCTCTAGAATGATTTTAAACCCATTTTGGCGAAAGAACTGACAAAAAATTTTTTTCGAATTTTTTAAATATTTCCAGGTCCGCGGTCGGCGATTTTCTCGAAAATTTCGACTTTGTAAAATTCGAAATTTTTGAGGCCTGACGACGAAGCTTATGTCATTCTTCACGTCTCGACGTGCTGTAGAAGGATTTTTGAACCATTTCAGCCGAAAAAATCAAAAAGAATTTTTTTCGAATTTTTTCGAAAATGTCGAAAATTTTTTGAAAAATTCGTTTTCCTAAAATCGCCAATTTTTCAGCATTACCGACGAAACTTCTATCGTTTTTAACCTCTTGATGTGCTCTAGAATGATTTTAAACCGATTTTGGCGAAAAAACTGACAAAAAAGTTTTTTCGAATCTTTTAAAAATTTCCTGGTCCGTGGTCGGCGATTTTTTCGAAAATTTCGACTTCGTAAAATTAGCAATTTTCTAGCCGTAACGACAAAATTTATGTCATTTTTCACGTCTCGACGTGCTCTAGAACGATTTTAGAACCTTTTCAGCCGAAGAAATCAAAAAAAATTTTTTTTGAATTTTTTTGAAGATTTCGAAACATTTGTAAAGAATTCGTTTTCCTAAAATCGTCAATTTTTGAGCACTACCGACGAAACTTATATCGTGTTTCACGTCTAGATGTGCTCTAGAATGATTTTAAGGTCATTTTGGCGAAAAAGCTGACAAAAAGTTTTTTTCGAATTTTTTAGAAATTTCCAGGTCCGGGGTCGGCGATTTTCTCGAAAATTTCGACTTTGTAAAATTCGAAATTTTTGAGGACTGACGACGAAACTTATGTCATTTTTCACGTCTCGACGTGCTCTAGAACGATTTTAGAACAATTTCAGCCGAAAAAATCAAAAAAAATTTTTTTTCGAATTTTTTTGAAGATTTCGAAACATTTTTAAAGAATTCGTTTTCCTGAAATCGACAATTTTTCAGCATTACGGACGAAACTTCTATCGTTTTTCACCTCTCGATGTGCTCAATAATGATTTTAAACCCATTTTGGCGAAAAAACTGACAAAAATTTTTTTCGAATTTTTTAAAAATTTCCTTGTCTGGGTCGGCGATTCTTTCGAAAATTTCGACTTCGTAAAATTCGCAATTTTTCAGACATGTCGACGAAATTTATGTCGTCTTTCGCGTCTCGACGTGCAATAGAAGGATTTTAGAACCATTTCAGCCGAAAAAATCAAAAAAAATTTTTTTCGAATTTTTTCGAACATTTCGAAAATTTTTTGAAAAATTCATTTTCCTGAAATCGAAAATTTTTCAGCATTACCGACGAAACTTATATCGTTTTCCTCTCGATGTGCTCTAGAATGTTTTTAAACCATTTTGGCGAAAAAACTGACAAAACATTTTTTTCGAATTTTTTAAAAACTTCCTTGTCTGGCGCCAGCCATTCTTTCGAAAATTTCGACTTCGTAAAATTCGCAATTTTTCAGACATGACGACGATATTTATGTCGTTTTTCACGTCTCGACATGCTCTAGAACGATTTTGAAACCATTTCAGAAAAAAAAAACAAAAAAATTTTTTTTCGAGTTTTTTCGAAAATTTCGGAAATTTTTTGCAAAATTCGTTTTCCTGAAATCGACAATTTTTCAGGATTACCGACGAAACTTATATCGTTTTTCACCTCTCGATGTGCTCTACAATGATTTTAAACCCATTTTGGCGAAAAAACTGACAAAAAATTTTTTTCCAATTTTTTAAAATTTCCTGGTCCGTGGTCGGCGACTTTTTCGAAAATTTCGACTTCGTAAAATTATTAATTTTTGAGCCCTTACGACGAAATTTATATCATTTTTCACGTCTCGACGTGCTCTAGAACAATTTTAGAACCATTTCAGCCGAAAAAATCAAAAAAAATTTTTTTTCGAATTTTTTTGAAGATTTCGAAACATTTTTAAAGAATTCGTTTTCCTAAAATCGTCAATCTTTTAGCACTACCGACGAATCTTATATCGTTTTTAACGTCTAGATGTGCTCTAGAATGATTTTAAACCCATTTTGGCGAAAAACCTGACAAAAAGTTTTTTTCGAATTTTTTAAAATTTCCTTGTCTGGGGTCGGCGATTCTTTCGAAAATATCGACTTCGTAAAATTCGCAATTTTTCAGACATTTCCACGAAATTTATGTCGTTTTCACGTCTCGACGTGCTCTAGAACGATCTTGTAACCATTTCAGCCGAAAAAATCAAAAAAAATTTTTTTTCGAATTTTTTTGAAGATTTCGAAACATTTTTAAAGCATTCGTTTTCTTAAAATCGTCAATTTTTGAGCACTACCGACGAAACTTATATCGTTTTTCACATCTCGATGTGCTCTAGAATGGTTTTAAACCCATTTTGGCGAAAAAACTGACAAAACATTTTTTACGATTTTTTAAAAATTTCCTTGTCTGGGGCCAGCGAATCTTTCGAAAATTTCGACTTCGTAAAATTCGCAATTTTTAGACCTGGCGACAAAACTTACGTCATTTTTCACGTCTCGACGTGCTGTAGAAGGATTTTAGAACCATTTCAGCCGAAAAAGACAAAAAAAAATTTTTCGAATTTTTTCGAAAATTTCAAAAATTTTTTGAAAAATTTGTTTTCCTGAAATCGACAATTTTTCAGCATTACCGACGGAATTTATATCGTTTTTCACCTCTCGATGTTCTCTAGAATGATTTTAAACCCATTTGGCGAAAGAACTGAGAAAAAATTTTTTTCGAATTTTTAAAAAAGTTCCTGGTCCGGGGTCGGCGATTTTTTCGAAAATTTCGACTTCGTAAAATTAGGAATTTTTGAGCCCTAACGACGAAATTTATGTCATTTTTCACGTCTCGACGTGCTCTAGAACGATTTTAGAACAATTTCAGCCGAAAAAATCGAAAAAAATTTTTTTTCGAATTTTTTCGAAGATTTCGAAAGATTTTTAAAAATTCGTTTTCCTAAAATTGTCAATTTTTGTGTATTACCGACGAAACCTATATCGTTTTCACCTCTAGATGTGCTCTCGAATGACTTTAAGCCCATTTTGGCGAAAAAACTGACAAAACATTTTTTTCGAAGTTTTTAAAAATTTCCTGGTCCGGCGTCGGCGATTCGTTCGAAAATTTCGACTTCGTAAAATTCGCAATTTTTGAGACGTGACGACGAAATTTATGTCATTTTTCTCGTCTCGACGTGCTCTAGATGGATTTTAGAACCATTTCAATCGAAAAAATCAAAAAAAAATTTTTTTCAAATTTATTCGAAAATTTCGAAAATTTCTTAGAAAATTCGTTTTCCTAAAATCGTCAATTTCTAGCACTACCGTCGAAACTTATATACTTTTCCACCTGTCGATGCGCTCTGGAATGATTTTAAAGCCATTTGGCGAAAATAACTGACGAAAAGCTTTTTCCGAATTTTTTAAAAATTTCCTGGTCGGGGGTCGGCGATTTTTTCGAAAATTTCGAGTTCGTAAAATTCGCAATTTTAAGCCCTAAGTGACGAAATTTATGTCATTTTTCACGTCTCGACGTGGTCTAGAACGATTTTACAACCATTTCTGGCGAAAAGTTCAAAAAAAATTTTTTTCGAATTTTTTCGTAAATTTCGAAAATTGGTGCTATCGCATTTCGAATCGTGGAGGTCATAGTTTCATCAACTGGGATTAGGCTCTTAGTTTCATCAACTATACTGGCTATTAGGTCAAGGATAGGTGGATTCTCCTTGGTAGGTACAAAACTAAGTCCTTTTGCTATGACTGCTTTTGGCTTGGGGCCTAATGGCGCTGAGCTGAGGTCAACTACAATCTGTCCTACGTCCGGATTTGGTCTAATAGGTGGATCAGTTCTGGTCATAGTTAAGTGTCTTGGAAGGTCCGCCGGTTGAATTTTTTGATCAGCTTTCTTCGTTGAGAATTGGCTATCTTCATTGCTGAGATTTTAACATGCCAATCAAGTGCGTCGAATACGGTTTGATCAATGACATTTTGTAGGGACATTGATACAGTGTTAAGTTTTTCACGAGCTAATGCGAGGAAGTGTCTGTGTTGTCTGATAGTATCCCTTAAGAGGGCGAAGCCACAAGAGTTTAGGATTTGTTTAGTGTGAGAGGTGCACAGATGGTTCCATTTAAATTGGAATGAGCGTGGTAGCAATCGGCAGTCTCTACGTTTGAGAAGAAACGTCAACTTACCTTTAACAAGTTTGATTTGTAGACTGGTCTTTTCCATATCTCTGGCTAACATAAAGAAATGTGCTCCGTATGCACTATAGATCAGTTGAAATACGTACAGGCTCTTCACACTTCATGATGTCTTCTTTTTCTTCGTTACGTGTACGCCTGTGTAAGAAAAACTTTAATTAAAAAAAGGAAAAACGAAGCTTTCGGGAGAGGCAACTCCCGTCGTCAGCGTATGTTGAATGAACGGTCAGGATTGAACGAAAGGTCTTATAAAGTTATGAGTAAGGTAAACACGTGTGGAACACGTGAACGAACAGTTAGGTCAATACGTGTGGTCATGTGAGTCCCAGTCATGTGGAGGGTCAATTAAGTCAATATCAGAGGGAGGCACAAGTAGGGATGACCTACGAAATTTCAGGAAAATTCGGGAAAAATTCTTGTCTATCAGTTTAAAACGTCCACATCTTTTGTTTAAAATCGTGGTTGATGGCGTACGGAAACAACGTAACATATCGCCAACACTGGAATTGGCTGATTTTGAACTTTTTGAGGTTGGTAGCGATGGGCTTTTACCTGAAAGATATAGAAACCCATCCATCGTCTGGAGGGAGAGTTAGGTACACGTAATTCGGCAACATTGTTTTGAGGAAATGACAGGATCCCAGACATTACTGACTTCAAAGCCTTGATCACGATTTATTGTTTGATTGTGTCTAATGTAGAGCGCTTCTTTAATTTTCCTTATTTGGTAGTGTTGCTCTTGGCAAAGAACTTCACCGTCTAATAACCCAGAGCAAGTGGCAGCTTGTTCCGCTACGGCTGATGACTTGAGGGCTTGGTTCATAGCAGTGGAGGGATCTAGCTTTTGTGGGCGTCCGCGTTTTGTCCTGTTTTGTCCTTCCAATCTGTCTTTTGCATTTTTGTATCTTGTTATGCACCTCATGTGCTCATTGAAACGGTGTAAAAAGGAGTTGCCAGATTCACCTATATACTTGGGCGAACAACTGCATTTTATCAACTAAACAATACCTGGCTTAGATTCAATGTTAGTATTTTCTTTGTCGTTTCTCAAAATGGATCTAAAGCTTGGTGAGCTTTTGAAGAAAACTCTGAAATTTAGGAGTTTTCCTAGGCGTTTTGATTTTCACTGAAACCAGCGTCGTAGGGGACAACCAAAACTGTTTCGGCTTCATTTATCTTTCTTTTTCCTTCTTTTTGTTCTTTTAGCCATCTGCTGATGATATTTTCAATAAGTCTTTTGGGGTACCCATAGTTGTTAATAACTTTTTTAATGTGATTTAGTTCTTCTTGTAGAAATTCAGGTTCGCAGATATTCACAGCCCTGTTTACCATACCGTAGACAATGCTTTTGAACACAGATGGTGAATGGTTTAGGTAACTGTCAGAATGTGTCGCTTTTCGATAAACGCCAAGGAAAACTTCTAAATTTCGGAGTTTTCTTCAAAAGCTCACCAAACATTAGATCCATTTTGAGAAACGAAAAGAAAAAACCAACATTGATTCTAAACCAGGTATTGTTTACTTGATAAAATGCAGTTGTTCGCCCAAGTATATAGGTGAATATGGCAACTCTTTTTTACACCGTTTCAATGAGCACATCAGGTGCATAACAAGATACAAAAATGCAAAAGACAGATTGGAAGGACAATACAGGACAAAACGCGGACGCCCACAAAAGTGATCCCTCCACTGCTATGAACCAAGCCCTCAATCATCAGCCGTAGCGGAACACGCTGCCACATGCTCTGGGTTATTACATGGTGAAGTTCTTTGCCAAGAGCAACATACCAAATAAGGAAAATTAAAGAAGCGCTCTACATTAGACACAATCAAACAATAAATCGTGATCAAGGCTTTGAAGTCAGTAATGTCTGGGATCCTGTCATTTCCTTAAAACAATGTCGCCGAATTACGTGTACCTAACACTCCTTCCAGACGATGGATGGGTTTCTATATCTTTCAGGTAAAAGCCCATCGCTACCAACCTCAAAAAGTTCAAAATCAACCAATTCCAATGCTGGCGCCATGTTACGTCGTTTCCTTACGCCTCCAACCACGATTTTAAAGAAAAGATGTAAACAAAATCTGATATACAAGAATTTTTCCCGAATTTTCCTGAAATTTCCTAGGTCATCCCTACTTGTGCCTCCCTCTGATATTGACTTAATTGACCCTCCACATGACTGAGACTCACATGACCACACGTATTGACCTAACTGTTCGTTCACGTGTTCCACACGTGTTTACCTTACTCATAGCTTTATAAGACCTTTCGTTCAATCATGACCATTCATTCAACATACGCTGACGACGGGAGTTGCCCCTCCCGAAAGCTTCGTTTTTCCTTTTCTTTAAAGTTGTCCTAACACAGGCGCACAGGTAAAGAAGAAAAAGAAGACATGATGAAGTGTGAAGAGCCTGTAAGAAGTCACGTATTTCAACTGATCTATAGTGCATACGGAGCACATTTCCTAAAGTTAGCCAGAGATATGGAGAAGACCTGTCTACAAATCAAACTAGTTAAAGGTAAGTTGACCTTTCTTCTCAAATGTAGAGTCTGCCAATAGCTACCACCCTCATTCCAATTTAAATGGAACCATCTGTGCACCTCTCACACTAAACAAATCCTAAACTCTTGTGGCTTCCCTCTCTTAAGGGACACTATCAGACAACACAGATACTTCCTCGCATTAGCTCGTGAAAAACTTAAGACTGTATCAATGTCCCTACAAAATGTCATTGATCAAACCTTATTCGATGCATTTGATTGGCATGATAAAATCTCAGCAATGAAGATAGCCAATTCTCAACGAAAAAAGCTGATCAAAAAATTCAACAGGCTAATCTTTCCAAGACACTAAACTGTGACCAGAAGAGATCGACCTATTAGACCAAATCCGGACGCAGGACAGATTGTAGTTGATTTAAGTTCAGCGCCACTAGGCCCCAAGCCAAAAGCAGTCTTAGCAAAAGGACTTAGTTTTGTACCAACCAAGAAGAATCCACCTATCCTTCACCTAATAGCCTGTATAGAAAAGAGCCTAATCTCAGTTGATCAAACTAAGGCCTCCACGATTCGAAATGCGATATGACCTATGCTTCAAAACTTTAAAGAAAATTTCGAAAATTTTTTTAAAAATTCGTCCTAAAAGCGTAAATTTTTGAGCAGTACGGACGAAACTTTTTCACCTCTCGATGTGCTCTAGATTGATTTTAAAGCCATTTTCGCGAAAGAACGGGAAAAAAATTCTTTCGGATTTTTTAAAAATTTCCTGGTCCGGGGTCGGCGAATTTTTCGAAAATATTCAAAAATTTCGTCTTCCCAAAATTCGCAATTTTTCAGGTCTACCGACGAAATTTATGTCATTTTTCACGTCTCCACGTGCTCTAGAATGATTTTAGATCTATTTCAGCCGAAAAATTTTAAAAAAATTTTTTTCGAATTTTTTCGAAAATTTCGAATATTTTTCTAAAAATTCGTCTTCCTAAAATCTTCCATTATTGAGCAGTACGGACGAAGCTTGTATAGTTTTTCACCTCTCGATGCGCTCTAGAATGATTTTAAAGCCCTTTTCGCGAAAAACGGGCAAAAAAATTTTTCGAATTTTTTAAAAATTTCCAGGTCCAGAGTCGGCGATTATTTCGAAAATTTCGACATCGCAGAATTCGCAATTTTTGCGCACTATCGACGAAACTTATGTCATTTTCCACGTCTCGACGTGCGAACGATTTTAGAACCATTTCAGGGCAAAAAATTTAAAATAATTTTTTTTCGATTTTTTTCGAAAATTTCGAAAATTTTTTTAAAAATGCGACTTCCTAAAATTGTCAACTTTTGAGCAGTACCGACGAAACGTATATCGTTTTTCACCTTTCGATGTGCTCTAGAATGATTTTAAACCCATTTTGGCGAAGAAACTGACAAAAAACTTTTTTCGAATGTTTTAAAAATTTCCTGGTCCGGGGTCGGCGATTTTTTCGAAAATTTCGACTTCGAAAAATTCGCAATTTTTGAGGCATGACGGCGAAATTTATGTCATTTTTCACGTCTCGACGTACTCTAGAAGGATTTTAGAACCATATCAGCCGAAAAAATAAAATGAAATTTTTCTCGATTTCTTTCGAAAATTTCGAAAATTTTTTGAAAAATTCGTTTTCCTAAAATTGTCAGTTTTTGAGCACTACCGATGAAACCTATATCGTTTCTGACGTCTAGATGTACTCTAGAATGAATTTAAACTCATTTTGGCGAAAGAACTAACAAAAAATTTTTTTCGAATTTTTTAAAAATTTCCTGGTCCGAGGTTGGCGATTCTTTCGAAAATTTCGACTTCGAGAAATTCGCAATTTTTGAGGCATGACGGCGAAATTTATGTCATTTTTCACGTCTCGACGTACTCTAGAAGGATTTTAGAACCATATCAGCCCAAAAAATAAAATGAAATTTTTCTCGATTTCTTTCGAAAATTTCGAAAATTTTTTGAAAAATTCGTTTTCCTAAAATAGACAATTTTTGAGCATTACCGACGAAACTTATATTGTTTTTCAGCTCTAAATGTGCTCTAGAATGATTTTAAACCCATTTTGGCAAAAAACTGACAAAAAATTTTTTTCGAATTTTTTAAAAATTTCCTGGTCCGGCGTCGGCGATTTTTTCGAAAATTTCGACTTCGTAAAATTCGGAATTTTTGAGACCTAGCGACGAAATTTATGTCATTTTTCACGTCTCGACGTGCTCTAGAACGATTTTAGAACAATTTCACCCGAAAAAATCAAAAAAAAAATTTTTTTCGAATTTTTTTGAAGATTTCGAAACATTTTTAAAGAATTCGTTTTCCTAAAATCGTCAATTTTTGAGCACTACCGACGAAACTTATATCGATTTCACCTCTAGATGTGCTCTAGAATGATTTTAATCCCATTTTGGCGAAAAAACTGACAAAAAACTTTTTTCGAATTTTTTAAAAATTTCCTTGTCTGGGGTCGGCGATTCTTTCGCAAATTTCGACTTCGTAAAATTCGCAATTTTTCAGACATGTAGACGAAATTTATGTCGTTTTTCACGTCTCCACGTGCTCTAGAACGATTTTAGAACCATTTCAGCCGAAAAAATCAAAAAAAAATTTTTTTTCGAATTTTTTCGAAGATTTCGAAAGATTTTTAAAAAATTCGTTTTCCTAAAATTGTCAATTTTTGAGCATTACCGACGAAACCTATATCGTTTTTGACGTCTAGATGTGCTCTAGAATGATTTTAAACTCATTTTGGCGAAAAAACTGACAAAAAACTTTTTTCGAATTTCTTAAAAATTTCCTTGTCTGCGGTCGGCGATTCTTTCGAAAAATTCGACTTCGTAAAATTCGCAATTCTTCAGACATGTCGAGGAAATTTACGTCGTTTTTCACGTCTCGACGTGCTGTAGAAGGATTTAGAACCACTTCAGGCGAAAAAATCAAAAAAAATTTTTTACGAATTTTTTCGAAAATTTCGAAAATTTTTTGAAAAAGTCGTTTTCCTGAAATCGACAATTTTTCAGCATTACCGACGAAACTTATATCGTTTTTCACCTCTCGATGTGCTCTAGAATGGTTTTAAACCCATTTTGGCGAAAAACTGACAAACATTTTTTTCCAATTTTTAAAAATTTCCTGGACCGGGGTCGGCGACTTTTTCGAAAATTTGGACTTCGTAAAATTCGCAATTTTTGAGCCCTGACGACGAAATTTATGTCATGTTTCACGTTTCCACGTGCTCTAGAACGATTTTAGAACCATTTCAGCCGACAACATCAAAAAAATTTTTTTTTCGAATTTTTTTGAATATATCGAAATATTTTTAAAGAATTCGTCTTCCTAAAATCGTCAATTTTTGAGCACTACACACGAAACTTATATCGTTTTTCACGTCTAGATGTGCTCTAGAATGATTTTAAGGTCATTTTGGCGAAAAGCTCACAAAAAGTTTTTTTCGAATTTTTTAAAAATTTCCAGGTCCGGGGTCGGCGATTTTCTCTAAAATTTCGACTTTGTAAAATTCGAAATTTTTGGGGCCTCACGACAAAACTTATGTCATTTTTCACGTCTCGACGTGCTGTAGAAGGATTTTAGAACCATTTGAGCCGAAAAAATAAAAAAAAATCTTTTTCAAATTTTTTCGAAAATTTCGAAAATTTTTTGAAAAATTCGTTTTCCTGAAATCGACAATTTTTCAGCATTACCGACGAAACTTATATCGTTTTTCACCTCTCGATGTGCTCTAGAATGACTTTAAACCCATTTTGGCGAAAAAAGTGACAAAAAATTTTTTTCGAATTTTTTAAAATTTCCTGGTCCGTGGTCGGCGACTTTCTCGAAAATTTCGACTTCGTAAAATTAGCAATTTTTTAGCCCTAACGATGAAATTTATGTCATTTTTCACGTCTCGACGTGCTCTAGAACAATTTTAGAAATATTTCAGCCGAAAAAATCAAAAAAAATTTTTTTCGAATTTTTCTGAAGATTTCGAAACATTTTTAAAGAATTCGTTTTCCTAAAATCGTCAATTTTTGAGCACTACCGACGAAACGTATATCGTTTTTCACGTCTAGATGTGCTCTAGAATGATTTTAAGGTCATTATGGCGAAAAAACTCACAAGAAGTTTTTTTCGAATTTTTTAAAAATTTCCAGGTCCGGGGTGGGCGATTTTCTCAAAAATTTCGACTTTGTAAAATTCGAAATTTTTGAGACCTGACGACGAAACTTATGTCATTTTTCACGTCTCGACGAGCTCTAGAACGATTTTAGAGCAATTTCAGCCGAAAAAATCAAAAAAAATTTTTTTCGAATTTTTTCGAACATTTCGAAAGTTTTTTGAAAAATTCGTTTTCCTGAAATCGAAAATTTTTCAGCATTACCGACGAAACTTATATCGTTTTCCTCTCGATGTGCTCTAGAATGGTTTTAAACCAATTTGGCGAAAAAACTGACAAAACATTTTTTTCGAATTTTTTAAAAACTTCCTTGTCTGGCGCCGGCCATTCTTTCGAAAATTTCGACTTCGTAAAATTCGCAATTTTTCAGACATGACGACGATATTTATGTCGTTTTTCACGTCTCGACATGCTCTACAACGATTTTGAAACCATTTCAGAAAAAAAAACAAAAAAATTTTTTTTCGAGTTTTTTCGAAAATTTGGGAAATTTTTTGCAAAATTCGTTTTCCTGAAATCGACAATTTTTAAGCATTACCGACGAAACTTGTATCGTTTTTCACCTCTCGATGTGCTCTAGAATGACTTTAAACCCATTTTAGCGAAAAAACTGAGAAAAAATTTTTCTCGAATTTTTCAAAAATTTCCTGGTCCGTGGTCGGCGATTTTTTTGAAAATTTCGACTTCGTCAAATTAGCAATCTCTGAGCCCTAACGACAAAATTTATGTCATTTTTCACGTCTCGACGTGCTCTAGAACGATTTTAGAACCATTTCAGCCGAAAAAATCAAAAAAAATTTTTTTCGAATTTTTTTGAAGATTTCGAAGCATTTTTAAAGAATTCGTTTTCCTAAAATCGTCAATTTTCGAGCACTACCGACGAAACTTATATCGTGTTTCACGTCTAGATGTGCTCTAGAATGATTTTAAACCCATTTTGGCGAAAAAGCTGACAAAAAACTGTTTTCGAATTTTTTAGAAATTTCCTTGTCTGGACTCGGCGATTCTTTCGAAAAATTCGACTTCGTAAAATTCGCAATTTTTCAGACATGTCGAGGAAATTTACGTCGTTTCTCACGTCTCGACGTGCTGTAGAAGGATTTTAGAACCATTTCAGGCGAAAAAATCAAAAAAAATTTTTTTCGAATATTTTCGAAAATTTCGAAAATTTTTTGAAAAAGTCGTTTTCCTGAAATCGACAATTTTTCAGCATTACCGACGAAACTTATATCGTTTTTCACCTCTCGATGTGCTCTAGAATGGTTTTAAACCCATTTTGGCGAAAAAACTGACAAAACATTTTTTTCGAATTTTTTAAAAATTTCCTTGTCTGCGGCCAACGATTCTTTCGAAAATTTCGACTTCCTAAAATTCGCAACTTTTGAGACCTGACGATAAAACTTATGTCATTTTTCACGTCTCGACGTGCTGTAGAAGGATTTTAGAACCATTTCAGCCGAGAAAATCAAAAAAAATTTTTTTCTGTTTTTTCAATATATCGAAACATTTTTAAAGAATTCGTTTTCCTAAAATCGTCAATTGTTGAGCACTACCGACGAAACTTATATCGTTTTTCACGTCTAGATGTGCTCTAGAATGATTTTAAGGTCATTTTGGCGAAAAAACTGACAAAAACTTTTTTTCGAATTTTTTAAAAATTTCCAGGTCCGGGGTCGGCGATTTTCTCGAAAATTTCGACTTTGTAAAATTCGAAATTTTTGAGGCCTGACGACAAAACTTATGTCATTTTTCACTTCTCGACGTGCTGTAGAAGGATTTTAGAACCATTTGAGCCGAAAAAATCAAAAAAAATCTTTTTCAAATTTTTTCGAAAATTTCGAAAATTTTTTGAAAAATTCGTTTTCCTGAAATCGACAATTTTTTAGCATTGCCGACGAAACTTATATCGTTTTTCACCTCTCGATGTGCTCTAGAATGACTTTAAACCCATTTTGGCGAAAAAACTGACAAAAAATTTTTTTCGAATTTTTTAAAAATTTCCTGGTCCGTGGTCGCGGATTTTTTAGAAAATTTCGACTTCGTAAAATTAGCAATTTCTGAGCCCTAACGACAAAATTTATGTCATTCTTCAAGTCTCGACGTGCTCTAGAACGATTTTAGAACCATTTCAGCCGAAAAAATCAAAAAAATTTTTTTCGAATTTTTTTGAAGATTTCGAAACATTTTTAAAGAATTCGTTTTCCTAAAATCGTCAATTTTTGAGCACTACCGACGAAACTTATATCGTGTTTCACGTCTAGATGTGCTCTAGAATGATTTTAAACCCATTTTGGCGAAAAAGCTGACAAAAAACTGTTTTCGAATTTTTTAGAAATTTCCTTGTCTGGACTCGGCGATTCTTTCGAAAAATTCGACTTCGTAAAATTCGCAATTTTTCAGACATGTCGAGGAAATTTACGTCGTTTCTCACGTCTCGACGTGCTGTAGAAGGATTTTAGAACCATTTCAGGCGAAAAAATCAAAAAAAATTTTTTTCGAATATTTTCGAAAATTTCGAAAATTTTTTGAAAAAGTCGTTTTCCTGAAATCGACAATTTTTCAGCATTACCGACGAAACTTATATCGTTTTTCACCTCTCGATGTGCTCTAGAATGGTTTTAAACCCATTTTGGCGAAAAAACTGACAAAAAATTTTTTTCGAATTTTTTAAAAATTTCCTGGTCCGTGGTCGCGGATTTTTTAGAAAATTTCGACTTCGTAAAATTACCAATTTCTGAGCCCTAACGACAAAATTTATGTCATTCCTCAAGTCTCGACGTGCTCTAGAACGATTTTAGAACCATTTCAGCCGAAAAAATCAAAAAAAATTTTTTTCGAATTTTTTTGGAGATTTCGAAACATTTTTAAAGAATTCGTTTTCCTAAAATCGTCAATTTTTGAGCACTACCGACGAAACTTATATCGTGTTTCACGTCTAGATGTGCTCTAGAATGATTTTAAACCCATTTTGGCGAAAAAGCTGACAAAAAACTGTTTTCGAATTTTTTAGAAATTTCCTTGTCTGGACTCGGCGATTCTTTCGAAAAATTCGACTTCGTAAAATTCGCAATTTTTCAGACATGTCGAGGAAATTTACCTCGTTTCTCACGTCTCGACGTGCTGTAGAAGGATTTTAGAACCATTTCAGGCGATAAAATCAAAAAAATTTTTTTCGAATATTTTCGAAAATTTCGAAAATTTTTTGAAAAAGTCGTTTTCCTGAAATCGACAATTTTTCAGCATTACCGACGAAACTTATATCGTTTTTCAACTCTCGATGTGCTCTAGAATGGTTTTAAACCCATTTTGGCGAAAAAACTGACAAAACATTTTTTTCGAATTTTTTAAAAATTTCCTTGTCTGGGGCCGACGATTCTTTCGAAAATTTCGACTTCCTAAAATTCGCAACTTTTGAGACCTGACGACAAAACTTATGTCATTTTTCACGTCTCGACGTGCTGTAGAAGGATTTTAGAACCATTTCAGCCGAGAAAATCAAAAAAAATCTTTTTCAAATTTTTTCGAAAATTTCGAAAATTGTGTGAAAAATTCGTTTTCCTGAAATCGACAATTTTTTAGCATTGCCGACGAAACTTATATCGTTTTTCACCTCTCGATGTGCTCTAGAATGACTTTAAACCCATTTTGGCGAAAAACTGACAAAAAATTTTTTTCGAATTCTTTAAAATTTCCTGGTCCGAGGTTGGCGATTCTTTCGAAAATTTCGACTTCGTAAATTTCGCAATTTTTGAGGCATGACGGCGAAATTTATGTCATTTTTCACGTCTCGACGTGCTCTAGAAGGATTTTAGAACCATATCAGCCGAAAAAATAAAAAGAAATTTTTTTCGATTTCTTTCGAAAATTTCGAAAATTTTTTGAAAAATTCGTCTTCCCGAAATAGACAATTTTTAGCATTACCGACGAAGCTTATATCGTTTTTCACCTCTCGATGAGCTCTAGAATGACTTTAAACCCATTTTGGCAAAAAACTGACAAAAAATTTTTTTCGAATTTTTTAAAAATTTCCTGGTCCGGCGTCGGCGATTTTTTCGAAAATTTCGACTTCGTAAAATTCGGAATTTTTGAGACCTAGCGACGAAATTTATGTCATTTTTCACGTCTCGACGTGCTCTAGAACGATTTTAGAACAATTTCACCCGAAAAAATCAAAAAAAAAATTTTTTTCGAATTTTTTTGAAGATTTCGAAACATTTTTAAAGAATTCGTTTTCCTAAAATCGTCAATTTTTGAGCACTACCGACGAAACTTATATCGATTTCACCTCTAGATGTGCTCTAGAATGATTTTAATCCCATTTTGGCGAAAAAACTGACAAAAAACTTTTTTCGAATTTTTTAAAAATTTCCTTGTCTGGGGTCGGCGATTCTTTCGCAAATTTCGACTTCGTAAAATTCGCAATTTTTCAGACATGTAGACGAAATTTATGTCGTTTTTCACGTCTCCACGTGCTCTAGAACGATTTTAGAACCATTTCAGCCGAAAAAATCAAAAAAAAAATTTTTTTTCGAATTTTTTCGAAGATTTCGAAAGATTTTTAAAAAATTCGTTTTCCTAAAATTGTCAATTTTTGAGCATTACCGACGAAACCTATATCGTTTTTGACGTCTAGATGTGCTCTAGAATGATTTTAAACTCATTTTGGCGAAAAAACTGACAAAAAACTTTTTTCGAATTTCTTAAAAATTTCCTTGTCTGCGGTCGGCGATTCTTTCGAAAAATTCGACTTCGTAAAATTCGCAATTCTTCAGACATGTCGAGGAAATTTACGTCGTTTTTCACGTCTCGACGTGCTGTAGAAGGATTTAGAACCACTTCAGGCGAAAAAATCAAAAAAAATTTTTTACGAATTTTTTCGAAAATTTCGAAAATTTTTTGAAAAAGTCGTTTTCCTGAAATCGACAATTTTTCAGCATTACCGACGAAACTTATATCGTTTTTCACCTCTCGATGTGCTCTAGAATGGTTTTAAACCCATTTTGGCGAAAAAACTGACAAAACATTTTTTTCCAATTTTTTAAAAATTTCCTGGACCGGGGTCGGCGACTTTTTCGAAAATTTGGACTTCGTAAAATTCGCAATTTTTGAGCCCTGACGACGAAATTTATGTCATGTTTCACGTTTCCACGTGCTCTAGAACGATTTTAGAACCATTTCAGCCGACAACATCAAAAAAATTTTTTTTTCGAATTTTTTTGAATATATCGAAATATTTTTAAAGAATTCGTCTTCCTAAAATCGTCAATTTTTGAGCACTACACACGAAACTTATATCGTTTTTCACGTCTAGATGTGCTCTAGAATGATTTTAAGGTCATTTTGGCGAAAAGCTCACAAAAAGTTTTTTTCGAATTTTTTAAAAATTTCCAGGTCCGGGGTCGGCGATTTTCTCTAAAATTTCGACTTTGTAAAATTCGAAATTTTTGGGGCCTCACGACAAAACTTATGTCATTTTTCACGTCTCGACGTGCTGTAGAAGGATTTTAGAACCATTTGAGCCGAAAAAATAAAAAAAAATCTTTTTCAAATTTTTTCGAAAATTTCGAAAATTTTTTGAAAAATTCGTTTTCCTGAAATCTACAATTTTTCAGCATTACCGACGAACGAAACTTATATCGTTTTTCACCTCTCGATGTGCTCTAGAATGACTTTAAACCCATTTTGGCGAAAAAAGTGACAAAAAATTTTTTTCGAATTTTTTAGAATTTCCTGGTCCGTGGTCGGCGACTTTCTCGAAAATTTCGACTTCGTAAAATTAGCAATTTTTTAGCCCTAACGATGAAATTTATGTCATTTTTCACGTCTCGACGTGCTCTAGAACAATTTTAGAAATATTTCAGCCGAAAAAATCAAAAAAAATTTTTTTCGAATTTTTCTGAAGATTTCGAAACATTTTTAAAGAATTCGTTTTCCTAAAATCGTCAATTTTTGAGCACTACCGACGAAACGTATATCGTTTTTCACGTCTAGATGTGCTCTAGAATGATTTTAAGGTCATTATGGCGAAAAAACTCACAAGAAGTTTTTTTCGAATTTTTTAAAAATTTCCAGGTCCGGGGTGGGCGATTTTCTCAAAAATTTCGACTTTGTAAAATTCGAAATTTTTGAGACCTGACGACGAAACTTATGTCATTTTTCACGTCTCGACGAGCTCTAGAACGATTTTAGAGCAATTTCAGCCGAAAAAATCAAAAAAAATTTTTTTCGAATTTTTTTGAAGATTTCGAAGCATTTTTAAAGAATTCGTTTTCCTAAAATCGTCAATTTTCGAGCACTACCGACGAAACTTATATCGTGTTTCACGTCTAGATGTGCTCTAGAATGATTTTAAACCCATTTTGGCGAAAAAGCTGACAAAAAACTGTTTTCGAATTTTTTAGAAATTTCCTTGTCTGGACTCGGCGATTCTTTCGAAAAATTCGACTTCGTAAAATTCGCAATTTTTCAGACATGTCGAGGAAATTTACGTCGTTTCTCACGTCTCGACGTGCTGTAGAAGGATTTTAGAACCATTTCAGGCGAAAAAATCAAAAAAAATTTTTTTCGAATATTTTCGAAAATTTCGAAAATTTTTTGAAAAAGTCGTTTTCCTGAAATCGACAATTTTTCAGCATTACCGACGAAACTTATATCGTTTTTCACCTCTCGATGTGCTCTAGAATGGTTTTAAACCCATTTTGGCGAAAAAACTGACAAAACATTTTTTTCGAATTTTTTAAAAATTTCCTTGTCTGGGGCCGACGATTCTTTCGAAAATTTCGACTTCCTAAAATTCGCAACTTTTGAGACCTGACGATAAAACTTATGTCATTTTTCACGTCTCGACGTGCTGTAGAAGGATTTTAGAACCATTTCAGCCGAGAAAATCAAAAAAAATTTTTTTCTGTTTTTTCAATATATCGAAACATTTTTAAAGAATTCGTTTTCCTAAAATCGTCAATTGTTGAGCACTACCGACGAAACTTATATCGTTTTTCACGTCTAGATGTGCTCTAGAATGATTTTAAGGTCATTTTGGCGAAAAAACTGACAAAAACTTTTTTTCGAATTTTTTAAAAATTTCCAGGTCCGGGGTCGGCGATTTTCTCGAAAATTTCGACTTTGTAAAATTCGAAATTTTTGAGGCCTGACGACAAAACTTATGTCATTTTTCACTTCTCGACGTGCTGTAGAAGGATTTTAGAACCATTTGAGCCGAAAAAATCAAAAAAAATCTTTTTCAAATTTTTTCGAAAATTTCGAAAATTTTTTGAAAAAATTCGTTTTCCTGAAATCGACAATTTTTTAGCATTGCCGACGAAACTTATATCGTTTTTCACCTCTCGATGTGCTCTAGAATGACTTTAAACCCATTTTGGCGAAAAAACTGACAAAAAATTTTTTTCGAATTTTTTAAAAATTTCCTGGTCCGTGGTCGCGGATTTTTTAGAAAATTTCGACTTCGTAAAATTAGCAATTTCTGAGCCCTAACGACAAAATTTATGTCATTCTTCAAGTCTCGACGTGCTCTAGAACGATTTTAGAACCATTTCAGCCGAAAAAATCAAAAAAAATTTTTTTCGAATTTTTTTGAAGATTTCGAAACATTTTTAAAGAATTCGTTTTCCTAAAATCGTCAATTTTTGAGCACTACCGACGAAACTTATATCGTGTTTCACGTCTAGATGTGCTCTAGAATGATTTTAAACCCATTTTGGCGAAAAAGCTGACAAAAAACTGTTTTCGAATTTTTTAGAAATTTCCTTGTCTGGACTCGGCGATTCTTTCGAAAAATTCGACTTCGTAAAATTCGCAATTTTTCAGACATGTCGAGGAAATTTACGTCGTTTCTCACGTCTCGACGTGCTGTAGAAGGATTTTAGAACCATTTCAGGCGAAAAAATCAAAAAAAATTTTTTTCGAATATTTTCGAAAATTTCGAAAATTTTTTGAAAAAGTCGTTTTCCTGAAATCGACAATTTTTCAGCATTACCGACGAAACTTATATCGTTTTTCACCTCTCGATGTGCTCTAGAATGGTTTTAAACCCATTTTGGCGAAAAAACTGACAAAAAATTTTTTTTCGAATTTTTTAAAAATTTCCTGGTCCGTGGTCGCGGATTTTTTAGAAAATTTCGACTTCGTAAAATTACCAATTTCTGAGCCCTAACGACAAAATTTATGTCATTCCTCAAGTCTCGACGTGCTCTAGAACGATTTTAGAACCATTTCAGCCGAAAAAATCAAAAAAAATTTTTTTCGAATTTTTTTGGAGATTTCGAAACATTTTTAAAGAATTCGTTTTCCTAAAATCGTCAATTTTTGAGCACTACCGACGAAACTTATATCGTGTTTCACGTCTAGATGTGCTCTAGAATGATTTTAAACCCATTTTGGCGAAAAAGCTGACAAAAAACTGTTTTCGAATTTTTTAGAAATTTCCTTGTCTGGACTCGGCGATTCTTTCGAAAAATTCGACTTCGTAAAATTCGCAATTTTTCAGACATGTCGAGGAAATTTACGTCGTTTCTCACGTCTCGACGTGCTGTAGAAGGATTTTAGAACCATTTCAGGCGAAAAAATCAAAAAAAATTTTTTTCGAATATTTTCGAAAATTTCGAAAATTTTTTGAAAAAGTCGTTTTCCTGAAATCGACAATTTTTCAGCATTACCGACGAAACTTATATCGTTTTTCACCTCTCGATGTGCTCTAGAATGGTTTTAAACCCATTTTGGCGAAAAAACTGACAAAACATTTTTTTCGAATTTTTTAAAAATTTCCTTGTCTGGGGCCGACGATTCTTTCGAAAATTTCGACTTCCTAAAATTCGCAACTTTTGAGACCTGACGACAAAACTTATGTCATTTTTCACGTCTCGACGTGCTGTAGAAGGATTTTAGAACCATTTCAGCCGAGAAAATCAAAAAAAATCTTTTTCAAATTTTTTCGAAAATTTCGAAAATTGTGTGAAAAATTCGTTTTCCTGAAATCGACAATTTTTTAGCATTGCCGACGAAACTTATATCGTTTTTCACCTCTCGATGTGCTCTAGAATGACTTTAAACCCATTTTGGCGAAAAACTGACAAAAAATTTTTTTCGAATTCTTTAAAATTTCCTGGTCCGAGGTTGGCGATTCTTTCGAAAATTTCGACTTCGTAAATTTCGCAATTTTTGAGGCATGACGGCGAAATTTATGTCATTTTTCACGTCTCGACGTGCTCTAGAAGGATTTTAGAACCATATCAGCCGAAAAAATAAAAAGAAATTTTTTTCGATTTCTTTCGAAAATTTCGAAAATTTTTTGAAAAATTCGTCTTCCCGAAATAGACAATTTTTAGCATTACCGACGAAGCTTATATCGTTTTTCACCTCTCGATGAGCTCTAGAATGACTTTAAACCCATTTTGGCAAAAAACTGACAAAAAATTTTTTTCGAATTTTTTAAAAATTTCCTGGTCCGGCGTCGGCGATTTTTTCGAAAATTTCGACTTCGTAAAATTCGGAATTTTTGAGACCTAGCGACGAAATTTATGTCATTTTTCACGTCTCGACGTACTCTAGAACGATTTTAGAACAATTTCACCCGAAAAAATCAAAAAAAAATTTTTTTTCGAATTTTTTTGAAGATTTCGAAACATTTTTAAAGAATTCGTTTTCCTAAAATCGTCAATTTTTGAGCACTACCGACGAAACTTATATCGTTTTTCACCTCTCGATGTGCTCTAGAATGATTTTAAACCCATTTTGGCGAAAAAACTGACAAAAAATTTTTTTCGAATTTTTTAAAAATTTCCTTGTCTGGGGTCGGCGATTCTTTTCGAAAATTTCGACTTCGTAAAATTCGCAATTTTTCAGACATGACGACGAAATTTATGTCGTTTTTCACGTCTCGACGTGCTCTAGAACGATTTTAGAACCATTTCAGCCGAAAAAATGAAAAAAAATTTTTTTTCGATTTTTTTCGAAAATTTCGAAAATTTTTTAAAAAATTCGTTTTCCTAAAATCGTCAATTTTTGAGCACTACCGACGAAACTTATATCGTTTTTCACGTCTAGATGTGCTCTAGAATGATTTTAAACCCATTTTGGCGAAAAAACTGACAAAAAATTTTTTTCGAATTTTTTAAAAATTTCCTGGTCCGGGGTCGGCGATTCTTTCGAAAAATTCGACTTCGTAAAATTCGCAATTTTTCAGACATGTCGACGAGAAATTTATGTCAGTTTTTCACGTCTCGACGTGCTCTAGAACGATTTTAGAACCATTTGAGCCGAAAAAATGAAAAAAAATTTTTTTCGAATTTTTCGAAATTTCGAAAATTTTTTGAAAAATTCGTTTTCCTGAAATCGACAATTTTTCAGCATTACCGACGAAACTTATATCGTTTTTCACCTCTCGATGTGCTCTAGAATGATTTTAAACCCATTTTGGCGAAAAAACTGACAAAACATTTTTTTCCAATTTTTTAAAAATTTCCTGGACCGGGGTCGGCGACTTTTTCGAAAATTTGGACTTCGTAAAATTCGCAATTTTTGAGCCCTGACGACGAAATTTATGTCATGTTTCACGTCTCGACGTGCTCTAGAACGATTTTAGAACCATTTCAGCCGAAAAAATCAAAAAAATTTTTTTTCGAATTTTTTTGAAAATATCGAAATATTTTTAAAGAATTCGTTTTCCTAAAATCGTCAATTTTTGAGCACTACCGACGAAACTTATATCGTTTTTCACGTCTAGATGTGCTCTAGAATGATTTTAAGGTCATTTTGGCGAAAAAACTGACAAAAAGTTTTTTTCGAATTTTTAAAAATTTCCAGGTCCGGGGTCGGCGATTTTCTCGAAAATTTCGACTTTGTAAAATTCGAAATTTTTGAGGCCTGACGACAAAACTTATGTCATTTTTCACGTCTCGACGTGCTGTAGAAGGATTTTAGAACCATTTGAGCCGAAAAAATCAAAAAAAATCTTTTTCAAATTTTTTCGAAAATTTCGAAAATTTTTTGAAAAATTCGTTTTCCTGAAATCTACAATTTTTCAGCATTACCGACGAACGAAACTTATATCGTTTTTCACCTCTCGATGTGCTCTAGAATGACTTTAAACCCATTTTGGCGAAAAAACTGACAAAAAATTTTTTTCGAATTTTTTAAAATTTCCTGGTCCGTGGTCGGCGACTTTTTCGAAAATTTCGACTTCGTAAAATTAGCAATTTTTGAGCCCTAACGACGAAATTTATGTCATTTTTCACGTCTCGACGTGCTCTAGAACAATTTTAGAACCATTTCAGCCGAAAAAATCAAAAAAAATTTTTTTCGAATTTTTTTGAAGATTTCGAAACATTTTTAAAGAATTCGTTTTCCTAAAATCGTCAATTTTTGAGCACTACCGACGAAACGTATATCGTTTTTCACGTCTAGATGTGCTCTAGAATGATTTTAAGGTCATTTTGGCGAAAAAACTGACAAAAAATTTTTTCGAATTTTTTAAAAATTTCCAGGTCCGGGGTCGGCGATTTTTCGAAAATTTCGACTTTGTAAAATTCGAAATTTTTGAGGCCTGACGACAAAACTTATGTCATTTTTCACGTCTCGACGTGCTGTAGAAGGATTTTAGAACCATTTCAGCCGAAAAAATCAAAAAAAATTTTTTTCGAAATTTTTTCGAAAATTTCGAAAATTTTTTGAAAAATTCGTTTTCCTGAAATCGACAATTTTTCAGCATTACCGACGAAACTTATATCGTTTTTCACCTCTCGATGTGCTCTAGAATGATTTTAAACCCATTTTGGCGAAAAAACTGACAAAAAATTTTTTTCGAATTTTTTAAAAATTTCCTGGTCCGGGGTCGGCGATTTTTTCGAAAATTTCGACTTCGTAAAATTAGCAATTTTTGAGCCCTAACGACGAAATTTATGTCATTTTTCACGTCTCGACGTGCTCTAGAACGATTTTAGAACCATTTCAGCCGAAAAAATCGAAAAAAATTTTTTTTCGAATTTTTTCGAAGATTTCGAAAGATTTTTAAAAAATTCGTTTTCCTAAAATTGTCAATTTTTGAGTATTACCGACGAAACCTATATCGTTTTTACCTCTAGATGTGCTCTCGAATGACTTTAAGCCCATTTTGGCGAAAAAACTGACAAAACATTTTTTTCGAATTTTTTAAAAATTTCCTGTTCCGGCGTCGGCGATTCTTTCGAAAATTTCGACTTCGTAAAATTCGCAATTTTTGAGACGTGACGACGAAATTTATGTCATTTTTCACGTCTCGACGTGCTCTAGATGGATTTTAGAACCATTTCAATCGAAAAAATCAAAAAAAAATTTTTTTTCAAATTTTTTCGAAAATTTCGAAAATTTCTTAGAAAATTCGTTTTCCTAAAATCGTCAATTTCTAGCACTACCGACGAAACTTATATCCTTTTCCACCTCTCGATGCGCTCTAGAATGATTTTAAAGCCATTTGGCGAAAAAACTGACGAAAAACTTTTTCCGAATTTTTTAAAAATTTCCTGGTCGGGGGTGGGCGATTTTTTCGAAAATTTCGAGTTCGTAAAATTCGCAATTTTAAGCCCTAATGACGAAATTTATGTCATTTTTCACGTCTCGACGTGGTCTAGAACTATTTTACAACCATTTCTGGCGAAAAGTTCAAGAAAAATTTTTTTTCGAATTTTTTCGAAAATTTCGAAAATTGGTGCTATCGCATTTCGAATCGTGGAGGTCATAGTTTCATCAACTGGGATTAGGCTCTTTTCTATACTGGCTATTAGGTCAAGGATAGGTGGATTCTCCTTGGTAGGTACAAAACTAAGTCCTTTTGCTATGACTGCTTTTGGCTTGGGGCCTAATGGCGCTGAGCTAAGGTCAACTACAATCTGTCCTACGTCCGGATTTGGTCTAATAGGTGGATCAGTTCTGGTCATAGTTAAGTGTCTTGGAAGGTCCGCCGGTTGAATTTTTTGATCAGCTTTCTTCGTTGAGAATTGGCTATCTTCATTGCTGAGATTTTAACATGCCAATCAAGTGCGTCGAATACGGTTTGATCAATGACATTTTGTAGGGACATTGATACAGTGTTAAGTTTTTCACGAGCTAATGCGAGGAAGTGTCTGTGTTGTCTGATAGTATCCCTTAAGAGGGCGAAGCCACAAGAGTTTAGGATTTGTTTAGTGTGAGAGGTGCACAGATGGTTCCATTTAAATTGGAATGAGCGTGGTAGCAATCGGCAGTCTCTACGTTTGAGAAGAAACGTCAACTTACCTTTAACAAGTTTGATTTGTAGACTGGTCTTTTCCATATCTCTGGCTAACATAAAGAAATGTGCTCCGTATGCACTATAGATCAGTTGAAATACGTACAGGCTCTTCACACTTCATGATGTCTTCTTTTTCTTCGTTACGTGTACGCCTGTGTAAGAAAAACTTTAATTAAAAAAAGGAAAAACGAAGCTTTCGGGAGAGGCAACTCCCGTCGTCAGCGTATGTTGAATGAACGGTCAGGATTGAACGAAAGGTCTTATAAAGTTATGAGTAAGGTAAACACGTGTGGAACACGTGAACGAACAGTTAGGTCAATACGTGTGGTCATGTGAGTCCCAGTCATGTGGAGGGTCAATTAAGTCAATATCAGAGGGAGGCACAAGTAGGGATGACCTACGAAATTTCAGGAAAATTCGGGAAAAATTCTTGTCTATCAGTTTAAAACGTCCACATCTTTTGTTTAAAATCGTGGTTGATGGCGTACGGAAACAACGTAACATATCGCCAACACTGGAATTGGCTGATTTTGAACTTTTTGAGGTTGGTAGCGATGGGCTTTTACCTGAAAGATATAGAAACCCATCCATCGTCTGGAGGGAGAGTTAGGTACACGTAATTCGGCAACATTGTTTTGAGGAAATGACAGGATCCCAGACATTACTGACTTCAAAGCCTTGATCACGATTTATTGTTTGATTGTGTCTAATGTAGAGCGCTTCTTTAATTTTCCTTATTTGGTAGTGTTGCTCTTGGCAAAGAACTTCACCGTCTAATAACCCAGAGCAAGTGGCAGCTTGTTCCGCTACGGCTGATGACTTGAGGGCTTGGTTCATAGCAGTGGAGGGATCTAGCTTTTGTGGGCGTCCGCGTTTTGTCCTGTTTTGTCCTTCCAATCTGTCTTTTGCATTTTTGTATCTTGTTATGCACCTCATGTGCTCATTGAAACGGTGTAAAAAGGAGTTGCCAGATTCACCTATATACTTGGGCGAACAACTGCATTTTATCAACTAAACAATACCTGGCTTAGATTCAATGTTAGTATTTTCTTTGTCGTTTCTCAAAATGGATCTAAAGCTTGGTGAGCTTTTGAAGAAAACTCTGAAATTTAGGAGTTTTCCTAGGCGTTTTGATTTTCACTGAAACCAGCGTCGTAGGGGACAACCAAAACTGTTTCGGCTTCATTTATCTTTCTTTTTCCTTCTTTTTGTTCTTTTAGCCATCTGCTGATGATATTTTCAATAAGTCTTTTGGGGTACCCATAGTTGTTAATAACTTTTTTAATGTGATTTAGTTCTTCTTGTAGAAATTCAGGTTCGCAGATATTCACAGCCCTGTTTACCATACCGTAGACAATGCTTTTGAACACAGATGGTGAATGGTTTAGGTAACTGTCAGAATGTGTCGCTTTTCGATAAACGCCAAGGAAAACTTCTAAATTTCAGAGTTTTCTTCAAAAGCTCACCAAACATTAGATCCATTTTGAGAAACGAAAAGAAAAAACCAACATTGATTCTAAACCAGGTATTGTTTACTTGATAAAATGCAGTTGTTCGCCCAAGTATATAGGTGAATATGGCAACTCTTTTTTACACCGTTTCAATGAGCACATCAGGTGCATAACAAGATACAAAAATGCAAAAGACAGATTGGAAGGACAATACAGGACAAAACGCGGACGCCCACAAAAGTGATCCCTCCACTGCTATGAACCAAGCCCTCAATCATCAGCCGTAGCGGAACACGCTGCCACATGCTCTGGGTTATTACATGGTGAAGTTCTTTGCCAAGAGCAACATACCAAATAAGGAAAATTAAAGAAGCGCTCTACATTAGACACAATCAAACAATAAATCGTGATCAAGGCTTTGAAGTCAGTAATGTCTGGGATCCTGTCATTTCCTTAAAACAATGTCGCCGAATTACGTGTACCTAACACTCCTTCCAGACGATGGATGGGTTTCTATATCTTTCAGGTAAAAGCCCATCGCTACCAACCTCAAAAAGTTCAAAATCAACCAATTCCAATGCTGGCGCCATGTTACGTCGTTTCCTTACGCCTCCAACCACGATTTTAAAGAAAAGATGTAAACAAAATCTGATATACAAGAATTTTTCCCGAATTTTCCTGAAATTTCCTAGGTCATCCCTACTTGTGCCTCCCTCTGATATTGACTAAATTGACCCTCCACATGACTGAGACTCACATGACCACACGTATTGACCTAACTGTTCGTTCACGTGTTCCACACGTGTTTACCTTACTCATAGCTTTATAAGACCTTTCGTTCAATCATGACCATTCATTCAACATACGCTGACGCCGGGAGTTGCCCCTCCCGAAAGCTTCGGTTTTCCTTTTCTTTAAAGTTGTCCTAACACAGGCGCACAGGTAAAGAAGAAAAAGAAGACATAATGAAGTGTGAAGAGCCTGTAAGAAGTCACGTATTTCAACTGATCTATAGTGCATACGGAGCACATTTCCTAAAGTTAGCCAGAGATATGGAGAAGACCTGTCTACAAATCAAACTAGTTAAAGGTAAGTTGACCTTTCTTCTCAAATGTAGAGTCTGCCAATAGCTACCACCCTCATTCCAATTTAAATGGAACCATCTGTGCACCTCTCACACTAAACAAATCCTAAACTCTTGTGGCTTCCCTCTCTTAAGGGACACTATCAGACAACACAGATACTTCCTCGCATTAGCTCGTGAAAAACTTAAGACTGTATCAATGTCCCTACAAAATGTCATTGATCAAACCTTATTCGATGCATTTGATTGGCATGATAAAATCTCAGCAATGAAGATAGCCAATTCTCAACGAAAAAAGCTGATCAAAAAATTCAACAGGCTAATCTTTCCAGGACACTAAACTGTGACCAGAAGAGATCGACCTATTAGACCAAATCCGGACGCAGGACAGATTGTAGTTGATTTAAGTTCAGCGCCACTAGGCCCCAAGCCAAAAGCAGTCTTAGCAAAAGGACTTAGTTTTGTACCTACCAAGAAGAATCCACCTATCCTTGACCTAATAGCCTGTATAGAAAAGAGCCTAATCTCAGTTGATCAAACTAAGGCCTCCACGATTCGAAATGCGATATGACCTATGCTTCAAAACTTTAAAGAAAATTTCGAAAATTTTTTTAAAAATTCGTCTTCCTAAAAGCGTAAATTTTTGAGCAGTACGGACGAAACTTTTTCACCTCTCGATGTGCTCTAGAATGATTTTAAAGCCATTTTCGCGAAAGAACGGGAAAAAGTTCTTTCGGATTTTTTAAAAATTTCCTGGTCCGGGGTCGGCGAATTTTTCGAAAATATTCAAAAATTTCGTCTTCCCAAAATTCGCAATTTTTCAGGTCTACCGACGAAATTTATGTCATTTTTCACGTCTCCACGTGCTCTAGAATGATTTTAGATCTATTTCGGCCGAAAAATTTTAAAAAAATTTTTTCGAATTTTTTCGAAAATTTTTCTAAAAATTCGTCTTCCTAAAATCTTCAAATTTGAGCAGTACGGACGAAACTTATATCGTTTTTCACATCTCGCCGTGCTCTAGACGGCTTTAGCCGAAAATTTTTAAAAACATTTTTTTCGAATTTTTCCGAAAATTTTTTTAAAAATTCGTCTTCCTAAAATCTTCCATTATTGAGCAGTACGGACGAAGCTTGTATAGTTTTTCACCTCTCGATGCGCTCTAGAATGATTTTAAAGCCCTTTTCGCGAAAAACGGGCAAAAAAATTTTTCGAATTTTTTAAAAATTTCCAGGTCCAGAGTCGGCGATTATTTCGAAAATTTCGACTTCGTAGAATTCGCAATTTTTGCGCACTATCGACGAAACTTATGTCATTTTCCACGTCTCGACGTGCGAACGATTTTAGAACCATTTCAGGGCAAAAAATTTAAAAGAATTTTTTTTCGATTTTTTTCGAAAATTTCGAAAATTTTTTTAAAAATGCGACTTCCTAAAATTGTCAACTTTTGAGCAGTACCGACGAAACGTATATCGTTTTTCACCTTTCGATGTGCTCTAGAATGATTTTAGAACCATTTGGGCGAAAAAATGAAAAAAACTTTTTTCGAATTTTTTAAAAATTTCCAGGTCCGGGGTCGTCGATTTTTTCGAAAATTTCGACCTCGTAAAATTCCCAATTTTTGAGCTCCAGCGACGAAATTTATGTCGTTTTTCACGTCTCGACGTGCTCTAGAACGATTTTAGAACCATTTCAGCCGAAAAAATGAAAAAAAAATTTTTTTTCGAATTTTTTCGAAGATTTCGAAAGATTTTTAAAAAATTCGTTTTCCTAAAATTGTCAGTTTTTGAGCATTACCGATGAAACCTATATCGTTTTTGACGTCTAGATGTGCTCTAGAATGAATTTAAACTCATTTTGGCGAAAAAACTGACAAAAAATTTTTTTCGAATTTTTTAAAAATTTCCTGGTCCGAGGTTGGCGATTCTTTCGAAAATTTCGACTTCGAAAAATTCGCAATTTTTGAGGCATGACGGCGAAATTTATGTCATTTTTCACGTCTCGACGTACTCTAGAAGGATTTTAGAACCATATCAGCCGAAAAAATAAAATGAAATTTTTTTCGATTTCTTTCGAAAATTTCGAAAATTTTTTGAAAAATTCGTTTTCCTGAAATAGACAATTTTTGAGCATTACCGACGAAACTTATATTGTTTTTCAGCTCTAAATGTGCTCTAGAATGATTTTAAACCCATTTTGGCGAAAAAACTGACAAAAAATTTTTTTCGAATTTTTTAAAAATTTCCTGGTCCGGCGTCGGCGATTTTTTCGAAAATTTCGACCTCGTAAAATTCCCAATTTTTGAGCTCCAGCGACGAAATTTATGTCGTTTTTCACGTCTCGACGTGCTCTAGAACGATCTTAGAACAATTTCACCCGAAAAAATCAAAAAAAAATTTTTTTCGAATTTTTTTGAAGATTTCGAAACATTTTTAAAGAATTCGTTTTCCTAAAACCGTCAATTTTTGAGCACTACCGACGAAACTTATATCGATTTCACCTCTAGATGTGCTCTAGAATGATTTTAAACCCATTTTGGCGAAAAAACTGACAAAAAACTTTTTTCGAATTTTTTAAAAATTTCCTTGTCTGGGGTCGGCGATTCTTTCGAAAATTTCGACTTCGTAAAATTCGCAATTTTTCAGACATGCGACGAAATTTATGTCGTTTTTCACGTCTCCACGTGCTCTAGAACGATTTTAGAACCATTTCAGCCGAAAAAATGAAAAAAAATTTTTTTTCGATTTTTTTCGAAAATTTCGAAAGATTTTTAAAAAATTCGTTTTCCTAAAATTGTCAATTTTTGAGCATTACCGACGAAACCTATATCGTTTTTGACGTCTAGATGTGCTCTAGAATGATTTTAAACTCATTTTGGCGAAAAAACTGACAAAAAACTTTTTTCGAATTTTTTAAAAATTTCCTTGTCTGGGGTCGGCGATTCTTTCGAAAATTTCGATTTCGTAAAATTCGCAATTTTTCAGACATGTCGACGAAATTTATGTCGTTTTTCACGTCTCGACGTGCTGTAAAAGGATTTAGAACCACTTCAGGCGAGAAAATCAAAAAAAATTTTTTTCGAATTTTTTCGAAAATTTCGAAAATTTTTTGAAAAATTCGTTTTCCTGAAATCGACAATTTTTCAGCATTACCGACGAAACTTATATCGTTTTTCACCTCTCGATGTGCTCTAGAATGGTTTTAAACCCATTTTGGCGAAAAAACTGACAAAACATTTTTTTCGAATTTTTAAAAATTTCCAGGTCCGGGGTCGGCGATCTTTTCGAAAATTTCGACCTCGTAAAATTCCCAATTTTTGAGCTCCAGCGACGAAATTTATGTCGTTTTTCACGTCTCGACGTGCTCTAGAACGATTTTAGAACCATTTCAGCCGAAAAAATGCAAAAAAATTTTTTTTCGATTTTTTTCGAAAATTTCGAAAATTTTTAAAAAATTCGTTTTCCTAAAATCGTCAATTTTTGAGCACTACCGACGAAACGTATATCGTTTTTCACGTCTAGATGTGCTCTAGAATGATTTTAAGGTCATTTTGGCGAAAAAACTCACAAAAAGTTTTTTTCGAATTTTTTAAAAATTTCCAGGTCCGGGGTGGGCGATTTTCTCAAAAAGTTCGACTTTGTAAAATTCGAAATTTTTGAGGCCTGACGACGAAACTTATGTCATTTTTCACGTCTCGACGTGCTCTAGAACGATTTTAGAACAATTTCAGCCGAAAAAATCAAAAAAAATTTTTTTCGAATTTTTTCGAAAATTTCGAAAATTTTTTGAAAAAGTCGTTCTCCTGAAATCGACAATTTTTCAGCATTACCGACGAAACTTATATCGTTTTTCACCTCTCGATGTGCTCTAGAATGGTTTTAAACCCATTTTGGCGAAAAAACTGACAAAACAATTTTTTCCAATTTTTTAAAAGTTTCCTGGACCGTGGTCGGCGATTTTTTCGAAAATTTGGACTTCGTAAAATTCGCAATTTTTGAGCACTGACGACGAAATGTATGTCATGTTTCACGTCTCGACGTGCTCTAGAACGATTTTAGAACCATTTCAGCCGAGAAAATCAAAAAGAATTTTTTTTCGAATTTTTTTGAATATATCGAAATATTTTTGAAGAATTCGTTTTCCTGAAATCGTCAATCTTTGAGCACTACCGACGAAACTTATATCGTTTTTCACGTCTAGATGTGGTCTAGAATGATTTTAAACTCATTTTGGCGAAAAAAATGAAAAAAAATTTTTTTCGAATTTTTTAAAAATTTCCAGGTCCGGGGTCGGCGATTTTTTCGAAAATTTCGACCTCGTGAAATTCCCAATTTTTGAGCTCCAGCGACGAAATTTATGTCATTTTTCACGTCTCGACGTGCTCTAGAACGATTTTAGAACCATTTCAGCCGAAAAAATGAAAAAAAATTTTTTTTCGATTTTTTTCGAAAATTTCGAAACATTTTTAAAGAATTCGTTTTCCTAAAATCGTCAATTTTTGAGTACTACCGACGAAACTTATATCGTTTTTCACGTCTAGATGTGCTCTAGAATGATTTTAAGGTCATTTTGGCGAAAAAACTGACAAAAAAATTTTTCGAATTTTTTAAAAATTTCCAGGTCCGGGGTCGGCGATTTTCTCGAAAATTTCGACTTTGTAAAATTCGAAATTTTTGAGGCCTGACGACAAAACTTACGTCATTTTTCACGACTCGACGTGCTGTAGAAGGATTTTAGATCCATTTGAGCCGAAAAAATCAAAAAAAAATCTTTTACAAATTTTCTCGAAAATTAAGAAAATTTTTTTGAAAAATTCGTTTTCCTGAAATCGACAATTTCTTTGCACTACCGACGAAACTTATACCGTTTTTCACCTCTCGATGTGCTCTAGAATGACTTTAAACCCATTTTGGCGAAAAAATGAAAAAAAATTTTTTTCGAATTTCTTAAAAATTTCCAGGTCCGGGGTCGGCGATTTTTTCGAAAATTTCGACCTCGTAAAATTCCCAATTTTTGAGCTCCAGCGACGAAATTTATGTCGTTTTTCACGTCTCGACGTGCTCTAGAACGATTTTAGAACCATTTCAGCCGAAAAAATCGAAAAAAAATTTTTTTTCATTTTTTCGAAAATTTCGAAAATTTTTTTAAAAATTCGACTTCCTAAAATTGTCAATTTTTGAGTATTACCGACGAAACCTATATCGTTTTCACCTCTAGATGTGCTCTCGAATGACTTTAAGCCCATTTTGGCGAAAAAACTGACAAAACATTTTTTTCGAATTTTTTAAAAATTTCCTGGTCCGGCGTCGGCGATTTTTTCGAAAATTTCGACCTCGTAAAATTCCCAATTTTTGAGCTCCAGCGACGAAATTTATGTCGTTTTTCACGTCTCCATGGGCTCTAGAACGATTTTAGAACCATTTGAGCCGAAAAAATGAAAAAAAATTTTTTTCGAATTTTTTAAAAATTTCGAAAATTTCTTAGAAAATTCGTTTTCCTAAAATCGTCAATTTCTAGCACTACCGACGAAACTTATATCCTTTTCCACCTCTCGATGCGCTCTGGAATGATTTTAAAGCCATTTGGCGAAAATAACTGACGAAAAATTTTTTTCGAATTTTTTAAAAATTTCCTGGTCCGGGGTCGGCGATTTTTTCGAAAATTTCGACCTCGTAAAATTCCCAATTTTTGAGCTCCAGCGACGAAATTTATGTCGTTTTTCACGTCTCGACGGGCTCTAGAACGATTTTAGAACCATTTCAGCCGAAAAAATGAAAAAAAATTTTTTTCGAATTTTTTTCAAAATTTCGAAAATTGGTGCTATCGCATTTCGAATCGTGGAGGTCATAGTTTCATCAACTGGGATTAGGCTCTTTTCTATACTGGCTATTAGGTCAAGGATAGGTGGATTCTCCTTGGTAGGTACAAAACTAAGTCCTTTTGCTATGACTGCTTTTGGCTTGGGGCCTAATGGCGCTGAGCTAAGGTCAACTACAATCTGTCCTACGTCCGGATTTGGTCTAATAGGTGGATCAGTTCTGGTCATAGTTAAGTGTCTTGGAAGGTCCGCCGGTTGAATTTTTTGATCAGCTTTCTTCGTTGAGAATTGGCTATCTTCATTGCTGAGATTTTAACATGCCAATCAAGTGCGTCGAATACGGTTTGATCAATGACATTTTGTAGGGACATTGATACAGTGTTAAGTTTTTCACGAGCTAATGCGAGGAAGTGTCTGTGTTGTCTGATAGTATCCCTTAAGAGGGCGAACCCACAAGAGTTTAGGATTTGTTTAGTGTGAGAGGTGCACAGATGGTTCCATTTAAATTGGAATGAGCGTGGTAGCAATCGGCAGTCTCTACGTTTGAGAAGAAACGTCAACTTACCTTTAACAAGTTTGATTTGTAGACTGGTCTTTTCCATATCTCTGGCTAACATAAAGAAATGTGCTCCGTATGCACTATAGATCAGTTGAAATACGTACAGGCTCTTCACACTTCATGATGTCTTCTTTTTCTTCGTTACGTGTACGCCTGTGTAAGAAAAACTTTAATTAAAAAAAGGAAAAACGAAGCTTTCGGGAGAGGCAACTCCCGTCGTCAGCGTATGTTGAATGAACGGTCAGGATTGAACGAAAGGTCTTATAAAGTTATGAGTAAGGTAAACACGTGTGGAACACGTGAACGAACAGTTAGGTCAATACGTGTGGTCATGTGAGTCCCAGTCATGTGGAGGGTCAATTAAGTCAATATCAGAGGGAGGCACAAGTAGGGATGACCTAGGAAATTTCAGGAAAATTCGGGAAAAATTCTTGTCTATCAGTTTAAAACGTCCACATCTTTTGTTTAAAATCGTGGTTGATGGCGTACGGAAACAACGTAACATATCGCCAACACTGGAATTGGCTGATTTTGAACTTTTTGAGGTTGGTAGCGATGGGCTTTTACCTGAAAGATATAGAAACCCATCCATCGTCTGGAGGGAGAGTTAGGTACACGTAATTCGGCAACATTGTTTTGAGGAAATGACAGGATCCCAGACATTACTGACTTCAAAGCCTTGATCACGATTTATTGTTTGATTGTGTCTAATGTAGAGCGCTTCTTTAATTTTCCTTATTTGGTAGTGTTGCTCTTGGCAAAGAACTTCACCGTCTAATAACCCAGAGCAAGTGGCAGCTTGTTCCGCTACGGCTGATGACTTGAGGGCTTGGTTCATAGCAGTGGAGGGATCTAGCTTTTGTGGGCGTCCGCGTTTTGTCCTGTTTTGTCCTTCCAATCTGTCTTTTGCATTTTTGTATCTTGTTATGCACCTCATGTGCTCATTGAAACGGTGTAAAAAGGAGTTGCCAGATTCACCTATATACTTGGGCGAACAACTGCATTTTATCAACTAAACAATACCTGGCTTAGATTCAATGTTAGTATTTTCTTTGTCGTTTCTCAAAATGGATCTAAAGCTTGGTGAGCTTTTGAAGAAAACTCTGAAATTTAGGAGTTTTCCTAGGCGTTTTGATTTTCACTGAAACCAGCGTCGTAGGGGACAACCAAAACTGTTTCGGCTTCATTTATCTTTCTTTTTCCTTCTTTTTGTTCTTTTAGCCATCTGCTGATGATATTTTCAATAAGTCTTTTGGGGTACCCATAGTTGTTAATAACTTTTTTAATGTGATTTAGTTCTTCTTGTAGAAATTCAGGTTCGCAGATATTCACAGCCCTGTTTACCATACCGTAGACAATGCTTTTGAACACAGATGGTGAATGGTTTAGGTAACTGTCAGAATGTGTTTCTTTTCGATAAACGCCAAGGAAAACTTCTAAATTTCAGAGTTTTCTTCAAAAGCTCACCAAACATTAGATCCATTTTGAGAAACGAAAAGAAAAAACCAACATTGATTCTAAACCAGGTATTGTTTACTTGATAAAATGCAGTTGTTCGCCCAAGTATATAGGTGAATATGGCAACTCTTTTTTACACCGTTTCAATGAGCACATCAGGTGCATAACAAGATACAAAAATGCAAAAGACAGATTGGAAGGACAATACAGGACAAAACGCGGACGCCCACAAAAGTGATCCCTCCACTGCTATGAACCAAGCCCTCAATCATCAGCCGTAGCGGAACACGCTGCCACATGCTCTGGGTTATTACATGGTGAAGTTCTTTGCCAAGAGCAACATACCAAATAAGGAAAATTAAAGAAGCGCTCTACATTAGACACAATCAAACAATAAATCGTGATCAAGGCTTTGAAGTCAGTAATGTCTGGGATCCTGTCATTTCCTTAAAACAATGTCGCCGAATTACGTGTACCTAACACTCCTTCCAGACGATGGATGGGTTTCTATATCTTTCAGGTAAAAGCCCATCGCTACCAACCTCAAAAAGTTCAAAATCAACCAATTCCAATGCTGGCGCCATGTTACGTCGTTTCCTTACGCCTCCAACCACGATTTTAAAGAAAAGATGTAAACAAAATCTGATATACAAGAATTTTTCCCGAATTTTCCTGAAATTTCCTAGGTCATCCCTACTTGTGCCTCCCTCTGATATTGACTTAATTGACCCTCCACATGACTGAGACTCACATGACCACACGTATTGACCTAACTGTTCGTTCACGTGTTCCACACGTGTTTACCTTACTCATAGCTTTATAAGACCTTTCGTTCAATCATGACCATTCATTCAACATACGCTGACGACGGGAGTTGCCCCTCCCGAAAGCTTCGTTTTTCCTTTTCTTTAAAGTTGTCCTAACACAGGCGCACAGGTAAAGAAGAAAAAGAAGACATAATGAAGTGTGAAGAGCCTGTAAGAAGTCACGTATTTCAACTGATCTATAGTGCATACGGAGCACATTTCCTAAAGTTAGCCAGAGATATGGAGAAGACCTGTCTACAAATCAAACTAGTTAAAGGTAAGTTGACCTTTCTTCTCAAATGTAGAGTCTGCCAATAGCTACCACCCTCATTCCAATTTAAATGGAACCATCTGTGCACCTCTCACACTAAACAAATCCTAAACTCTTGTGGCTTCCCTCTCTTAAGGGACACTATCAGACAACACAGATACTTCCTCGCATTAGCTCGTGAAAAACTTAAGACTGTATCAATGTCCCTACAAAATGTCATTGATCAAACCTTATTCGATGCATTTGATTGGCATGATAAAATCTCAGCAATGAAGATAGCCAATTCTCAACGAAAAAAGCTGATCAAAAAATTCAACAGGCTAATCTTTCCAAGACACTAAACTGTGACCAGAAGAGATCGACCTATTAGACCAAATCCGGACGCAGGACAGATTGTAGTTGATTTAAGTTCAGCGCCACTAGGCCCCAAGCCAAAAGCAGTCTTAGCAAAAGGACTTAGTTTTGTACCTACCAAGAAGAATCCACCTATCCTTGACCTAATAGCCTGTATAGAAAAGAGCCTAATCTCAGTTGATCAAACTAAGGCTTCCACGATTCGAAATGCGATATGACCTATGCTTCAAAACTTTAAAGAAAATTTCGAAAATTTTTTTAAAAATTCGTCTTCCTAAAAGCGTAAATCTTTGAGCAGTACGGAGGAAACTTTTTCACCTCTCGATGTGCTCTAGAATGATTTTAAAGCCATTTTCGCGAAAGAACGGGAAAAAAATTCTTTCGGATTTTTTAAAAATTTCCTGGTCCGGGGTCGGCGAATTTTTCGAAAATATTCAAAAATTTCGACCTCGTAAAATTCCCAATTTTTGAGCTCCAGCGACGAAATTTATGTCGTTTTTCACGTCTCGATGGGCTCTAGAACGATTTTAGAACCATTTGAGCCGAAAAATGAAAAAAAATTTTTTTCGAATTTTTTAAAAATTTCCAGGTCCGGGGTCAGCGATTTTTCGAAAATTTCGACCTCGTAAAATTCCCAATTTTGAGCTCCAGCGACGAAATTTATGTCGTTTTCACGTCTCGACGTGCTCTAGAACGATTTTAGAACCATTTCAGCCGAAAAAATGAAAAAAAATTTTTTTTCGATTTTTTTCGAAAATTTCGAAAATTTTTTTAAAAATTCGACTTCCTAAAATTGTCATTTTTTGAGCTCCAGCGACGAAATTTATGTCGTTTTTCACGTCTCGATGGGCTCTAGAACGATTTTAGAACCATTTGAGCCGAAAAAATGAAAAAAAAATTTTTTCGAATTTTTAAAAAATTTCCAGTTCCGGGGTCAGCGATTTTTTCGAAAATTTCGACCTCATAAAATTCCCAATTTTTGAGCTCCAGCGACGAAATTTATGTCGTTTTTCACGTCTCGACGTGCTCTAGAACGATTTTAGAACCATTTCAGCCGAAAAAATGAAAAAAAATTTTGGATCTTGTTTAGTTCGTTCCCCGTGCTTACTGTAGGTGGCGCTAAAATCGCCACTTTTCGCTGATTGGCCGACGATTTTGTAGTGACGTAGGTGGCGCCACTATCGCGTATTTTGCTGATGGGTTGGATGATTTTGTTTACATAAGTCAAATATTGTTAACAGTGGTATTGTGCTCGAATTTGAAAAGACTTAGCCGTAAAATCGTCCATCAACGGCAAATAGGCTACTTTGTCGCTCAGTTGATGGACTTTGCCAAAAAAGACATACTAAAACGATAACGCACCTTCAGTCGAGTGCAGCAACCCGCCGGTGAGCGCTCAGTTGATGGAATGTGCCAGAAAGGACATTCTAAAACGATAACTGACCTTTAGTTCGAGTGCAGGAACACGCCGGTGAGCGACGAACGCTGAACCAACCTGTAAAGTGAACGAGAAATACTACGACTGTCGACCGTTGTATTTCTCGGTGATGATCTTCACACAATCCTGAGCTGGTGCATGAATACTCTTCTGTGCACCAAGTGTACAGCAGTACTACGCATGTGTACAGAACTTCGCTCATCTCTCACCGTTGTCAACGTGTAGTACAGAGATGAGCGAAGCTCAAGCGTACAGTAGCACTCATCTTCGCAGAATAAAATGCCGTTCTCTTGAAACAGGATCGGCATGCATCGTCAGCCACTCACGTTCAGTTTCATTCCCTGTCATGCACCTGCTTTCCGGCGTTTAGCCGTCAAGTGGTCTTATCATGCCATGTTTTGTTCCCTGGCAGCCACTCACGTTCTGTTTCGCTCCCTGGCATGCCCCTGCTTGCCGGCGTTTAGCCATCAACTGGTCTTATCATGGCACAAAAACTGTTCGTAGAACGCTCATCTCAGCTGCCACGAGTCGCAAAAACTCGGTACAGCCACATTTCTTCTATTCTGCGCCCTTATCATCGTTTTAAGTGCAGGACGAATACAATACAACGCAGCATACGACAACGCAGGGACATCTGCTCCGTTTACTTTAGCGCTGAGACGTCTGCTCTCCAACATTCCACAAACCAACTTATCAAAACTGCAGCAAAGCTTAGGTCAAAACACCATCTGTCCGACGCATGAAAAACTGTCGTTCGTACAACTGGTTTCCATCACACACTTTCCATCGTACCCTTACCGAAGCTAAGACCCGAACAGAACATTGATGTTTCACGTTAACCTCGCTTCAAGCAACGCAACTGTAGGAATCGTTTTGCGCCCTTACCTAAGCTTAGGCCTTAATATAAGGGTTGTGCTTGCCTTACAGAATATGACAGCAACACAACCATAGGCATCGTTTTCTGCCCTTACCTAAGCCTAAACCATAATATGAGAATCATGTCTCCCTTTTACATTACGAAAGCAGTAAGACCGGAGCATCGCTTTTAAGCCTAAGCCTAAACCATAAAATGAGGATCATGTCTCCCTTTTCGTTTACGAAGGCAACAGTACCATAGGCATCGTTTTCTGCCCTTACCTAAGCCTAAACCATAAAATGAGAATCATGCCTCCCTTTCAGCTTTATGGCAGACCAATAGTTACAATTTCACGTTTTTGATGTCATGCTTGTCGCACATGATCATTTCGATCGCTTCGGCCCGGTGTTAGCTTCATCGCATGGCCCTTTGCACATCTCCGTTCGCGGTGGAGCAAACCTTTCTCTTGCAAATAGGCCACCAGCTCCAACTCGCTCATTTTCCCAAGGGTCAGGAAATTCACCATCGCAACGAATATGTGTCAACCATGTCTTGTTCACATTTTATATGAGCTTTCAGCAATACAAACGTCATGTGCGCCCCCTACGGCAAGCTTCGAGAACGAAACAGACACGCAGTGCCCCCTACAGCAAGCACGGGGCACGAACTCAACATGATCCGAAAATTTTTTTAAAAATTCGACTTCCTAAAATTGTCAACTTTTGAGCTCCAGCGACGAAATTTATGTCGTTTTTCACGTCTCGATGGGCTCTAGAACGATTTTAGAACCATTTGAGCCGAAAAAATGAAAAAAAATTTTTTTCGAATTTTTTAAAAATTTCCAGGTCCGGGGTCGGCGAATTTTTCGAAAATTTCGACCTCGTAAAATTCCCAATTTTTGAGCTCCAGCGACGAAATTTATGTCGTTTTTCACGTCTCGACGTGCTCTAGAACGATTTTAGAACCATTTCAGCCGAAAAAATGAAAAAAAATTTTTTTTCGATTTTTTTCGAAGATTTCGAAAATTTTAAAAAATTCGTTTTCCTAAAATTGTCAGTTTTTGAGCATTACCGATGAAACCTATATCGTTTTTGACGTCTAGATGTGCTCTAGAATGAATTTAAACTCATTTTGGCGAAAAAACTGACAAAAATTTTTTTCGAATTTTTTAAAAATTTCCTGGTCCGAGGTTGGCGATTCTTTCGAAAATTTCGACTTCGAAAAATTCGCAATTTTGAGGCATGACGGCGAAATTTATGTCATTTTTCACGTCTCGACGCACACTAGAAGGATTTTAGAACCATATCAGCCGAAAAAATAAAATGAAATTTCTTTCGATTTCTTTCGAAAATTTCGAAAATTTTTTGAAAAATTCGTTTTCCTAAAATAGACAATTTTTGAGCATTACCGACGAAACTTATATTGTTTTTCAGCTCTAAACGTGCTCTAGAATGATTTTAAACCCATTTTGGCGAAAAAACTGACAAAAAATTTTTTTCGAATTTTTTTGAAGATTTCGAAACATTTTTAAAGAATTCGTTTTCCTAAAATCGTCAATTTTTGAGCACTACCGACGAAACTTATATCGTGTTTCACGTCTAGATGTGCTCTAGAATGATTTTAAACCCATTTTGGCGAAAAAGCTGACAAAAAACTGTTTTCGAATTTTTTAGAAATTTCCTTGTCTGGACTCGGCGATTCTTTCGAAAAATTCGACTTCGTAAAATTCGCAATTTTTCAGACATGTCGAGGAAATTTACGTCGTTTCTCACGTCTCGACGTGCTGTAGAAGGATTTTAGAACCATTTCAGGCGAAAAAATCAAAAAAAATTTTTTTCGAATATTTTCGAAAATTTCGAAAATTTTTTGAAAAAGTCGTTTTCCTGAAATCGACAATTTTTCAGCATTACCGACGAAACTTATATCGTTTTTCACCTCTCGATGTGCTCTAGAATGGTTTTAAACCCATTTTGGCGAAAAAACTGACAAAACATTTTTTTCGAATTTTTTAAAAATTTCCTTGTCTGTGGCCGACGATTCTTTCGAAAATTTCGACTTCCTAAAATTCGCAACTTTTGAGACCTGACGACAAAACTTATGTCATTTTTCACGTCTCGACGTGCTGTAGAAGGATTTTAGAACCATTTCAGCCGAGAAAATCAAAAAAAATTTTTTTCTGTTTTTTTGAATATATCGAAACATTTTTAAAGAATTCGTTTTCCTAAAATCGTCAATTTTTGAGCACTACCGACGAAACTTATATCGTTTTTCACGTCTAGATGTGCTCTAGAATGATTTTAAGGTCATTTTGGCGAAAAAACTGACAAAAACTTTTTTTCGAATTTTTTAAAAATTTCCAGGTCCGGGGTCGGCGATTTTCTCGAAAATTTCGACTTTGTAAAATTCGAAATTTTTGAGGCCTGACGACAAAACTTATGTCATTTTTCACGTCTCGACGTGCTGTAGAAGGATTTTAGAACCATTTGAGCCGAAAAAATCAAAAAAAATCTTTTTCGAATTTTTTCGAAAATTTCGAAAATTTTTTGAAAAATTCGTTTTCCTGAAATCGACAATTTTTTAGCATTACCGACGAAACTTATATCGTTTTTCACCTCTCGATGTGCTCTAGAATGACTTTAAACCCATTTTGGCGAAAAAACTGACAAAAAATTTTTTTCGAATTCTTTAAAATTTCCTGGTCCGTGGTCGGCGATTTTTTCGAAAATTTCGACTTCGTAAAATTAGCAATCTCTGAGCCCTAACGACAAAATTTATGTCATTTTTCACGTCTCGACGTGCTCTAGAACGATTTTAGAACCATTTCAGCCGAAAAAATCAAAAAAAATTTTTTTCGAATTTTTTGAAGATTTCGAAACATTTTTAAAGAATTCGTTTTCCTAAAATCGTCAATTTTTGAGCACTACCGACGAAACTTATATCGTGTTTCACGTCTAGATGTGCTCTAGAATGATTTTAAACCCATTTTGGCGAAAAAGCTGACAAAAAACTGTTTTCGAATTTTTTAGAAATTTCCTTGTCTGGACTCGGCGATTCTTTCGAAAAATTCGACTTCGTAAAATTCGCAATTTTTCAGACATGTCGAGGAAATTTACGTCGTTTCTCACGTCTCGACGTGCTGTAGAAGGATTTTAGAACCATTTCAGGCGAAAAAATCAAAAAAAATTTTTTTCGAATATTTTCGAAAATTTCGAAAATTTTTTGAAAAAGTCGTTTTCCTGAAATCGACAATTTTTCAGCATTACCGACGAAACTTATATCGTTTTTCACCTCTCGATGTGCTCTAGAATGGTTTTAAACCCATTTTGGCGAAAAAACTGACAAAACATTTTTTTCGAATTTTTTAAAAATTTCCTTGTCTGGGGCCGGCGATTCTTTCGAAAATTTCGACTTCGTAAAATTCGCAACTTTTGAGACCTGACGACAAAACTTATGTCATTTTTCACGTCTCGACGTGCTGTAGAAGGATTTTAGAACCATTTCAGCCGAGAAATTCAAAAAAAAATTTTTTTTCGAATTTCTTTGAATATATCGAAACATTTTTAAAGAATTCGTTTTCCTAAAATCGTCAATTTTTGAGCACTAGCGACGAAACTTATATCGTTTTTCACGTCTAGATGTGCTCTAGAATGATTTTAAGGTAATTTTGTCGAAAAAACTGACAAAATGTTTTTTCGAATTTTTTAAAAATTTCCAGGTCCGGGGTCGGCGATTTTCTCGAAAATTTCGACTTTGTAAAATTCGAAATTTTTGAGGCCTGACGACAAAACTTATGTCATTTTTCACTTCTCGACGTGCTGTAGAAGGATTTTAGAACCATTTGAGCCGAAAAAATCAAAAAAAAAATCTTTTTCAAATTTTTTCGAAAATTTCGAAAATTTTTGAAAAATTCGTTTTCCTGAAATCGACAATTTTTTAGCATTACCGACGAAGCTTATATCGTTTTTCACCTCTCGATGTGCTCTAGAATGACTTTAAACCCATTTTGGCGAAAAAACTGACAAAAAATTTTTTTCGAATTCTTTAAAATTTCCTGGTCCGTGGTCGGCGACTTTTTCGAAAATTTCGACTTCGTAAAATTAGCAATTTTTGAGCCCTAACGATCGAATTTATGTCATTTTTCACGTCTCGACGTGCTCTAGAACGATTTTAGAACCATTTCAGCCGAAAAAATCAAAAAAAATTTTTTTCGAATTTTTTTTGAAGATTTCGAAACATTTTTAAAGAATTCGTTTTCCTAAAATCGTCAATTTTTGAGCACTACCGACGAAACTTATATCGTGTTTCACGTCTAGATGTGCTCTAGAATGATTTTAAACCCATTTTGGCGAAAAAGCTGACAAAAAACTTTTTTCGAATTTTTTTAGAAATTTCCTTGTCTGGACTCGGCGATTCTTTCGAAAAATTCGACTTCGTAAAATTCGCAATTTTTCAGACATGTCGAGGAAATTTATGTCGTTTTTCACGTCTCGACGTGCTGTAGATGGATTTTAGAACCATTTCAGGCGAAAAAATCAAAAAAAATTTTTTTCGAATATTTTCGAAAATTTCGAAAATTTTTTGAAAAATTCGTATTTCCTGAAATCGACAATTTTTTTTGCACTACCGACGAAACTTATATCGTTTTTTACGTCTAGATGTGCTCTAGAATGATTTTAAGGTCGTTTTGGCGAAAAAACTGACAAAAAGTTTTTTTCCAATTTTTTAAAAATTTCCAGGTCGTGTCGCGATTTTTTAGAAAATTCGACTTCGTAAAATTACCAATTTCTGAGCCCTGACGACAAAACTTATGTCATTTTTCACGTCTCGACGTGCTGTAGAAGGATTTTAGAAACATTTTAGGGGAAAAAAATAAAAAAAAAATTTTTTTCGAAATTTTTCGAAAATTTCGAAAATTGTTTAAAGAATTCGTTTTCCTAAAATCGCAATTTTTGAGCACTACCGACGAAACTTATATCTGTTTCACGTCTAGATGTGCTCTAGAATGATTTTAAGGCCATTTTGGCGAAAAAATGAAAAAAAATTTTTTTCGAATTTTTTAAAAATTTCCAGGTCCGGGGTCGGCGATTTTCTCGAAAATTTCGACCTCGTAAAATTCCCAATTTTTGAGCTCCAGCGACGAAATTTATGTCGTTTTTCACGTCTCGACGTGCTCTAGAACGGATTTTAGAACCATTTCAGCCGAAAAAATGAAAAAAAATTCTTTTTCGATTTTTTTCGAAAATTCGAAAATTTTTGAAAAAAATCGTTTTCCTGAAATCGACAATTTTTTAGCATTACCGACGAACGAAACTTATATCGTTTTTCACCTCTCGATGTGCTCTAGAATGACTTTAAACCCATTTTGGCGAAAAAACTGACAAAAAATTTTTTTCGAATTTTTTAAAAATTTCCTTGTCTGGGGTCGGCGATTCTTTCGAAAATTTCGACTTCGTAAAATTCGCAATTTTTCAGACATGACGACGAAATTTATGTCGTTTTCACGTCTCGACGTGCTCTAGAACGATTTTGAAACCATTTCAGCCGAAAAAATCAACAAAAACTTTTTTTTCGAATTTTTTTGAAGATTTCGAAACATTTTTAAAGAATTCGTTTTCCTGAAATCGACAATTTTTCAGCATTACGACGAAACTTCTATCGTTTTTCACCGCTCGATGGGCTCTAGAACGATTTTAGAACCATTTGAGCCGAAAAAATGAAAAAAAATTTTTTTCGAATTTTTTAAAAATTTCCTGGTCCGGGGTCGGCGATTTTTTCGAAAATTTCGACCTCGTAAAATTCCCAATTTTTGAGCTCCAGACGACGAAATTTATGTCGTTTTTCACGTCTCGACGTGCTCTAGAAGGATTTTAGAACCATTTCAGGCGAAAAAATCAAAAAAAATTTTTTTCGAATATTTTCGAAAATTTCGAAAAAATTCGAAAAAAGTCGTTTTCCTGAAATCGACAATTTTTCAGCATTACCGACGAAACTTATATCGTGTTTCACGTCTAGATGTGCTCTAGAATGATTTTAAACCCATTTTGGCGAAAAAACTGACAAAAAATTTTTTTCGAATTTTTTAAAAATTTCCTGGTCCGTGGTCGCGGATTTTTTAGAAAATTTCGACTTCGTAAAATTACCAATTTCTGAGCCCTAACGACAAAATTTATGTCATTCTTCAAGTCTCGACGTGCTCTAGAACGATTTTAGAACCATTTCAGCCGAAAAAATCAAAAAAAATTTTTTTCGAATTTTTTTGGAGATTTCGAAACATTTTTAAAGAATTCGTTTTCCTAAAATCGTCAATTTTTGAGCACTACCGACGAAACTTATATCGTGTTTCACGTCTAGATGTGCTCTAGAATGATTTTAAACCCATTTTGGCGAAAAAGCTGACAAAAAACTGTTTTCGAATTTTTTAAAAATTTCCTTTTCTGGACCCGGCGATTCTTTCGAAAAATTCGACTTTCGTAAAATTCGCAATTTTTCAGACATGACGAGGAAATTTACCTCGTTTCTCACGTCTCGACGTGCTGTAGAAGGATTTTAGAACCATTTCAGGCGATAAAATCAAAAAAAATTTTTTTCGAATATTTTCGAAAATTTCGAAAATTTTTTGAAAAAGTCGTTTTCCTGAAATCGACAATTTTTCAGCATTACCGACGAAACTTATATCGTTTTTCACCTCTCGATGTGCTCTAGAATGGTTTTAAACCCATTTTGGCGAAAAAACTGACAAAACATTTTTTTCGAATTTTTTAAAAATTTCCTTGTCTGGGGCCGACGATTCTTTCGAAAATTTCGACTTCCTAAAATTCGCAACTTTTGAGACCTGACGACAAAACTTATGTCATTTTTCACGTCTCGACGTGCTGTAGAAGGATTTTAGAACCATTTCAGCCGAGAAAATCAAAAAAAATCTTTTTCAAATTTTTTCGAAAATTTCGAAAATTGTGTGAAAAAATTCGTTTTCCTGAAATCGACAATTTTTTAGCATTGCCGACGAAACTTATATCGTTTTTCACCTCTCGATGTGCTCTAGAATGATTTTAAACCCATTTTGGCGAAAAACTGACAAAAAATTTTTTTCGAATTCTTTAAAATTTCCTGGTCCGAGGTTGGCGATTCTTTCGAAAATTTCGACTTCGTAAATTTCGCAATTTTTGAGGCATGACGGCGAAATTTATGTCATTTTTCACGTCTCGACGTGCTCTAGAAGGATTTTAGAACCATTTGAGCCGAAAAAATGAAAAAAAATTTTTTTCGAATTTTTTAAAAATTTCGAAAATTTTTTGAAAAATTCGTCTTCCCGAAATAGACAATTTTTAGCATTACCGACGAAGCTTATATCGTTTTTCACCTCTCGATGAGCTCTAGAATGACTTTAAACCCATTTTGGCGAAAAAACTGACAAAAAATTTTTTTCGAATTTTTTAAAAATTTCCTGGTCCGTGGTCGGCGACTTTTTCGAAAATTTCGACTTCGTAAAATTAGCAATTTTCTAGCACTAACGATGAAATTTATGTCATTTTTCACGTCTCGACGTGCTCTAGAACAATTTTAGAACCATTTCAGCCGAAAAAATCAAAAGAAATTTTTTTCGAATTTTTTTTAAGATTTCGAAACATTTTTAAAGAATTCGTTTTCCTAAAATCGTCAATTTTTGAGTACTACCGACGAAACGTATATCGTTTTTCACGTCTAGATGTGCTCTAGAATGATTTTATGGTCATTTTGGCGAAAAAATGAAAAAAAATTTTTTTCGAATTTTTTAAAAATTTCCAGGTCCGGGGTCGGCGATTTTTTCGAAAATTTCGACCTCGTAAAATTCCCAATTTTTGAGCTCCAGCGACGAAATTTATGTCGTTTTTCACGTCTCGACGTGCTCTAGAAGGATTTTAGAACCATTTGAGCGGAAAAAATCAAAAAAAATCTTTTTCAATTTTTTCGAAAATTTCGAAAATTGTTTGAAAAATTCGTTTTCCTGAAATCGACAATTTTTTAGCATTGCCGACGAAACTTATATCGTTTTTCACCTCTCGATGTGCTCTAGAATGACTTTAAACCCATTTTGGCGAAAAAATGAAAAAAAATTTTTTTCGAATTTTTTAAAAATTTCCAGGTCCGGGGTCGGCGATTTTTTCGAAAATTTCGACCTCGTAAAATTACCAATTTTTGAGCTCCAGCGACGAAATTTATGTCGTTTTTCACGTCTCGACGTGCTCTAGAACGATTTTAGAACCATTTCAGCCGAGAAAATCAAAAAAATTTTTTTTCGAATTTTTTTGAATATATCGAAACATTTTTAAAGAATTCGTTTTCCGAAAATCGTCAATTTTTGAGCACTACCGACAAAACTTATATCGTTTTTCACGTCTCGATGGGCTCTAGAACGATTTTAGAACCATTTGAGCCGAAAAAATGAAAAAAAATTTTATTCGAATTTTTTAAAAATTTCCAGGTCCGGGTTCGGCGATTTTTTCGAAAATTTCGACCTCGTAAAATTCCCAATTTTTGAGGCCTGACGACAAAACTTATGTCATTCTTCACGTCTCGACGTGCTGTAGAAGGATTTTAGATCCATTTGAGCCGAAAAAATCAAAAAAAATCTTTTTCAAATTTTTTCGAAAATTTCGAAAATTTTTTGAAAAATTCGTATTTCCTGAAATCGACAATTTTTTTGCACTACCGACGAAACTTATATCGTTTCTCACCTCTCGATGTGCTCTAGAATGATTTTAAACCCATTTTGGCGAAAAAACTGACAAAAAATTTTTTTCGAATTCTTTAAAATTTCCTGGTCCGTGGTCGGCGACTTTTTCGAAAATTTCGACTTCGTAAAATTAGCAATTTTGAGCCCTAACGACAAAACTTATGTCATTTTTCACGTCTCGACGTGCTCTAGAACAATTTTAGAACCATTTCAGCCGAAAAAATCAAAAGAAATTTTTTTCGAATTTTTTTGAAGATTTCGAAACATTTTTAAAGAATTCGTTTGGGCCTTTGCTGTTATCTGGACAATGTACAGTACACTTGACCTAATTACGTAATCTATTGTTCTTGTTAGGTAAGAGCATCGGCGCGCGAGCGCCGGCGACTGTGGCGCCAGCTGGGAACCTTAGCCCAAGCTGCGCATTTGTTCGTCGAGCGAGAGTGGACTGCGTAGGTTAAGAGTTCACTGTGCGCTGCGTCAATTCGTAAACCGCAGTTGATTGTTGCTTTCGTCGAACCCTGGCGTGTGCGCTGAATTTGCGAGCAACTGTACATCTTGGCTGCCGTTTTTCGCCGATACCTAAGCCTAAACCCCAAACACAACCGTTCCTTTTCATCAGCACTAACTGTGTGCGCAACTGTGCATGTTGGCTGCCGTTTTCGCCGATACCTAAGCCTAAGCCTGAACACAGCAGTTTCCTTTCAATGCAACTACGTGTGCGCTCGCTAAGTTGTGATGGCTGCCGTTTTCGCCGATACCTAAGCCTATACCTAAACACAACCGTTTCCTTTCATTGCAACTACGTGTGCGCTCGCTAAGTTGTGATGGCTGCCGTTTTCGCTGATACCTAAGCTTAAGCCTGAACACAGCAGTTTCCTTTCAATGCAACTACGTGTGCGCTCGCGAAGTTTTGATGGCTGCCGTTTTCGCCGATACCTAAGCCTAAACCTAAACACAACCGTTTCCTTTCATTGCAACTACGTTTGCGCTCGCTAATTTTTGATGGCAGTCGTTTTTGCCGATACCTAAGCCTAGACCTAAACATAACCGTATATTTTCATACCCACTACCTGTGCGCTCGGTACCTCTTGATCGCCTAACATTTCCCCACAAAGTTAATGCTGCACATAACGTAGTACACAGTATTGACATCGACTTACCGAACCTTCACAACGTGGACGTCGTCACCGGTGTAAGCGTCGTCGAACGTGTTCATCAGCTCGTTAGGCGCGTGCGAAGTGTTCGGCCACTCACTGTGTTCCCAGACATACCGAATGGCGCTCCCATTCAATTGCAGTCCTTTTGAATAAGGAAGTCGCATGCACATGGGTCAAGAGGTATTACAGCTCATAGGTGTCTCCCGCAGTCTCAGTGGTTAGCACCTGCGCGATGTCAGCAAGGCTTGGCTGGAATGGACCTGTTATCCAGGCACCGTTCTCCTAGCATCTACTCGTTCGAATAATCGAATTAAGGCGCTTCGCTTGGTTCCACGAGTACACGCTCCTTGTTACAAAATCCTCAACTTGCGAGATTCCTTTTGCCCAGCCGCAGCTCGCCTAGCGTTAGTGCATTCAGGGAAAGCGAATTAAACCGCTTCGCCTGCTTCGACGACAGTACCTCTTGACCGGCGCATCACTGTCTGGTAAACGTTCCAGACGCGATGTGCAATACCCCAACGCAATTGCCGCCTGTGTCGCCGACGATAAAGGCGAAGTTCCCTTTGATGTCAGCGCCATCGGTACAGTAGTCCAGTGAAAGTCTTCCCAGCACCTATTCATTCGAAAAACCGAATTAACTTGCTTAGCTTGGTCCTACGAAAACACCTCTTGACATCCATAGTGCCGCTTCACTTTCCCTATAAGATCCAAGATCCGTCAATTTCAGCCATTCTTAATGTCCTCCAGCGCACATACGTCGTTCTCGTTACTTACTCTTACCAGCAGCATTCCCGATGAAAAAAGCGCAGTTCGCTTCTTGCAGGATAGGGGCATTCTTCATCGTCAACGACTTTGCTCTTGCGGTGAGCGAATGTCCCTGTCCACAGGAACGTCTGCGTCCCCATCCCGGTGGAGATGTACAAAGGCAGGCTGCGGAAAAAACATAGCGGTTCGTTCCGGCACTTGGTGCCAAGGTAAACTTTCACTGCAACACCACCATTGGAAGTTGATTCCTTGCGTTACAGGATCAAAGCTGCCGCTCACAAAGATCGTCCAGTTCCTGTACGTGTGGAGTAAAGGGTACACCACGTGTACCTTCTGCGTGCAGGAACTGGACATGGCTCCGTCGACGGCGGTCCAATGGAACCTTGCCGTACGGACAGCCGCCGCTCAAGCAGTCCTGCGCAACCCGGTGAAGATCGGAGGTCCTGGCCTCACGGTTGAAGTCGATGAAAGTCTATTTTCTCGACGGAAATACGACCGAGGCCAGGCCTACCCACAGCAGTGGGTATTCGGTGGTGTCTGCCGCGAAACCGGTGAGTGCTTCCTCGTGGAAGTACCAGATCGCAGCAGCGTCACCCTCATCCCGGTGATCAAAGACCACATTTTGCCTGGGACCACCGTCGTTTCAGACGACTGGCGGGGATACCGCAGTCTGCCAGACGAAGTTTACACGCACTTGCGTGTAAACCATTCCATCAACTTCGTCAACCCGGTGAGTGGAGCACATACGCAGACTGTGGAATCCCTGTGGTCCCATGCCAAGCGCCAAAATAAAGCCCGGTGTGGAAACCCACAGGCATATGCTCCACTCATACCTGTGCGAGTTCACATGGCGCAGAAGATTGCGTCCCGGTGAAGATCCCTTTGATAAAATTCTATGTGACATTGCTACGCACTGTCCTCCCGAGTGATACTTTTCCCGTGCTCCCCTCCCGAGTGACATATTCCCCGTGACTTGTACATACACCGTATATCATTGATGTATATCTTATTAGTTTTCCGGTTATCATTACTGTATATTCATTCATTAGTGTGAACGTGCAATAAAACTACTACAACGTTCATTCAAATTACAACAGTACACCATAGTACATGCGCAAAGGACGAACAGAAAGAGCGCCTCATCAACTTTGTCCCTAACGCGCAAAGGACGAACAGAAAGTGCGCTCATCAACTTTGTCCCTAACATCAAGAAACGCATTCTCTGGTAAAAACCTTAACGCGCTATGCTGCTGTACGAGAAAATCCATCATGTGCTGGTTAACACGCCCAAGGTATTACCGCCAACACTCGCAATTCTGTAGCGGTTCGAAGCACGGTCTTTTCGGCTAATTAAGCCGCTTAACAACGTATCGCGCAAAAACCTCTTGCTCAAACCCCGCATTGGTCGCTGAAATAGCCAATCACAGTGTCGCATAGTGAGCGCCGGCGCTTTGCGCCGGCGCTCACCAGTCTTTTCCGAACAACAGATGATGCAAGCGAGGTATTGTTCTAAATGATGCGCAAGTGATTGTCCAGATAACAGAAAAGACCCATTCGTTTTCCTAAAATCGTCAATTTTTGAGTACTACCGACGAAAGTTATATCGTTTTTTCACATCGAGAGGTGCTCTAGAATGATTTTAAAGCCATTTTGGCGAAAAAACTCACAAAAAATTTTTTTCGAATTTTTTAAATTTCCAGGTCCGGGGTCGTCGATTTTTTCGAAAATTTCGACCTCGTAAAATTCCCAATTTCTGAGCCCAACCGACGAAACTTATGTCATTTTTCACGTCTCGACGTGCTCTAGAACGATTTTAGAACAATTTCAGCCGAAAAAATCAAAAAAAATTTTTTTTCGAATTTTTTTGAAGATTTCGAAACATTTTTAAAGAATTCGTTTTCCTGAAATCGACAATTTTTCAGCATTACCGACGAAGCTTCTATCGTTTTTCACCTCCCAATGTGCTCTTGAATGATTTTAAACCCATTTTGGCGAAAAAAATGAAAAAAAATTTTTTTCGAATTTTTTAAAAATTTCCAGGTCCGGGGTCGGCGATTTTTTCGAAAATTTCGAGCTCGTAAAATTCCCAATTTTTGAGCTCCAGCGACGAAATTTATGTCGTTTTTCACGTCTCGACGTGCTCTAGAACGATTTTAGAACCATTTCAGCCGAGAAAATCAAAAAAAATTTTTTTCGAGTTTTTTCGAAAATTTCGGAAACTTTTTGAAAAATTCGTTTTCCTGAAATCGACAATTTTTTAGCATTACCGACGAAACTTATATCGTTTTTTACCTCTCGATGTGCTCTAGAATGATTTTAAACCCATTTTGGCGAAAGAACTGACAAAAAATTTTTTTCGAATTTTTTAAATATTTCCAGGTCCGCGGTCGGCGATTTTCTCGAAAATTTCGACTTTGTAAAATTCGAAATTTTTGAGGCCTGACGACGAAGCTTATGTCATTTTTCACGTCTCGACGTGCTGTAGAAGGATTTTTGAACCATTTCAGCCGAAAAAATCAAAAAGAATTTTTTTCGAATTTTTTCGAAAATGTCGAAAATTTTTTGAAAAATTCGTTTTCCTAAAATCGCCAATTTTTCAGCATTACAGACGAAACTTCTATCGTTTTTAACCTCTTGATGTGCTCTAGAATGATTTTAAACCGATTTTGGCGAAAAAACTGACAAAAAAGTTTTTTCGAATCTTTTAAAAATTTCCTGGTCCGTGGTCGGCGATTTTTTCGAAAATTTCGACTTCGTAAAATTAGCAATTTTCTAGCCGTAACGACAAAATTTATGTCATTTTTCACGTTTCGACGTCCTCTAGAACGATTTTAGAACCTTTTCAGCGGAAAAAATCAAAAAAAATTTTTTTTGAATTTTTTTGAAGATTTCAAACATTTGTAAAGAATTCGTTTTCCTAAAATCGACAATTTTTGAGCACTACCGACGAAACTTATATCGTGTTTCACGTCTAGGTGTGCTCTAGAATGATTTTAAGGTCATTTTGGCGAAAAAACTGACAAAAAGTTTTTTTCGAATTTTTAAAAATTTCCAGGTCCGGGGTCGGCGATTTTCTCGAAAATTTCGACTTTGTAAAATTCGAAATTTTTGAGGCCTGACGACAAAACTTATGTCATTTTCCACGTCTCGACGTGCTCTAGAAGGATTTTAGAACCATTTGAGCGGAAAAAATCAAAAAAAATCTTTTTCAAATTTTTTCGAAAATTTCTTAAATTGTGTGAAAAATTCGTTTTCCTGAAATCGACAATTTTTTAGCATTGCCGACGAAACTTATATCGTTTTTCACCTCACGATGTGCTCTAGAATGACATTAACCCATTTTGGCGGAAAAACTGACAAAAAATTTTTTTCGAATTCTTTAAAATTTCCTGGTCCGTGGTCGGCGATTTTTTCGAAAATTTCGACTTCGTAAAATTAGCAATCTCTGAGCCCTAACGACAAAATTTATGTCATTTTTCACGTCTCGACGTGCTCTAGAACGATTTTAGAACCATTTCAGCCGAAAAAATCAAAAAAAATTTTTTTCGAATTTTTTTGAAGATTTCGAAACATTTTTAAAGAATTCGTTTTCCTAAAATCGTCAATTTTTGAGCACTACCGACGAAACTTTTATCGTGTTTCACGTCTAGATGTGCTCTAGAATGATTTTAAACCCATTTTGGCGAAAAAGCTGACAAAAAGTTTTTCGAATTTTTTAGAAATTTCCTTGTCTGGACTCGGCGATTCTTTCGAAAAATTCGACTTCGTAAAATTCGCAATTTTTCAGACATGTCGAGAAATTTATGTCGTTTTTCACGTCTCGACGTGCTGTAGAAGATTTTAGAACCATTTCAGGCGAAAAAATCAAAAAAATTTTTTTCGAATTTTTTCGAAAATTTCGAAAATTTTTTGAAAAAGTCGTTTTCCTGAAATCGACAATTTTTCAGCATTACCGACGAAACTTCTATCGTTTTTAACCTCTTGATGTGCTCTAGAACGATTTTAGAACCATTTGAGCCGAAAAAATGAAAAAAAATTTTTTTCGAATCTTTTAAAAATTTCCAGGTCCGGGGTCGGCGATTTTTTCGAAAATTTCGACCTCGTAAAATTCCCAATTTTTGAGCTCCAGCGACGAAATTTATGTCGTTTTTCACGTCTCGACGTGATCTAGAACGATTTTAGAACCATTTCAGCCGAGAAAATCAAAAAAATTTTTTTTCGAATTTTTTTGAACATTTCGATACATTTTTAAAGAATTCGTTTTCCGAAAATCGTCAATTTTTGAGCACTACCGACGAAACTTATATCGTTTTTCACGTCTAGATGTGCTCTAGAATGATTTTAAGGTCATTTTAGCGAAAAAACTCACAAAAAGTTTTTTTCGAATTTTTTAAAAATTTCCAGGTCCGGGGTCGGCGATTTTCTCGAAAATTTCGACTTTGTAAAATACGAAATTTTTGAGGCCTGACGACAAAACTTATGTCATTTTTCACGTCTCGACGTGCTGTAGAATTATTTTAGAACCATTTGAGCGGAAAAAATCAAAAAAAATCTTTTTCAAATTTTTTCGAAAATTTCGAAAATTGTGTGAAAAATTCGTTTTCCTGAAATCGACAATTTTTTAGCATTGCCGACGAAACTTATATCGTTTTTCACCTCTCGATGTGCTCTAGAATGACTTTAAACCCATTTTGGCGAAAAAACTGACAAAAAATTTTTTTCGAATTCTTTAAAATTTCCTGGTCCGTGGTCGGCGATTTTTTCGAAAATTTCGACTTCGTAAAATTAGCAATCTCTGAGCCCTAACGACAAAATTTATGTCATTTTTCACGTCTCGACGTGCTTCATTTCGGCTGAAATGGAACGATTTTTAGAACCATTTCAGCCGAAAAAATCAAAAAAAATTTTTTTTCGAATTTTTTTGAAGATTTCGAAACATTTTTAAAGAATTCGTTTTCCTAAAATCGTCAATTTTTGAGCACTACCGACGAAACTTATATCGTGTTTCACGTCTAGATGTGCTCTAGAATGATTTTAAACCCATTTTGGCGAAAAAGCTGACAAAAAACTTTTTCGAATTTTTTAGAAATTTCCTTGTCTGGACTCGGCGATTTTTTCGAAAAATTCGACTTCGTAAAATTCGCAATTTTTCAGACATGTCGAGGAAATTTATGTCGTTTTTCACGTCTCGACTTGCTGTAGAAGGATTTTAGAACCATTTCAGGCGAAAAAATCAAAAAAATTTTTTCGAATATTTTCGAAAATTTCGAAAATTTTTTGAAAAAGTCGTTTTCCTGAAATCGACAATTTTTCAGGAAATTACCGACGAAACTTATATCGTTTTTCACATCTCGATGTGCTCTAGAATGGTTTTAAACCCATTTTGGCGAAAAAACTTACAAAACATTTTTTTCGAATTTTTTAAAATTTCCTGGTCCGGGGTCGGCGATTTTTTCGAAAATTTCGACTTCGTAAAATTCGCAACTTTTGAGACCTGACGACAAAACTTATGTCATTTTTCACGTCTCGACGTGCTGTAGAAGGATTTTAGAACCATTTCAGCCGAAAAAATCAAAAAAAATTTTTTTCGAATTTTTTCGAAAATTTCGAAACTTTTTGAAAAATTCGTTTTCCTGAAATCGACAATTTTTTAGCATTACCGACGAAACTTCTATCGTTTTTTACCTCTCGATGTGCTCTAGAATGATTTAAACCCATTTTGGCGTAAAAACTGACAAAAAATTCTTTTCGAATTTTTTAAAAATTTCCTGGTCCGTGGTCGGTGATTTTTCGAAAATTTCGACTTCGTAAAATTAGCAATTTTCTAGCCGTAACGACAAAATTTATGTCATTTTTCACGTCTCGACGTCCTCTAGAACGATTTTAGAACCATTTCAGCCGAAAAAATCAAAAAAATTTTTTTCGAATTTTTTCGAAATTTCGAAAATTTTTTGAAAAATTCGTTTTCCTGAAATCGACAATTTTTCAGCATTACCGACGAAACTTATATCGTTTTTCACGTCTAGATGTGCTCTAGAATGATTTTAAACCCATTTTGGCGAAAAAACTGACAAAAAATTTTTTTCGAATTTTTAAAAAATTTCCTGGTCCGGGGTCGGCGATTCTTTCGAAAATTTCGACTTCGTAAAATTCGCAATTTTTGAGCCTACGACAAATTTATGTCGTTTTTCACGTCTCGACGTGCTGTAGAACGATTTTAGAACCATTTGAGCCGAAAAAATGAAAAAAAATTTTTTTCGAATTTTTTAAAAATTTCGAAAATTTTTTGAAAAATTCGTTTTCCTGAAATCGACAATTTTTTAGCATTACCGACGAAACTTATATCGTTTTTCACCTCTCGATGTGCTCTAGAATGATTTTAAACCCATTTTGGCGAAAAAACTGACAAAAAATTTTTTTCGAATTTTTTAAAATTTCCTGGTCCGGGTCGGCGATTTTTCGAAAATTTCGACTTCGTAAAATTCGAATTTTTGAGCCTGACGACGAAATTTATGTCATTTTTCACGTCTCGACGTGCTCTAGAACGATTTTAGAACCATTTGAGCCGAAAAAATGAAAAAAAATTTTTTTCGAATTTTTTAAAAATTTCGAAAATTTTTTGAAAAATTCGTTTTCCTGAAATCGACAATTTTTCAGCATTACCGACGAAACTTATATCGTTTTTCACGTCTCGATGGGCTCTAGAACGATTTTAGAACCATTTGAGCCGAAAAAATGAAAAAAAGTTTTTTTCGAATTTTTTAAAAATTTCCAGGTCCGGGGTCGGCGATTTTTCGAAAATTTCGACCTCGTAAAATTCGCAATTTTTGAGCCCTGACGACGAAATTTATGTCATTTTTCACGTCTCGACGTGCTCTAGAACGATTTTAGAACCATTTCAGCCGATAAAATCAAAAAAATTTTTTTTTCGAATTTTTTTGAAGATTTCGAAACATTTTTAAAGAATTCGTTTTCCTAAAATCGACAATTTTTCAGCATTACCGACGAAACTTATATCGTTTTCACCTCTAGATGTGCTCTAGAATGATTTTAAACCATTTTGGCGAAAAAACTGACAAAAATTTTTTTCGAATTTTTTAAAAATTTCCTTGTCTGGGGTCGGCGATTCTTTCGAAAATTTCGACTTCGTAAAATTCGCAATTTTTCAGACATGTCGACGAAGTTTATGTCATTTTTCACGTCTCGACGTGCTCTAGAACAATTTTAGAACCATTTCAGCCGAAAAAATCAAAAAAATTTTTTTTCGAATTTTTTTGAACATTTCGATACATTTTTAAAGAATTCGTTTTCCTAAAATCGTCAATCTTTTAGCACTACCGACGAATCTTATATCGTTTTTAACGTCTAGATGTGCTCTAGAATGATTTTAAACCCATTTTGGCGAAAAAACTGACAGAAAGTTTTTTTCGAATTTTTTAAAATTTCCTTGTCTGGGGTCGGCGATTCTTTCCAAAATATCGATTTCGTAAAATTCGCAATTTTTCAGACATTTCGACGAAATTTATGTCGTTTTTCACGTCTCGACGTGCTCTAGAACGATCTTGTAACCATTTCAGCCGAAAATATCAAAAAAAATTTTTTTTCGAATTTTTTTGAAGATTTCGATACATTTTTAAAGCATTCGTTTTCCTAAAATCGTCAATTTTTGAGCACTACCGACGAAACTTATATCGTTTTTCACGTCTAGATGTGCTCTAGAATGATTTTAAGGTCATTTTGGCGAAAAAACTGACAAAAAATTTTTTTCGAATATTTTAAAAATTTCCTTGTCTGGGGTCGGCGATTCTTTTCGAAAATATCGACTTCGTAAAATTCGCAATTTTTCAGACATTTGGACGAAATTTATGTCGTTTTTCACGTCTCGACGTGCTCTAGAACGATCTTGTAACCATTTCAGCCGAAAAAATCAAAAAAAATTTTTTTTCGAATTTTTTTGAAGATTTCGAAACATTTTTAAAGCATTCGTTTTCCTAAAATCGTCAATTTTTGAGCATTACCGACGAAACTTATATCGTGTTTCACGTCTAGATGTGCTCTAGAATGATTTTAAGTCATTTTGGCGAAAAAACTGACAAAAAGTTTTTTTCGAATTTTTTAAAAATTTCCAGGTCCGGGGTCGGCGATTTTCTCGAAAATTTCGACTTTGTAAAATTCGAAATTTTTGAGGCCTGACGACAAAACTTATGTCATTTTTCACGTCTCGACGTGCTGTAGAAGGATTTTAGAACCATTTCAGCCGAAAAAGACAAAAAAAATTTTTTTCGAATTTTTTCGAAAATTTCAAAAATTTTTTGAAAAATTTGTTTTCCTGAAATCGACAATTTTTCAGCATTACCGACGGAATTTATATCGTTTTTCACCTCTCGATGTTCTCTAGAATGATTTTAAACCCATTTTGGCGAAAGAACTGAGAAAAAATTTTTTTCGAATTTTTAAAAAATTTCCTGGTCCGGGGTCGGCGATTTTTTCGAAAATTTCGACTTCGTAAAATTAGGAATTTTTGAGCCCTAACGACGAAATTTATGTCATTTTTCACGTCTCGACGTGCTCTAGAACGATTTTAGAACCATTTCAGCCGAAAAAATCGAAAAAAATTTTTTTTCGAATTTTTTCGAAGATTTCGAAAGATTTTTAAAAATTCGTTTTCCTAAAATTGTCAATTTTTGTGTATTACCGACGAAACCTATATCGTTTTCACCTCTAGATGTGCTCTCGAATGACTTTAAGCCCATTTTGGCGAAAAAACTGACAAAACATTTTTTTCGAATTTTTTAAAAATTTCCTGGTCCGGCGTCGGCGATTCGTTCGAAAATTTCGACTTCGTAAAATTCGCAATTTTTGAGACGTGACGACGAAATTTATGTCATTTTTCTCGTCTCGACGTGCTCTAGATGGATTTTAGAACCATTTCAATCGAAAAAATCAAAAAAAAATTTTTTTCAAATTTATTCGAAAATTTCGAAAATTTCTTAGAAAATTCGTTTTCCTAAAATCGTCAATTTCTAGCACTACCGTCGAAACTTATATCCTTTTCCACCTGTCGATGCGCTCTGGAATGATTTAAAAGCCATTTGGCGAAAATAACTGACGAAAAGCTTTTTCCGAATTTTTTAAAAATTTCCTGGTCGGGGGTCGGCGATTTTTTCGAAAATTTCGAGTTCGTAAAATTCGCAATTTTAAGCCCTAATGACGAAATTTATGTCATTTTTCACGTCTCGACGTGGTCTAGAACGATTTTACAACCATTTCTGGCTAAAAGTTCAAAAAAAAATTTTTTTCGAATTTTTTCGAAAATTTCGAAAATTGGTGCTATCGCATTTCGAATCGTGGAGGTCATAGTTTCATCAACTGGGATTAGGCTCTTAGTTTCATCAACTATACTGGCTATTAGGTCAAGGATAGGTGGATTCTCCTTGGTAGGTACAAAACTAAGTCCTTTTGCTATGACTGCTTTTGGCTTGGGGCCTAATGGCGCTGAGCTGAGGTCAACTACAATCTGTCCTACGTCCGGATTTGGTCTAATAGGTGGATCAGTTCTGGTCATAGTTAAGTGTCTTGGAAGGTCCGCCGGTTGAATTTTTTGATCAGCTTTCTTCGTTGAGAATTGGCTATCTTCATTGCTGAGATTTTAACATGCCAATCAAGTGCGTCGAATACGGTTTGATCAATGACATTTTGTAGGGACATTGATACAGTGTTAAGTTTTTCACGAGCTAATGCGAGGAAGTGTCTGTGTTGTCTGATAGTATCCCTTAAGAGGGCGAAGCCACAAGAGTTTAGGATTTGTTTAGTGTGAGAGGTGCACAGATGGTTCCATTTAAATTGGAATGAGCGTGGTAGCAATCGGCAGTCTCTACGTTTGAGAAGAAACGTCAACTTACCTTTAACAAGTTTGATTTGTAGACTGGTCTTTTCCATATCTCTGGCTAACATAAAGAAATGTGCTCCGTATGCACTATAGATCAGTTGAAATACGTACAGGCTCTTCACACTTCATGATGTCTTCTTTTTCTTCGTTACGTGTACGCCTGTGTAAGAAAAACTTTAATTAAAAAAAGGAAAAACGAAGCTTTCGGGAGAGGCAACTCCCGTCGTCAGCGTATGTTGAATGAACGGTCAGGATTGAACGAAAGGTCTTATAAAGTTATGAGCAAGGTAAACACGTGTGGAACACGTGAACGAACAGTTAGGTCAATACGTGTGGTCATGTGAGTCCCAGTCATGTGGAGGGTCAATTAAGTCAATATCAGAGGGAGGCACAAGTAGGGATGACCTACGAAATTTCAGGAAAATTCGGGAAAAATTCTTGTCTATCAGTTTAAAACGTCCACATCTTTTGTTTAAAATCGTGGTTGATGGCGTACGGAAACAACGTAACATATCGCCAACACTGGAATTGGCTGATTTTGAACTTTTTGAGGTTGGTAGCGATGGGCTTTTACCTGAAAGATATAGAAACCCATCCATCGTCTGGAGGGAGAGTTAGGTACACGTAATTCGGCAACATTGTTTTGAGGAAATGACAGGATCCCAGACATTACTGACTTCAAAGCCTTGATCACGATTTATTGTTTGATTGTGTCTAATGTAGAGCGCTTCTTTAATTTTCCTTATTTGGTAGTGTTGCTCTTGGCAAAGAACTTCACCGTCTAATAACCCAGAGCAAGTGGCAGCTTGTTCCGCTACGGCTGATGACTTGAGGGCTTGGTTCATAGCAGTGGAGGGATCTAGCTTTTGTGGGCGTCCGCGTTTTGTCCTGTTTTGTCCTTCCAATCTGTCTTTTGCATTTTTGTATCTTGTTATGCACCTCATGTGCTCATTGAAACGGTGTAAAAAGGAGTTGCCAGATTCACCTATATACTTGGGCGAACAACTGCATTTTATCAACTAAACAATACCTGGCTTAGATTCAATGTTAGTATTTTCTTTGTCGTTTCTCAAAATGGATCTAAAGCTTGGTGAGCTTTTGAAGAAAACTCTGAAATTTAGGAGTTTTCCTAGGCGTTTTGATTTTCACTGAAACCAGCGTCGTAGGGGACAACCAAAACTGTTTCGGCTTCATTTATCTTTCTTTTTCCTTCTTTTTGTTCTTTTAGCCATCTGCTGATGATATTTTCAATAAGTCTTTTGGGGTACCCATAGTTGTTAATAACTTTTTTAATGTGATTTAGTTCTTCTTGTAGAAATTCAGGTTCGCAGATATTCACAGCCCTGTTTACCATACCGTAGACAATGCTTTTGAACACAGATGGTGAATGGTTTAGGTAACTGTCAGAATGTGTCGCTTTTCGATAAACGCCAAGGAAAACTTCTAAATTTCGGAGTTTTCTTCAAAAGCTCACCAAACATTAGATCCATTTTGAGAAACGAAAAGAAAAAACCAACATTGATTCTAAACCAGGTATTGTTTACTTGATAAAATGCAGTTGTTCGCCCAAGTATATAGGTGAATATGGCAACTCTTTTTTACACCGTTTCAATGAGCACATCAGGTGCATAACAAGATACAAAAATGCAAAAGACAGATTGGAAGGACAATACAGGACAAAACGCGGACGCCCACAAAAGTGATCCCTCCACTGCTATGAACCAAGCCCTCAATCATCAGCCGTAGCGGAACACGCTGCCACATGCTCTGGGTTATTACATGGTGAAGTTCTTTGCCAAGAGCAACATACCAAATAAGGAAAATTAAAGAAGCGCTCTGCATTAGACACAATCAAACAATAAATCGTGATCAAGGCTTTGAAGTCAGTAATGTCTGGGATCCTGTCATTTCCTTAAAACAATGTCGCCGAATTACGTGTACCTAACACTCCTTCCAGACGATGGATGGGTTTCTATATCTTTCAGGTAAAAGCCCATCGCTACCAACCTCAAAAAGTTCAAAATCAACCAATTCCAATGCTGGCGCCATGTTACGTCGTTTCCTTACGCCTCCAACCACGATTTTAAAGAAAAGATGTAAACAAAATCTGATATACAAGAATTTTTCCCGAATTTTCCTGAAATTTCCTAGGTCATCCCTACTTGTGCCTCCCTCTGATATTGACTTAATTGACCCTCCACATGACTGAGACTCACATGACCACACGTATTGACCTAACTGTTCGTTCACGTGTTCCACACGTGTTTACCTTACTCATAGCTTTATAAGACCTTTCGTTCAATCATGACCATTCATTCAACATACGCTGACGACGGGAGTTGCCCCTCCCGAAAGCTTCGTTTTTCCTTTTCCTTAAAGTTGTCCTAACACAGGCGCACAGGTAAAGAAGAAAAAGAAGACATGATGAAGTGTGAAGAGCCTGTAAGAAGTCACGTATTTCAACTGATCTATAGTGCATACGGAGCACATTTCCTAAAGTTAGCCAGAGATATGGAGAAGACCTGTCTACAAATCAAACTAGTTAAAGGTAAGTTGACCTTTCTTCTCAAATGTAGAGTCTGCCAATAGCTACCACCCTCATTCCAATTTAAATGGAACCATCTGTGCACCTCTCACACTAAACAAATCCTAAACTCTTGTGGCTTCCCTCTCTTAAGGGACACTATCAGACAACACAGATACTTCCTCGCATTAGCTCGTGAAAAACTTAAGACTGTATCAATGTCCCTACAAAATGTCATTGATCAAACCTTATTCGATGCATTTGATTGGCATGATAAAATCTCAGCAATGAAGATAGCCAATTCTCAACGAAAAAAGCTTGTAACGAAAAGAGCACATCTGGCGAAGAGCGTAGACTTGGCCTTGGACAGAGTTCATTCGGATCGTGAGAACAATGAAGACTACGTCCCGCCGCTTGGTCTGCACAAGGAACTCAAGGCGAGACAGGCCGATCTCTGCGCCCTCCTGGAACGTACAATGTAGCCAGGTGTAATTTATAGCTCATTTATCATCCTATTATGTCCTTCACCTCCCCATCAATCACCATTAAGTTTATTCACCCCATTGCACAGTATATAATTCCACATTTATTACCCCCGTATTATTATTATTATATTTTTCGTATACTTGGTGGACAGTCGGCACCATCAAAGAAGGTCACCGCCGGACAGCCGATTAAGGCCAAGGCCAGTCTGACCAACGTCGTGGACCGTTCTCACCGTCGTCACCATTCTCGTTATCGTCTTCTCGTTCTCGCTCGTCTCCACTACGAACCTCTCGTATTGCTCCTCATCGTACATTTATATTATACATTTATATTATATTAAATATTACCACCAACACAGTCAAACCTTATATCGCACCTTACACATCGTTTCGTTCGAACATTGCTCCTCCGAGCCGGATAGTATCGGCCTCAAACCTATGGATACAACTCTCCGACCAGGAAGGGGAGTGCGACGGCGTGCACAATCTTGTACGCGTCAGCCACCTCTGCCAGAGAGAGAAGGTATACCCGAGGCCATATCGACAGTGGAAAACTTGGAGAACGTGGTGAACACCGCTACAAACTCTGTGGCCAATCGATTTGCTGGTATGTTCGAATCCTTCTTAAGTCGTTTGAGCACTAATCTAGAAGAGTTCAAAGTGTCGTCCGCTAGTAGACCACGTGAGGTTGCTGGTTTTCCACAGCACGCCTTCAGCAGTAATGACCTGGGTAACGCTGCCAGCAAGGCTGAGGAGTTGGAAGTAAGACCAGTCCCCAAGAGAGGTGACGAGTGGATTGATGATATCGTCGTTTCATCAGCATCGCTACCTGCACAGGCAACCCACCCTCAGCCCACTTTCTTGCAGCAGCTGTCACCGGCAGTCAATATCGAGCCGTTTGACGGTGACCCACGCAAATGGGATCAATTTATTGCTAGCTTCAAGGCTTTGGTACATGATGTAGTCTCCTCAGACGCCCAAAGAATTGCCATCCTGAGACACCTACTTAGCCCTCGCCTGAGGGCCAGCATTTCCTCGTCGCTTCAAGGTCCCAGGTTATATGGTCATGCTTTAGCGGACCTTCGTCAGCTCTTTGGCGACCCGAACCTCGTCATTGACGCCTATATCAGGGCTTTGATGGATATGTCTCCGGTGAAGCCAGGCAATGCTAATGACGTAGACAGGTTCTTCTACGAAATCCATGGTACAGTAACGACACTCCGCGCCTATGAAGCTACTTCAGAATTGTCGTCGAGAACTACGTTGCAAACTGTAGTGTCTAAGCTCGACAGGAGAATGCAATATGCATGGGCAAAGCGACAGTATGATCTGCGACCTAGAACGGCTACACTGTGTGATTTCGACGAGTGGTTGGCAGAGATTGTAGCCGTACATAACAATATCCAAGCTAATTCGAAGGAACCACAAGAGCATCAGACAAGATCAGTGAAGCAGAAAACGATTCGTCGCCCTCAATTGAATATTTTAGCTGCAAATAAGCAGACTGAAGAATGCTTCATATGCGGAAGCGACCATAAGTTCGCTGACTGTCCCACCTTTTCCACGGCCTCAGCGCAGCGCAGAGCAGAGATGTTGAAGCAATACGAAAGATGTTTCGCCTGTTTCGAGCCGAATCATCAGGCACGTCATTGCAAGAGTCGCAGGACTTGTAATGTTGAAGGTTGCCGTTTGAAACACCATCCTCTGCGACACGGGGCTGTGCGTGTTTTTCCCAAACACCCTACCGAGAGACCTGAGTTGGACAAAGACGTCGCACGCGTCTGCAGTGGGTTGATTGCACCATCCCAGAGTGACGTCTTATTATCCATCGTAAGAGCAAGGCTAGTCACAAACAACGATACTACCATGGAAGTGAACGTTTTACTCGACCCAGGCAGTGAAGCTACACTAATCCGGGAGGATGTCGCTCGTCAAGTAGACCTTACCGGACCCATACAGAATATTCGTCTTGGTACCTTCCATGGTATAGACCCGACTTTCCGAAGCCGAAAGGTAAAATTCCAGTTACATTCCTTAGACGATCGCCAAAGGTTTTCTGTTGACGATGCGCTGACGGTCCCAAATATTAACGTATCTCAACGAAGCGTAGATTTTGCACGTTTAAAGAATCTTTGGCCCCACCTTAAGGGCATCGACCTCAACGCTGTAGGAAAGGATGGTGTCGCCGTACTCCTCGGCATGGACATAGTAGAAGCTCACGAGCAATATCGGGTTTTGAAACCTCCATATGGGGTAAAGGCACCGTGCGCCATTCAGACACCCTTCGGTTGGTGCATCGTTGGTCCAATGTACGGTCCATCCATCAGCCCATATAGGACTCACCACGTCTATCAAATTGGCCAGATGGTTCAAGATGACTTGACCGACCTCGTGAAATACCAATGGTCCATCGAATCCCTTGGTATTCAAAAGGCTACTACCGAGATGCTGAGTAATGATGATAAACGAGCTCTGCACATCTTACAGACGACTACGAGAAAGATAAATGGGCGTTATGAATGTAGCATGCTTTGGAAAGACGGAATAAGACACCTTCCGAATAGCTTCCCTACAGCTCAGGCCAGATTCAATGGCTTAGAACGGCGCCTCAAACGGAATACCGAACTCGCTCGAAAGTATGACAATATTATCGAAGAATACGTTCGATCAGGACATGCAGAAGCGCTTCCGACGGACAAGAATAATTGTGACTTTTGGTTTTTGCCACATCATGCAGTAGTGAACCCGAAGCAACCGGGCAAGATCAGAATAGTATTCGACGCATCTGCTAGAACGAATGGAATATCGTTGAATGACCTCCTGTTAACAGGGCCAGACATGCTAACGAACCTATTTAACCTGCTGGTGCGCTTTCGGGAATTCCCAGTTGCAGTTTCAGCAGACATCGCAAAAATGTTTCACCAGGTTCGAGTTACTAAAGCTGATCAAGCCATGTTGTCCTTTTTATGGCGTAAGCCTAACTCTGATACGCCTGTTGGTCACTTCAACATGAAAGTGCACATTTTTGGAGCAGCATGCTCACCTTCCGTTTGCACATACGTACTTCGAAGGACTGCCGAAGACAATAAGACCCAATTTCCAACAGTGTGGGAAAGGGTATTTAATAACTTTTACGTGGACAACTATTTGGACTCGTTCATGTCAGAACAAGAGGCAGAAACATCTTGCCATGACTTGAAACTAATGTTGTCCTACGGTGGGTTCCACTTAACAAAATGGTTATCGTCGTCACGAACCGTACTGAAAACCTTCGGCGTTCATGAATTTTCTCGTCCAAACTTAAACATTAACAACGACCCGCTGCCAATTGAACGGACTCTCGGTGTGATGTGGAACAGCGAGGATGATACATTCTGCTTCAAAGTCGACAGAATACCTGCAGTGTCCACGAAACGCGAAATGTTACGCGTTATATCGAGCCTTTTCGACCCGCTTGGCCTTGTTTCTCCGATCATACTCGAAGCTAAACACATTCTGCGCCAAACATGGTTCCTTAACATAGACTGGGATTCGCCACTACCTGAATCCCTGCTAATCCAGTGGCGAAAATGGGCAGCTGAACTGCCCCTTATTGAAAAGGTGACAGTAAATCGCAGTCTGACATCATCAGACTCACCCCGATCGTTGGAAATACATTTATTTTGTGACGCTTCTGAACATGGATACGGTTGTGTCGCCTATCTGTGCAAGCGGTCACAGAACGGGACGGTCTCCGTCGATTTCATTTGCTCCAAGGCAAGAGTTGCCCCCCTGAAGTATTCGACGATACCAAGGTTGGAACTTCAGGCTGCCCTAATATCGTCCCGTCTTGGCCTGACGCTCAAAAGGGAACTCCGTCTGCAAATCGAGCGTGTGCACTACTGGACGGACTCATTAACTGTACTGCACTGGCTGAACGCTTTGGGAAGGCGTTATAGTACATTTGTTGCAAATCGAGTTGCTGAGATCTCAGAAAACTCGAAACCATCACAGTGGCTATATGTCCCCACGCGCGATAATCCGGCGGACGATTGCAGCAGGGGGCTCCCCCCTTCGAAACTTTCGATGGATGGACGATGGTTCAAGGGCCCAACCTTCTTATACCAACAACAAAGCTATTGGCCGCGAAGACCCCAGCGACCTGTTAATAAGGATGAAGTGGAAGAACTCCCTATTAAATGGGCCGGCCATATACATCAAATTCGAGGCCCACTGAACGACCTGATTCACAGACAGGGGAACTTATATCGGGCACGTCGTATCATAGCGAACATCATTCGCTTCATCAGAAATTGCCGTTCGCCACGTCACGAAAGAAAGAACGGGTATTTTACTGTAGCAGAAGTGAATGAAGCCTTTATCACCTGTGTCAACTTGGCCCAGCGCGAATCTTATGAAGAGGAAATATCGTGTCTATCCTCCAAAAAACCATTAAAGGTACAATCGAAGATCCTGACACTTTCGCCATTCCTTGACCAGAAAGGATCGCTAAGAGCCCAAGGTCGATTAGAAAGAGCCGAACTCCCTTACGAAGTCAAACATCCTCTTATCCTTCCTCGTAAACACACATTGACGAATATGATAATCACTGAAGCCCATGAAAGGCTCCACCATGGTTCAATCGAGCTTACACTTTGCGAAATACGACAGAGATTCTGGATTCCGAAATGTCGACAATCAGTCAAAGGTGTAATACACGAATGCTCCTTCTGCAAAAGACTACGAAGCAAAATCTACACGCCATTTATGGCACCACTACCTACGGCGCGTCTACAACCCTTTCAGCCACCATTCAGCTGTGTCGGAATAGACTATTTCGGGCCAGTTAACGTCACCATCCGACGCAGTCAAGAAAAACGGTATGGCTGCCTATTTACCTGTTTGTCTACGCGTGCGGTACATATCGAAATAGCATTTACCCTTAACACTGATTCCTTCCTAATGGCATTCCGTCGTTTTATGGATCGTCGCGGCACACCGTCAGTAGTATATTCAGACAACGGAACGAACTTTGTGGCCGCCGAAAGGGAACTGCGGAAGTGCCTGGAATCATGGGATCAGTTGAAGGTGCATGAAAACCTCGTTAGGCATGGGATTCAATGGCACTTCTCTCCCCCTTCTGCACCGCATTTCGGTGGTGTTTGGGAGCGAATGATCCGCTCTGCCAAGACAGCTTTACACAAGATACTTAACGGTCGCACAACCTCAGACGAGGTCCTTTTAACGGTATTCGTAGAAGTGGAATCATTGCTTAACTCTCGCCCCTTAACGCATATCAGCATAGACCCAAGCGACCCAGAACCGCTCACTCCAAACCACTTTCTTCTCGGAAGACCATGTCCACACGTTCCCCCAGACGTGGTGACTGAAATCGACATCAGCTCGAGGCGAAAGTGGCGAGCTGCCCAAGCGATCGTGGAAAACTTTTGGAGAAGATGGCTCCGCGAGTACGTCCCTAGCCTAATCGAACGCCGCAAATGGTTGCGGGCACGACGTAACTTAAAAAAGGGGGACATAGTCCTCGTTGTCGATCCACGCACTCCTCGTGGGCACTGGCCATTCGGCACAGTAATTGAATGTTACCCAGGAAAGGACGGCATTGTGCGGGTTGCTAAAATAAAAACGAAGCATGGAATGTACGTTCGACCTGTCACGAAGCTCAGCCTATTCGAGACCGCCAAAACAGATGTTTCCGAGAATACGCTCAGAAACATGGGCCGGCTATGTAACGAAAAGAGCACATCTGGCGAAGAGCGTAGACTTGGCCTTGGACAGAGTTCATTCGGATCGTGAGAACAATGAAGACTACGTCCCGCCGCTTGGTCTGCACAAGGAACTCAAGGCGAGACAGGCCGATCTCTGCGCCCTCCTGGAACGTACAATGTAGCCAGGTGTAATTTATAGCTCATTTATCATCCTATTATGTCCTTCACCTCCCCATCAATCACCATTAAGTTTATTCACCCCATTGCACAGTATATAATTCCACATTTATTACCCCCGTATTATTATTATTATATTTTTCGTATACTTGGTGGACAGTCGGCACCATCAAAGAAGGTCACCGCCGGACAGCCGATTAAGGCCAAGGCCAGTCTGACCAACGTCGTGGACCGTTCTCACCGTCGTCACCATTCTCGTTATCGTCTTCTCGTTCTCGCTCGTCTCCACTACGAACCTCTCGTATTGCTCCTCATCGTACATGTATATTATACATTTATATTATATTAAATATTACCACCAACACAGTCAAACCTTATATCGCACCTTACACATCGTTTCGTTCGAACAAAGCTGATCAAAAAATTCAACAGGCTAATCTTTCCAAGACACTAAACTGTGACCAGAAGAGATCGACCTATTAGACCAAATCCGGACGCAGGACAGATTGTAGTTGATTTAAGTTCAGCGCCACTAGGCCCCAAGCCAAAAGCAGTCTTAGCAAAAGGACTTAGTTTTGTACCAACCAAGAAGAATCCACCTATCCTTGACCTAATAGCCTGTATAGAAAAGAGCCTAATCTCAGTTGATCAAACTAAGGCCTCCACGATTCGAAATGCGATATGACCTATGCTTCAAAACTTTAAAGAAAATTTCGAAAATTTTTTTAAAAATTCGTCTTCCTAAAAGCGTAAATTTTTGAGCAGTACGGACGAAACTTTTTCACCTCTCGATGTGCTCTAGAATGATTTTAAAGCCATTTTCGCGAAAGAACGGGAAAAAAATTCTTTCGGATTTTTTAAAAATTTCCTGGTCCGGGGTCGGCGAATTTTTCGAAAATATTCAAAAATTTCGTCTTCCCAAAATTCGCAATTTTTCAGGTCTACCGACGAAATTTATGTCATTTTTCACGTCTCCACGTGCTCTAGAATGATTTTAGATCTATTTCAGCCGAAAAATTTTAAAAAAATTTTTTTCGAATTTTTTCGAAAATTTCGAAAATTTTTCTAAAAATTCGTCTTCCTAAAATCTTCCATTATTGAGCAGTACGGACGAAGCTTGTATAGTTTTTCACCTCTCGATGCGCTCTAGAATGATTTTAAAGCCCTTTTCGCGAAAAACGGGCAAAAAAATTTTTCGAATTTTTTAAAAATTTCCAGGTCCAGAGTCGGCGATTATTTCGAAAATTTCGACATCGCAGAATTCGCAATTTTTGCGCACTATCGACGAAACTTATGTCATTTTCCACGTCTCGACGTGCGAACGATTTTAGAACCATTTCAGGGCAAAAAATTTAAAATAATTTTTTTTCGATTTTTTTCGAAAATTTCGAAAATTTTTTTAAAAATGCGACTTCCTAAAATTGTCAACTTTTGAGCAGTACCGACGAAACGTATATCGTTTTTCACCTTTCGATGTGCTCTAGAATGATTTTAAACCCATTTTGGCGAAGAAACTGACAAAAAACTTTTTTCGAATGTTTTAAAAATTTCCTGGTCCGGGGTCGGCGATTTTTTCGAAAATTTCGGCATCGTAAAATTCGCAATTTTTCAGCCCTAACGACGAAATTTGCGTCATTTTTCACGTCTCCACGTGCTCTAGAACAATTTTAGAACCATTTCAGCCGAAGAAATCAAAAAAAATTTTTCTTCGAATTTTTTCGAAGATTTCGAAAGATTTTTAAAAAATTCGTTTTCCTAAAATTGTCAGTTTTTGAGCATTACCGATGAAACCTATATCGTTTTTGACGTCTAGATGTACTCTAGAATGAATTTAAACTCATTTTGGCGAAAGAACTAACAAAAAATTTTTTTCGAATTTTTTAAAAATTTCCTGGTCCGAGGTTGGCGATTCTTTCGAAAATTTCGACTTCGAAAAATTCGCAATTTTTGAGGCATGACGGCGAAATTTATGTCATTTTTCACGTCTCGACGTACTCTAGAAGGATTTTAGAACCATATCAGCCGAAAAAATAAAATGAAATTTTTCTCGATTTCTTTCGAAAATTTCGAAAATTTTTTGAAAAATTCGTTTTCCTAAAATAGACAATTTTTGAGCATTACCGACGAAACTTATATTGTTTTTCAGCTCTAAATGTGCTCTAGAATGATTTTAAACCCATTTTGGCAAAAAACTGACAAAAAATTTTTTTCGAATTTTTTAAAAATTTCCTGGTCCGGCGTCGGCGATTTTTTCGAAAATTTCGACTTCGTAAAATTCGGAATTTTTGAGACCTAGCGACGAAATTTATGTCATTTTTCACGTCTCGACGTGCTCTAGAACGATTTTAGAACAATTTCACCCGAAAAAATCAAAAAAAAAATTTTTTTCGAATTTTTTTGAAGATTTCGAAACATTTTTAAAGAATTCGTTTTCCTAAAATCGTCAATTTTTGAGCACTACCGACGAAACTTATATCGATTTCACCTCTAGATGTGCTCTAGAATGATTTTAATCCCATTTTGGCGAAAAAACTGACAAAAAACTTTTTTCGAATTTTTTAAAAATTTCCTTGTCTGGGGTCGGCGATTCTTTCGAAAATTTCGACTTCGTAAAATTCGCAATTTTTCAGACATGTAGACGAAATTTATGTCGTTTTTCACGTCTCCACGTGCTCTAGAACGATTTTAGAACCATTTCAGCCGAAAAAATCAAAAAAAAAATTTTTTTTCGAATTTTTTCGAAGATTTCGAAAGATTTTTAAAAAATTCGTTTTCCTAAAATTGTCAATTTTTGAGCATTACCGACGAAACCTATATCGTTTTTGACGTCTAGATGTGCTCTAGAACGATTTTAAACTCATTTTGGCGAAAAAACTGACAAAAAACTTTTTTCGAATTTCTTAAAAATTTCCTTGTCTGGGGTCGGCGATTCTTTCGAAATTTTCGATTTCGTAAAATTCGCAATTCTTCAGACATGTCGACGAAATTTATGTCGTTTTTCACGTCTCGACGTGCTGTAGAAGGATTTAGAACCACTTCAGGCGAAAAAATCAAAAAAAATTTTTTTCGAATTTTTTCGAAAATTTCGAAAATTTTTTGAAAAAGTCGTTTTCCTGAAATCGACAATTTTTCAGCATTACCGACGAAACTTATATCGTTTTTCACCTCTCGATGTGCTCTAGAATGATTTTAAACCCATTTTGGCAAAAAACTGACAAAAAGTTTTTTTCGAATTTTTTAAAATTTCCTTGTCTGGGGTCGGCGATTCTTTCGAAAATTTCGACTTCGTAAAATTCGCAATTTTTCAGACATTTCGACGAAATTTATGTCGTTTTTCACGTCTCGACGTGCTCTAGAACGATCTTGTAACCATTTCAGCCGAAAATATCAAAAAAAATTTTTTTTCGAATTTTTTTGAAGATTTCGATACATTTTTGAAGCATTCGTTTTCCTAAAATCGTCAATTTTTGAGCTCCAGCGACGAAACTTATATCGTTTTTCACGTCTAGATGTGCTCTAGAATGATTTTAAGGTCATTTTGGCGAAAAAACTGACAAAAAATTTTTTTCGAATTTTTTAAAAATTTCCTTGTCTGGGGTCGGCGATTCTTTCGAAAATATCGACTTCGTAAAATTCGCAATTTTTCAGACATTTGGACGAAATTTATGTCGTTTTTCACGTCTCGACGTGCTGTAGAAGGATTTAGAACCACTTCAGGCGAAAAAATCAAAAAAAATTTTTTTCGAATTTTTTAAAATTTCCTGGTCCGTGGTCGGCGACTTCCTCGAAAATTTCGCCTTCGTAAAATTAGCAATTTTTTAGCCCTAACGATGAAATTTATGCCATTTTTCACGTCTCGACGTGCTCTAGAACAATTTTAGAAACATTTCAGCCGAAAAAATCAAAAAAAATTTTTTTCGAATTTTTCTGAGGATTTCGAAACATTTTTAAAGAATTCGTTTTCCTAAAATCGTCAATTTTTGAGCACTACCGACGAAACGTATATCGTTTTTCACGTCTAGATGTGCTCTAGAATGATTTTAAGATCATTATGGCGAAAAAACTCACAAGAAATTTTTTTCGAATTTTTTAAAAATTTCCAGGTCCGGGGTGCGCGACTTTCTCAAAAATTTCGACTTTGTAAAATTCGAAATTTTTGAGGCCTGACGACGAAACTTATGTCATTTTTCACGTCTCGACGAGCTGTAGAACGATTTTAGAGCAATTTCAGCCGAAAAAATCAAAAAAAATTTTTTTCGAATTTTTTCGAACATTTCGAAAATTTTTTGAAAAATTCGTTTTCCTGAAATCGAAAATTTTTCAGCATTACCGACGAAACTTATATCGTTTTCCTCTCGATGTGCTCTAGAATGGTTTTAAACCCATTTTGGCGAAAAAACTGACAAAACATTTTTTTCGAATTTTTTAAAAATTTCCTTGTCTGGGGCCGACGATTCTTTCGAAAATTTCGACTTCCTAAAATTCGCAACTTTTGAGACCTGACGACAAAACTTATGTCATTTTTCACGTCTCGACGTGCTGTAGAAGGATTTTAAAACCATTTCAGCCGAGAAAATCAAAAAAAGTTTTTTTCTGTTTTTTTGAATATATCGAAACATTTTTAAAGAATTCGTTTTCCTAAAATCGTCAATTGTTGAGCACTACCGACGAAACTTATATCGTTTTTCACGTCTAGATGTGCTCTAGAATGATTTTAAGGTCATTTTGGCGAAAAAACTGACAAAAACATTTTTTCGAATTTTTTAAAAATTTCCAGGTCCGGGGTCGGCGATCTTCTGGAAAATTTCGACTTCGTAAAATTCGAAATTTTTGAGGCCTGACGACAAAACTTATGTCATTTTTCACTTCTCGACGTGCTGTAGAAGGATTTTAGAACCATTTGAGCCGAAAAAATCAAAAAAAATCTTTTTCAAATTTTTTCGAAAATTTCGAAAATTTTTTGAAAAATTCGTTTTCCTGAAATCGACAATTTTTTAGCATTACCGACGAAGCTTATATCGTTTTTCACCTCTCGATGAGCTCTAGAATGACTTTAAACCCATTTTGGCGAAAAAACTGACAAAAAATTTTTTTCGAATTCTTTAAAATTTCCTGGTCCGTGGTCGGCGACTTTTTCGAAAATTTCGACTTCGTAAAATTAGCAATTTTCTAGCACTAACGATGAAATTTATGTCATTTTTCACGTCTCGACGTGCTCTAGAACAATTTTAGAACCATTTGAGCCGAAAAAATTAAAAGAAATTTTTTTCGAATTTTTTTTAAGATTTCGAAACATTTTTAAAGAATTCGTTTTCCTAAAATCGTCAATTTTTGAGTACTACCGACGAAACGTATATCGTTTTTCACGTCTAGATGTGCTCTAGAATGATTTTATGGTCATTTTGGCGAAAAAACTCACAAAAAGTTTTTTTCGAATTTTTTAAAAATTTCCAGGTCCGGGGTCGGCGATTTTCTCGAAAATTTCGACTTTGTAAAATACGAAATTTTTGAGGCCTGTCGACAAAACTTATGTCATTTTTCACGTCTCGACGTGCTGCAGAAGGATTTTAGAACCATTTGAGCGGAAAAAATCAAAAAAAATCTTTTTCAAATTTTTTCGAAAATTTCGAAAATTGTTTGAAAAATTCGTTTTCCTGAAGTCGACAATTTTTTAGCATTGCCGACGAAACTTATATCGTTTTTCACCTCTCGATGTGCTCTAGAATGACTTTAAACCCATTTTGGCGAAAAAACTGACAAAAAATTTTTTCGAATTTTTTAAAAATTTCCTGGTCCGTGGTCGCGGATTTTTTAGAAAATTTCGATTTCGTAAAATTAGCAATTTCTGAGCCCTAACGACAAAATTTATGTCATTCTTCAAGTGTCGACGTGCTCTAGAACGATTTTAGAACCATTTCAGCCGAAAAAATCAAAAAAAATTTTTTTCGAATTTTTTTGAAGATTTCGAAACATTTTTAAAGAATTCGTTTTCCTAAAATCGTCAATTTTTGAGCACTACCGACGAAACTTATATCGTGTTTCACGTCTAGATGTGCTCTAGAATGATTTTAAACCCATTTTGGCGAAAAAGCTGACAAAAAACTGTTTTCGAATTTTTTAGAAATTTCCTTGTCTGGACTCGGCGATTCTTTCGAAAAATTCGACTTCGTAAAATTCGCAATTTTTCAGACATGTCGAGGAAATTTACGTCGTTTCTCACGTCTCGACGTGCTCTAGAAGGATTTTAGAACCATTTCAGGCGAAAAAATCAAAAAAAATTTTTTTCGAATATTTTCGAAAATTTCGAAAATTTTTTGAAAAAGTCGTTTTCCTGAAATCGACAATTTTTCAGCATTACCGACGAAACTTATATCGTTTTTCACCTCTCGATGTGCTCTAGAATGGTTTTAAACCCGTTTTGGCGAAAAAACTGACAAAACATTTTTTTCGAATTTTATAAAAATTTCCTTGTCTGGGGCCGACGATTCTTTCGAAAATTTCGACTTCCTAAAATTCGCAACTTTTGAGACCTGACGACAAAACTTATGTCATTTTTCACGTCTCGACGTGCTGTAGAAGGATTTTAGAACCATTTCAGCCGAGAAAATCAAAAAAAATCTTTTTCAAATTTTTTCGAAAATTTCGAAAATTGTGTGAAAAATTCGTTTTCCTGAAATCGACAATTTTTTAGCATTGCCGACGAAACTTATATCGTTTTTCACCTCTCGATGTGCTCTAGAATGACTTTAAACCCATTTTGGCGAAAAACTGACAAAAAATTTTTTTCGAATTCTTTAAAATTTCCTGGTCCGAGGTTGGCGATTCTTTCGAAAATTTCGACTTCGTAAATTTCGCAATTTTTGAGGCATGACGGCGAAATTTATGTCATTTTTCACGTCTCGACGTGCTCTAGAAGGATTTTAGAACCATATCAGCCGAAAAAATAAAAAGAAATTTTTTTCGATTTCTTTCGAAAATTTCGAAAACTTTTTGAAAAATTCGTTTTCCTGAAATAGACAATTTTTAGCATTACCGACGAAACTTATATTGTTTTTCAGCTCTCGAGGTGCTCTAGAATGATTTTAAACCCATTTTGGCGAAAAAACTGACAAAAAATTTTTTTCGAATTTTTTAAAAATTTCCTGGTCCGGCGTCGGCGATTTTTTCGAAAATTTCGACTTCGTAAAATTCGGAATTTTTGAGACCTAGCGACGAAATTTATGTCATTTTTCACGTCTTGACGTGCTCTAGAACGATTTTAGAACAATTTCACCCGAAAAAATCAAAAAAAAATTTTTTTCGAATTTTTTTGAAGATTTCGAAACGTTTTTAAAGAATTCGTTTTCCTAAATTCGTCAATTTTTGAGCACTACCGACGAAACTTATATAGATTTCACCTCTAGATGTGCTCTAGAATGATTTTAAACCCATTTTGGCGAAAAAACTGACAAAAAACTTTTTTCGAATTTTTTAAAAATTTCCTTGTCTGGGATCGGCGATTCTTTCGAAAATTTCGAATTCGTAAAATTCGCAATTTTTCAGACATGTCGACGAAATTTATGTCGTTTTTCACGTCTCGACGTGCTATAGAAGGATTTTAGAACCATTTCAGCCGAAAAAATCAAAAAAAAATTTTTTCCGAATTTTTTCGAAAATTTCGAAAATTTTTTGAAAGATTCGTTTTCCTGAAATCGAAAATTTTTTCAGCATTACCGACGAAACTTATATCGCTTTCCTCTCGATGTGCTCTAGAATGGTTTTAAACCCATTTTGGCGAAAAAACTGACAAAAAATTTTTTTCGAATTTTTTAAAAATTTCCTTGTCTGGGGCCGGCGATTCTTTCGAAAATTTCGACTTCGTAAAATTCGCAATTTTTCAGACATGACGACGATATTTATGTCGTTTTTCACGTCTCGACATGCTCTAGAACGATTTTGAAACCATTTCAGAAAAAAAAAACAAAAAAATTTTTTTTCGAGTTTTTTCGAAAATTTAGGAAATTTTTTGCAAAATTCGTTTTCCTGAAATCGACAATTTTTCAGGATTACCGAGGAAACTTATGTCGTTTTTCACCTCTCGATGTGCTCTACAATGATTTTAAACCCATTTTGGCGAAAAAACTGACAAAAAATTTTTTTCGAATTGTTTAAAATTTCCTGGTCCGTGGTCGGCGACTTTTTCGAAAATTTCGACTTCGTAAAATTATTAATTTTTGAGCCCTTACGACGAAATTTATGTCATTTTTCACGTCTCGACGTGCTCTAGAACAATTTTAGAACCATTTCAGCCGAAAAAATCAAAAAAATTTTTTTTCGAATTTTTTTGAAGATTTCGAAACATTTGTAAAGAATTCGTTTTCCTAAAATCGTCAATTTTTGAGCACTACCTACGAAACTTATATCGTGTTTCACGTCTAGATGTGCTCTAGAATGATTTTAAGGTCATTTTGGCGAAAAAACTGACAAAAAGTTTTTTTCGAATTTTTTAAAAATTTCCAGGTCCGGGGTCGGCGATTTTCTCGAAAATTTCGACTTTGTAAAATTCGAAATTTTTGAGGCCTGACGACAAAACTTATGTCATTTTTCACGTCTCGACGTGCTCTAGAACGATTTTAGAACAATTTCAGCCGAAAAAATCAAAAAAAATTTTTTTTCGAATTTTTTTGAAGATTTCGAAACATTTTTAAAGAATTCGTTTTCCTGAAATCGACAATTTTTCAGCATTAGCGACGGAATTTATATCGTTTTTCACCTCTCGATGTTCTCTAGAATCATTTTAAACCCATTTTGGCGAAAGAACTGAGAAAAAATTTTTTTCGAATTTTTAAAAAATTTCCTGGTCCGGGGTCGGCGATTTTTTCGAAAATTTCGACTTCGTAAAATTAGCAATTTTTGAGCCCTAACGACGAAATTTATGTCATTTTTCACGTCTCGACGTGCTCTAGAACGATTTTAGAACCATTTCAGCCGAGAAAATCAAAAAAAATTTTTTTCGAGTTTTTTCGAAAATTTCGGAAACTTTTTGAAAAATTCGTTTTCCTGAAATCGACAATTTTTTAGCATTACCGACGAAACTTATATCGTTTTTTACCTCTCGATGTGCTCTAGAATGATTTTAAACCCATTTTGGCGAAAGAACTGACAAAAAATTTTTTTCGAATTTTTTAAATATTTCCAGGTCCGCGGTCGGCGATTTTCTCGAAAATTTCGACTTTGTAAAATTCGAAATTTTTGAGGCCTGACGACGAAGCTTATGTCATTTTTCACGTCTCGACGTGCTGTAGAAGGATTTTTGAACCATTTCAGCCGAAAAAATCAAAAAGAATTTTTTTCGAATTTTTTCGAAAATGTCGAAAATTTTTTGAAAAATTCGTTTTCCTAAAATCGCCAATTTTTCAGCATTACAGACGAAACTTCTATCGTTTTTAACCTCTTGATGTGCTCTAGAATGATTTTAAACCGATTTTGGCGAAAAAACTGACAAAAAAGTTTTTTCGAATCTTTTAAAAATTTCCTGGTCCGTGGTCGGCGATTTTTTCGAAAATTTCGACTTCGTAAAATTAGCAATTTTCTAGCCGTAACGACAAAATTTATGTCATTTTTCACGTCTCGACGTCCTCTAGAACGATTTTAGAAGCTTTTCAGCCGAAAAAATCAAAAAAAATTTTTTTTGAATTTTTTTGAAGATTTCGAAACATTTGTAAAGAATTCGTTTTCCTAAAATCGTCAATTTTTGAGCACTACCGACGAAACTTATATCGTGTTTCACGTCTAGATGTGCTCTAGAATGATTTTAAGGTCATTTTGGCCAAAAAGCTGACAAAAACTTTTTTTCGAATTTTTTAAAAATTTCCAGGTCCGGGGTCGGCGATTTTCTCGAAAATTTCGACTTTGTAAAATTCGAAATTTTTGAGGCCTGACGACAAAACTTATGTCATTTTTCACGTCTCGACGTGCTGTAGAAGGATTTTAGAACCATTTGAGCCGAAAAAATCAAAAAAAATCTTTTTCGAATTTTTTCGAAAATTTCGAAAATTTTTTGAAAAATTCGTTTTCCTGAAATCGACAATTTTTTAGCATTACCGACGAAACTTATATCGTTTTTCACCTCTCGATGTGCTCTAGAATGACTTTAAACCCATTTTGGCGAAAAAACTGACAAAAAATTTTTTTCGAATTCTTTAAAATTTCCTGGTCCGTGGTCGGCGATTTTTTCGAAAATTTTGACTTCGTAAAATTACCAATCTCTGAGTCCTAACGACAAAATTTATGTCATTTTTCACGTCTCGACGTGCTCTAGAACGATTTTAGAACCATTTCAGCCGAAAAAATCAAAAAAAATTTTTTTCGAATTTTTTTGAAGATTTCGAAACATTTTTAAAGAATTCGTTTTCCTAAAATCGTCAATTTCTGAGCACTACCGACGAAACTTATATCGTGTTTCACGTCTAGATGTGCTCTAGAATGATTTTAAACCCATTTTGGCGAAAAAGCTGACAAAAAACTTTTTTCGAATTTTTTAGAAATTTCCTTGTCTGGACTCGGCGATTCTTTCGAAAAATTCGACTTCGTAAAATTCGCAATTTTTCACACATGTCGAGGAAATTTATGTCGTTTTTCACGTCTCGACGTGCTGTAGAAGGATTTTTGAACCATTTCAGCCGAAAAAATCAAAAAAAATTTTTTTCGAATTTTTTCGAAAATGTCGAAAATTTTTTGAAAAGTTCGTTTTCCCAAAATCGCCAATTTTTCAGCATTACAGAAGAAACTTCTATCGTTTTTAACCTCTTGATGGGCTCTAGAATGATTTTAAACCGATTTTGGCGAAAAAACTGACAAAAAAGTTTTTTCGAATCTTTTAAAAATTTCCTGGTCCGTGCTCGGCGATTTTTTCGAAAATTTCGACTTCGTAAAATTAGCAATTTTCTAGCCGTAACGACAAAATTTATGTCATTTTTCACGTCTCGACGTGCTCTAGAACGATTTTAGAACCTTTTCAGCCGAAAAAATCAAAAAAAATTTTTTTTGAATTTTTTTGAAGATTTCGAAACATTTGTAAAGAATTCGTTTTCCTAAAATCGTCAATTTTTGAGCACTACCGACGAAACTTATATCGTGTTTCACGTCTAGATGTGCTCTAGAATGATTTTAAGGTCATTTTGGCGAAAAAACTGACAAAAAGTTTTTTTCGAATTTTTGAAAATTTCCAGGTCCGGGGTCGGCGATTTTCTCGAAAATTTCGACTTTGTAAAATACGAAATTTTTGAGGCCTGACGACAAAACTTATGTCATTTTTCACGTCTCGACGTGCTGTAGAAGGATTTTAGAACCATTTGAGCGGAAAAAATCAAAAAAAATCTTTTTCAAATTTTTTCGAAAATTTCGAAAATTGTGTGAAAAATTCGTTTTCCTGAAATCGACAATTTTTTAGCATTGCCGACGAAACTTATATCGTTTTTCACCTCTCGATGTGCTCTAGAATGACTTTAAACCCATTTTGGCGAAAAAACTGACAAAAAATTTTTTTCGAATTCTTTAAAATTTCCTGGTCCGTGGTCGGCGATTTTTTCGAAAATTTCGACTTCGTAAAATTAGCAATCTCTGAGCCCTAACGACAAAATTTATGTCATTTTTCACGTCTCGACGTGCTTCATTTCGGCTGAAATGGAACGATTTTAGAACCATTTCAGCCGAAAAAATCAAAAAAAATTTTTTTCGAATTTTTTTGAAGATTTCGAAACATTTTTAAAGAATTCGTTTTCCTAAAATCGTCAATTTTTGAGCACTACCGACGAAACTTATATCGTGTTTCACGTCTAGATGTGCTCTAGAATGATTTTAAACCCATTTTGGCGAAAAAGCTGACAAAACACTTCTTTCGAATTTTTTAGAAATTTCCTTGTCTGGACTCGGCGATTCTTTCGAAAAATTCGACTTCGTAAAATTCGCAATTTTTCAGACATGTCGAGGAAATTTATGTCGTTTTTCACGTCTCGACTTGCTGTAGAAGGATTTTAGAACCATTTCAGGCGAAAAAAATCAAAAATAATTTTTTTCGAATATTTTCGAAAATTTCGAAAATTTTTTGAAAAAGTCGTTTTCCTGAAATCGACAATTTTTCAGCATTACCGACGAAACTTATATCGTTTTTCACATCTCGATGTGCTCTAGAATGGTTTTAAACCCATTTTGGCGAAAAAACTTACAAAACATTTTTTTCGAATTTTTTAAAAATTTCCTTGTGTGGGGCCGGCGATTCTTTCGAAAATTTCGACTTCGTAAAATTCGCAACTTTTTAGACCTGACGACAGAACTTATGTCATTTTTCACGTCTCGACGTGCTGTAGAAGGATTTTAGAACCATTTCAGCCGAGAAAATCAAAAAAAATTTTTTTTCGAGTTTTTTCGAAAATTTCTGAAACTTTTTGAAAAATTCGTTTTCCTGAAATCGACAATTTTTTAGCATTACCGACGAAACTTATATCGTTTTTTACCTCTCGATGTGCTCTAGAATGATTTTAAACCCATTTTGGCGAAAAAACTGACAAAAAAGTTTTTTCGAATCTTTTAAAAATTTCCTGGTCCGTGGTCGGCGATTTTTTCGAAAATTTCGACTTCGTAAAATTAGCAATTTTCTAGCCGTAACGACAAAATTTATGTCATTTTTCACGTCTCGACGTCCTCTAGAACGATTTTAAATTTTTTGAAAAAGTCGTTTTCCTGAAATCGACAATTTTTCAGCATTACCGACGAAACTTATATCGTTTCTCACCTCTCGATGTGCTCTAGAATGGTTTTAAACCCATTTTGGCGATAAAACTTACAAAACATTTTTTTCGAATTTTTTAAAAATTTCCTTGTCTGGGGCCGGCGATTCTTTCGAAAATTTCGACTTCGTAAAATTCGCAACTTTTGAGACCTGACGACAAAGCTTATGTCATTTTTCACGTCTCGACGTGCTGTAGAAGGATTTTAGAACCATTTCAGCCGAGAAAATCAAAAAAAATTTTTTTTCGAGTTTTTTCGAAAATTTCCGAAACTTTTTGAAAAATTCGTTTTCCTGAAATCGACAATTTTTTAGCATTACCGACGAAACTTATATCGTTTTTTACCTCTCGATGTGCTCTAGAATGATTTTAAACCCATTTTGGCGAAAGAACTGACAAAAAATTTTTTTCGAATTTTTTAAATATTTCCAGGTCCGCGGTCGGCGATTTTCTCGAAAATTTCGACTTCGTAAAATTCGAAATTTTTGAGGCCTGACGACGAAGCTTATGTCATTTTTCACGTCTCGACGTGCTGTAGAAGTATTTTTGAACCATTTCAGCCGAAAAAATCAAAAAGAATTTTTTTCGAATTTTTTCGAAAATGTCGAAAATTTTTTGAAAAATTCGTTTTCCTAAAATCACCAATTTTTCAGCATTACAGACGAAACTTCTATCGTTTTTAACCTCTTGATGTGCTCTAGAATGATTTTAAACCGATTTTGGCGAAAAAACTGACAAAAAAGTTTTTTCGAATCTTTTAAAAATTTCCTGGTCCGTGGTCGGCGATTTTTTCGAAAATTTCGAGTTCGTAAAATTAGCAATTTTCTAGCCATAACGACAAAATTTATGTCATTTTTCACGTCTCGACGTGCTCTAGAACGATTTTAGAACCTTTTCAGCCGAAAAAATCAAAAAAAATTTTTTTTGAATTTTTTTGAAGATTTCGAAACATTTGTAAAGAATTCGTTTTCCTAAAATCGTGAATTTTTGAGCATTACCGACGAAACTTATATCGTGTTTCACGTCTAGATGTGCTCTAGAATGATTTTAAGGTCATTTTGGCGAAAAAACTGACAAAAAGTTTTTTTCGAACTTTTTAAAAATTTCCAGGTCCGGGGTCGGCGATTTTCTCGAAAATTTCGACTTTGTAAAATTCGAAATTTTTGAGGCCTGACGACAAAACTTATGTCATTTTTCACGTCTCGACGTGCTGTAGAAGGATTTTAGAACCATTTGAGCCGAAAAAATCAAAAAAATTTTTTTTCGAATTTTTTTGAACATTTCGAAACATTTTTAAAGAATTCGTTTTCCTAAAATCGTCAATCTTTTAGCACTACCGACGAATCTTATATCGTTTTTAACGTCTAGATGTGCTCTAGAATGATTTTAAACCCATTTTGGCGAAAAAACTGACAAAAAGTTTTTTTCGAATTTTTTAAAATTTCCTTGTCTGGGGTCGGCGATTCTTTCGAAAATTTCGACTTCGTAAAATTCGCAATTTTTCAGACATTTCGACGAAATTTATGTCGTTTTTCACGTCTCGACGTGCTCTAGAACGATCTTGTAACCATTTCAGCCGAAAATATCAAAAAAAATTTTTTTTCGAATTTTTTTGAAGATTTCGATACATTTTTAAAGCATTCGTTTTCCTAAAATCGTCAATTTTTGAGCACTACCGACGAAACTTATATCGTTTTTCACGTCTAGATGTGCTCTAGAATGATTTTAAGGTCATTTTGGCGAAAAAACTGACAAAAAATTTTTTTCGAATATTTTAAAAATTTCGTTGTCTGGGGTCGGCGATTCTTTTGAAAATATCGACTTCGTAAAATTCGCAATTTTTCAGACATTTGGACGAAATTTATGTCGTTTTTCACTTCTCGACGTGCTCTAGAACGATCTTGTAACCATTTCAGCCGAAAAAATCAAAAAAAATTTTTTTTCGAATTTTTTTGAAGATTTCGAAACATTTTTAAAGCATTCGTTTTCCTAAAATCGTCAATTTTTGAGCATTACCGACGAAACTTATATCGTGTTTCACGTCTAGATGTGCTCTAGAATGATTTTAAGGTCATTTTGGCGAAAAAACTGACAAAAAGTTTTTTTCGAATTTTTTAAAAATTTCCAGGTCCGGGGTCGGCGATTTTCTCGAAAATTTCGACTTTGTAAAATTCGAAATTTTTGAGGCCTGACGACAAAACTTATGTCATTTTTCACGTCTCGACGTGCTGTAGATGGATTTTAGAACCATTTCAGCCGAAAAAGACAAAAAAAATTTTTTTCGAATTTTTTCGAAAATTTCAAAAATTTTTTGAAAAATTTGTTTTCCTGAAATCGACAATTTTTCAGCATTACCGACGGAACTTATATCGTTTTTCACCTCTCGATGTTCTCTAGAATGATTTTAGACCCATTTTGGCGAAAGAACTGAGAAAAAATTTTTTTCGAATTTTTAAAAAATTTCCTGGTCCGGGGTCGGCGATTTTTTCGAAAATTTCGACTTCGTAAAATTAGGAATTTTTGAGCCCTAACGACGAAATTTATGTCATTTTTCACGTCTCGACGTGCTCTAGAACGATTTTAGAACCATTTCAGCCGAAAAAATCGAAAAAAATTTTTTTTCGAATTTTTTCGAAGATTTCGAAAGATTTTTAAAAATTCGTTTTCCTAAAATTGCCAATTTTTGTGTATTACCGACGAAACCTATATCGTTTTCACCTCTAGATGTGCTCTCGAATGACTTTAAGCCCATTTTGGCGAAAAAACTGACAAAACATTTTTTTCGAATTTTTTAAAAATTTCCTGGTCCGGCGTCGGCGATTCGTTCGAAAATTTCGACTTCGTAAAATTCGCAATTTTTGAGACGTGACGACGAAATTTATGTCATTTTTTTCGTCTCGACGTGCTCTAGATGGATTTTAGAACCATTTCAATCGAAAAAATCAAAAAAAAATTTTTTTCAAATTTATTCGAAAATTTCGAAAATTTCTTAGAAAATTCGTTTTCCTAAAATCGTCAATTTCTAGCACTACCGTCGAAACTTATATCCTTTTCCACCTGTCGATGCGCTCTGGAATGATTTAAAAGCCATTTGGCGAAAATAACTGACGAAAAGCTTTTTCGAATTTTTTAAAAATTTCCTGGTCGGGGGTCAGCGATTTTTTCGAAAATTTCGAGTTCGTAAAATTCGCAATTTTAAGCCCTAATGACGAAATTTATGTCATTTTTCACGTCTCGACGTGGTCTAGAACGATTTTACAACCATTTCTGGCGAAAAGTTCAAAAAAAATTTTTTTCGAATTTTTTCGAAAATTTCGAAAATTGGTGCTATCGCATTTCGAATCGTGGAGGTCATAGTTTCATCAACTGGGATTAGGCTCTTAGTTTCATCAACTATACTGGCTATTAGGTCAAGGATAGGTGGATTCTCCTTGGTAGGTACAAAACTAAGTCCTTTTGCTATGACTGCTTTTGGCTTGGGGCCTAATGGCGCTGAGCTGAGGTCAACTACAATCTGTCCTACGTCCGGATTTGGTCTAATAGGTGGATCAGTTCTGGTCATAGTTAAGTGTCTTGGAAGGTCCGCCGGTTGAATTTTTTGATCAGCTTTCTTCGTTGAGAATTGGCTATCTTCATTGCTGAGATTTTAACATGCCAATCAAGTGCGTCGAATACGGTTTGATCAATGACATTTTGTAGGGACATTGATACAGTGTTAAGTTTTTCACGAGCTAATGCGAGGAAGTGTCTGTGTTGTCTGATAGTATCCCTTAAGAGGGCGAAGCCACAATAGTTTAGGATTTGTTTAGTGTGAGAGGTGCACAGATGGTTCCATTTAAATTGGAATGAGCGTGGTAGCAATCGGCAGTCTCTACGTTTGAGAAGAAACGTCAACTTACCTTTAACAAGTTTGATTTGTAGACTGGTCTTTTCCATATCTCTGGCTAACATAAAGAAATGTGCTCCGTATGCACTATAGATCAGTTGAAATACGTACAGGCTCTTCACACTTCATGATGTCTTCTTTTTCTTCGTTACGTGTACGCCTGTGTAAGAAAAACTTTAATTAAAAAAAGGAAAAACGAAGCTTTCGGGAGAGGCAACTCCCGTCGTCAGCGTATGTTGAATGAACGGTCAGGATTGAACGAAAGGTCTTATAAAGTTATGAGCAAGGTAAACACGTGTGGAACACGTGAACGAACAGTTAGGTCAATACGTGTGGTCATGTGAGTCCCAGTCATGTGGAGGGTCAATTAAGTCAATATCAGAGGGAGGCACAAGTAGGGATGACCTACGAAATTTCAGGAAAATTCGGGAAAAATTCTTGTGCCTCCACATCTTTTGTTTAAAACGTCCACATCTTTTGTTTAAAATCGTGGTTGATGGCGTACGGAAACAACGTAACATATCGCCAGCACTGGAATTGGCTGATTTTGAACTTTTTGAGGTTGGTAGCGATGGGCTTTTACCTGAAAGATATAGAAACCCATCCATCGTCTGGAGGGAGAGTTAGGTACACGTAATTCGGCAACATTGTTTTGAGGAAATGACAGGATCCCAGACATTACTGACTTCAAAGCCTTGATCACGATTTATTGTTTGATTGTGTCTAATGTAGAGCGCTTCTTTAATTTTCCTTATTTGGTAGTGTTGCTCTTGGCAAAGAACTTCACCGTCTAATAACCCAGAGCAAGTGGCAGCTTGTTCCGCTACGGCTGATGACTTGAGGGCTTGGTTCATAGCAGTGGAGGGATCTAGCTTTTGTGGGCGTCCGCGTTTTGTCCTGTTTTGTCCTTCCAATCTGTCTTTTGCATTTTTGTATCTTGTTATGCACCTCATGTGCTCATTGAAACGGTGTAAAAAGGAGTTGCCAGATTCACCTATATACTTGGGCGAACAACTGCATTTTATCAACTAAACAATACCTGGCTTAGATTCAATGTTAGTATTTTCTTTGTCGTTTCTCAAAATGGATCTAAAGCTTGGTGAGCTTTTGAAGAAAACTCTGAAATTTAGGAGTTTTCCTAGGCGTTTTGATTTTCACTGAAACCAGCGTCGTAGGGGACAACCAAAACTGTTTCGGCTTCATTTATCTTTCTTTTTCCTTCTTTTTGTTCTTTTAGCCATCTGCTGATGATATTTTCAATAAGTCTTTTGGGGTACCCATAGTTGTTAATAACTTTTTTAATGTGATTTAGTTCTTCTTGTAGAAATTCAGGTTCGCAGATATTCACAGCCCTGTTTACCATACCGTAGACAATGCTTTTGAACACAGATGGTGAATGGTTTAGGTAACTGTCAGAATGTGTCGCTTTTCGATAAACGCCAAGGAAAACTTCTAAATTTCGGAGTTTTCTTCAAAAGCTCACCAAACATTAGATCCATTTTGAGAAACGAAAAGAAAAAACCAACATTGATTCTAAACCAGGTATTGTTTACTTGATAAAATGCAGTTGTTCGCCCAAGTATATAGGTGAATATGGCAACTCCTTTTTACACCGTTTCAATGAGCACATCAGGTGCATAACAAGATACAAAAATGCAAAAGACAGATTGGAAGGACAATACAGGACAAAACGCGGACGCCCACAAAAGTGATCCCTCCACTGCTATGAACCAAGCCCTCAATCATCAGCCGTAGCGGAACACGCTGCCACATGCTCTGGGTTATTACATGGTGAAGTTCTTTGCCAAGAGCAACATACCAAATAAGGAAAATTAAAGAAGCGCTCTGCATTAGACACAATCAAACAATAAATCGTGATCAAGGCTTTGAAGTCAGTAATGTCTGGGATCCTGTCATTTCCTTAAAACAATGTCGCCGAATTACGTGTACCTAACACTCCTTCCAGACGATGGATGGGTTTCTATATCTTTCAGGTAAAAGCCCATCGCTACCAACCTCAAAAAGTTCAAAATCAACCAATTCCAATGCTGGCGCCATGTTACGTCGTTTCCTTACGCCTCCAACCACGATTTTAAAGAAAAGATGTAAACAAAATCTGATATACAAGAATTTTTCCCGAATTTTCCTGAAATTTCCTAGGTCATCCCTACTTGTGCCTCCCTCTGATATTGACTTAATTGACCCTCCACATGACTGAGACTCACATGACCACACGTATTGACCTAACTGTTCGTTCACGTGTTCCACACGTGTTTACCTTACTCATAGCTTTATAAGACCTTTCGTTCAATCATGACCATTCATTCAACATACGCTGACGACGGGAGTTGCCCCTCCCGAAAGCTTCGTTTTTCCTTTTCCTTAAAGTTGTCCTAACACAGGCGCACAGGTAAAGAAGAAAAAGAAGACATGATGAAGTGTGAAGAGCCTGTAAGAAGTCACGTATTTCAACTGATCTATAGTGCATACGGAGCACATTTCCTAAAGTTAGCCAGAGATATGGAGAAGACCTGTCTACAAATCAAACTAGTTAAAGGTAAGTTGACCTTTCTTCTCAAATGTAGAGTCTGCCAATAGCTACCACCCTCATTCCAATTTAAATGGAACCATCTGTGCACCTCTCACACTAAACAAATCCTAAACTCTTGTGGCTTCCCTCTCTTAAGGGACACTATCAGACAACACAGATACTTCCTCGCATTAGCTCGTGAAAAACTTAAGACTGTATCAATGTCCCTACAAAATGTCATTGATCAAACCTTATTCGATGCATTTGATTGGCATGATAAAATCTCAGCAATGAAGATAGCCAATTCTCAACGAAAAAAGCTTGTAACGAAAAGAGCACATCTGGCGAAGAGCGTAGACTTGGCCTTGGACAGAGTTCATTCGGATCGTGAGAACAATGAAGACTACGTCCCGCCGCTTGGTCTGCACAAGGAACTCAAGGCGAGACAGGCCGATCTCTGCGCCCTCCTGGAACGTACAATGTAGCCAGGTGTAATTTATAGCTCATTTATCATCCTATTATGTCCTTCACCTCCCCATCAATCACCATTAAGTTTATTCACCCCATTGCACAGTATATAATTCCACATTTATTACCCCCGTATTATTATTATTATATTTTTCGTATACTTGGTGGACAGTCGGCACCATCAAAGAAGGTCACCGCCGGACAGCCGATTAAGGCCAAGGCCAGTCTGACCAACGTCGTGGACCGTTCTCACCGTCGTCACCATTCTCGTTATCGTCTTCTCGTTCTCGCTCGTCTCCACTACGAACCTCTCGTATTGCTCCTCATCGTACATTTATATTATACATTTATATTATATTAAATATTACCACCAACACAGTCAAACCTTATATCGCACCTTACACATCGTTTCGTTCGAACATTGCTCCTCCGAGCCGGATAGTATCGGCCTCAAACCTATGGATACAACTCTCCGACCAGGAAGGGGAGTGCGACGGCGTGCACAATCTTGTACGCGTCAGCCACCTCTGCCAGAGAGAGAAGGTATACCCGAGGCCATATCGACAGTGGAAAACTTGGAGAACGTGGTGAACACCGCTACAAACTCTGTGGCCAATCGATTTGCTGGTATGTTCGAATCCTTCTTAAGTCGTTTGAGCACTAATCTAGAAGAGTTCAAAGTGTCGTCCGCTAGTAGACCACGTGAGGTTGCTGGTTTTCCACAGCACGCCTTCAGCAGTAATGACCTGGGTAACGCTGCCAGCAAGGCTGAGGAGTTGGAAGTAAGACCAGTCCCCAAGAGAGGTGACGAGTGGATTGATGATATCGTCGTTTCATCAGCATCGCTACCTGCACAGGCAACCCACCCTCAGCCCACTTTCTTGCAGCAGCTGTCACCGGCAGTCAATATCGAGCCGTTTGACGGTGACCCACGCAAATGGGATCAATTTATTGCTAGCTTCAAGGCTTTGGTACATGATGTAGTCTCCTCAGACGCCCAAAGAATTGCCATCCTGAGACACCTACTTAGCCCTCGCCTGAGGGCCAGCATTTCCTCGTCGCTTCAAGGTCCCAGGTTATATGGTCATGCTTTAGCGGACCTTCGTCAGCTCTTTGGCGACCCGAACCTCGTCATTGACGCCTATATCAGGGCTTTGATGGATATGTCTCCGGTGAAGCCAGGCAATGCTAATGACGTAGACAGGTTCTTCTACGAAATCCATGGTACAGTAACGACACTCCGCGCCTATGAAGCTACTTCAGAATTGTCGTCGAGAACTACGTTGCAAACTGTAGTGTCTAAGCTCGACAGGAGAATGCAATATGCATGGGCAAAGCGACAGTATGATCTGCGACCTAGAACGGCTACACTGTGTGATTTCGACGAGTGGTTGGCAGAGATTGTAGCCGTACATAACAATATCCAAGCTAATTCGAAGGAACCACAAGAGCATCAGACAAGATCAGTGAAGCAGAAAACGATTCGTCGCCCTCAATTGAATATTTTAGCTGCAAATAAGCAGACTGAAGAATGCTTCATATGCGGAAGCGACCATAAGTTCGCTGACTGTCCCACCTTTTCCACGGCCTCAGCGCAGCGCAGAGCAGAGATGTTGAAGCAATACGAAAGATGTTTCGCCTGTTTCGAGCCGAATCATCAGGCACGTCATTGCAAGAGTCGCAGGACTTGTAATGTTGAAGGTTGCCGTTTGAAACACCATCCTCTGCTACACGGGGCTGTGCGTGTTTTTCCCAAACACCCTACCGAGAGACCTGAGTTGGACAAAGACGTCGCACGCGTCTGCAGTGGGTTGATTGCACCATCCCAGAGTGAAGTCTTATTATCCATCGTAAGAGCAAGGCTAGTCACAAACAACGATACTACCATGGAAGTGAACGTTTTACTCGACCCAGGCAGTGAAGCTACACTAATCCGGGAGGATGTCGCTCGTCAAGTAGACCTTACCGGACCCATACAGAATATTCGTCTTGGTACCTTCCATGGTATAGACCCGACTTTCCGAAGCCGAAAGGTAAAATTCCAGTTACATTCCTTAGACGATCGCCAAAGGTTTTCTGTTGACGATGCGCTGACGGTCCCAAATATTAACGTATCTCAACGAAGCGTAGATTTTGCACGTTTAAAGAATCTTTGGCCCCACCTTAAGGGCATCGACCTCAACGCTGTAGGAAAGGATGGTGTCGCCGTACTCCTCGGCATGGACATAGTAGAAGCTCACGAGCAATATCGGGTTTTGAAACCTCCATATGGGGTAAAGGCACCGTGCGCCATTCAGACACCCTTCGGTTGGTGCATCGTTGGTCCAATGTACGGTCCATCCATCAGCCCATATAGGACTCACCACGTCTATCAAATTGGCCAGATGGTTCAAGATGACTTGACCGACCTCGTGAAATACCAATGGTCCATCGAATCCCTTGGTATTCAAAAGGCTACTACCGAGATGCTGAGTAATGATGATAAACGAGCTCTGCACATCTTACAGACGACTACGAGAAAGATAAATGGGCGTTATGAATGTAGCATGCTTTGGAAAGACGGAATAAGACACCTTCCGAATAGCTTCCCTACAGCTCAGGCCAGATTCAATGGCTTAGAACGGCGCCTCAAACGGAATACCGAACTCGCTCGAAAGTATGACAATATTATCGAAGAATACGTTCGATCAGGACATGCAGAAGCGCTTCCGACGGACAAGAATAATTGTGACTTTTGGTTTTTGCCACATCATGCAGTAGTGAACCCGAAGCAACCGGGCAAGATCAGAATAGTATTCGACGCATCTGCTAGAACGAATGGAATATCGTTGAATGACCTCCTGTTAACAGGGCCAGACATGCTAACGAACCTATTTAACCTGCTGGTGCGCTTTCGGGAATTCCCAGTTGCAGTTTCAGCAGACATCGCAAAAATGTTTCACCAGGTTCGAGTTACTAAAGCTGATCAAGCCATGTTGTCCTTTTTATGGCGTAAGCCTAACTCTGATACGCCTGTTGGTCACTTCAACATGAAAGTGCACATTTTTGGAGCAGCATGCTCACCTTCCGTTTGCACATACGTACTTCGAAGGACTGCCGAAGACAATAAGACCCAATTTCCAACAGTGTGGGAAAGGGTATTTAATAACTTTTACGTGGACAACTATTTGGACTCGTTCATGTCAGAACAAGAGGCAGAAACATCTTGCCATGACTTGAAACTAATGTTGTCCTACGGTGGGTTCCACTTAACAAAATGGTTATCGTCGTCACGAACCGTACTGAAAACCTTCGGCGTTCATGAATTTTCTCGTCCAAACTTAAACATTAACAACGACCCGCTGCCAATTGAACGGACTCTCGGTGTGATGTGGAACAGCGAGGATGATACATTCTGCTTCAAAGTCGACAGAATACCTGCAGTGTCCACGAAACGCGAAATGTTACGCGTTATATCGAGCCTTTTCGACCCGCTTGGCCTTGTTTCTCCGATCATACTCGAAGCTAAACACATTCTGCGCCAAACATGGTTCCTTAACATAGACTGGGATTCGCCACTACCTGAATCCCTGCTAATCCAGTGGCGAAAATGGGCAGCTGAACTGCCCCTTATTGAAAAGGTGACAGTAAATCGCAGTCTGACATCATCAGACTCACCCCGATCGTTGGAAATACATTTATTTTGTGACGCTTCTGAACATGGATACGGTTGTGTCGCCTATCTGTGCAAGCGGTCACAGAACGGGACGGTCTCCGTCGATTTCATTTGCTCCAAGGCAAGAGTTGCCCCCTGAAGTATTCGACGATACCAAGGTTGGAACTTCAGGCTGCCCTAATATCGTCCCGTCTTGGCCTGACGCTCAAAAGGGAACTCCGTCTGCAAATCGAGCGTGTGCACTACTGGACGGACTCATTAACTGTACTGCACTGGCTGAACGCTTTGGGAAGGCGTTATAGTACATTTGTTGCAAATCGAGTTGCTGAGATCTCAGAAAACTCGAAACCATCACAGTGGCTATATGTCCCCACGCGCGATAATCCGGCGGACGATTGCAGCAGGGGGCTCCCCCCTTCGAAACTTTCGATGGATGGACGATGGTTCAAGGGCCCAACCTTCTTATACCAACAACAAAGCTATTGGCCGCGAAGACCCCAGCGACCTGTTAATAAGGATGAAGTGGAAGAACTCCCTATTAAATGGGCCGGCCATATACATCAAATTCGAGGCCCACTGAACGACCTGATTCACAGACAGGGGAACTTATATCGGGCACGTCGTATCATAGCGAACATCATTCGCTTCATCAGAAATTGCCGTTCGCCACGTCACGAAAGAAAGAACGGGTATTTTACTGTAGCAGAAGTGAATGAAGCCTTTATCACCTGTGTCAACTTGGCCCAGCGCGAATCTTATGAAGAGGAAATATCGTGTCTATCCTCCAAAAAACCATTAAAGGTACAATCGAAGATCCTGACACTTTCGCCATTCCTTGACCAGAAAGGATCGCTAAGAGCCCAAGGTCGATTAGAAAGAGCCGAACTCCCTTACGAAGTCAAACATCCTCTTATCCTTCCTCGTAAACACACATTGACGAATATGATAATCACTGAAGCCCATGAAAGGCTCCACCATGGTTCAATCGAGCTTACACTTTGCGAAATACGACAGAGATTCTGGATTCCGAAATGTCGACAATCAGTCAAAGGTGTAATACACGGATGCTCTTTCTGCAAAAGACTACGAAGCAAAATCTACACGCCATTTATGGCACCACTACCTACGGCGCGTCTACAACCCTTTCAGCCACCATTCAGCTGTGTCGGAATAGACTATTTCGGGCCAGTTAACGTCACCATCCGACGCAGTCAAGAAAAACGGTATGGCTGCCTATTTACCTGTTTGTCTACGCGTGCGGTACATATCGAAATAGCATTTACCCTTAACACTGATTCCTTCCTAATGGCATTCCGTCGTTTTATGGATCGTCGCGGCACACCGTCAGTAGTATATTCAGACAACGGAACGAACTTTGTGGCCGCCGAAAGGGAACTGCGGAAGTGCCTGGAATCATGGGATCAGTTGAAGGTGCATGAAAACCTCGTTAGGCATGGGATTCAATGGCACTTCTCTCCCCCTTCTGCACCGCATTTCGGTGGTGTTTGGGAGCGAATGATCCGCTCTGCCAAGACAGCTTTACACAAGATACTTAACGGTCGCACAACCTCAGACGAGGTCCTTTTAACGGTATTCGTAGAAGTGGAATCATTGCTTAACTCTCGCCCCTTAACGCATATCAGCATAGACCCAAGCGACCCAGAACCGCTCACTCCAAACCACTTTCTTCTCGGAAGACCATGTCCACACGTTCCCCCAGACGTGGTGACTGAAATCGACATCAGCTCGAGGCGAAAGTGGCGAGCTGCCCAAGCGATCGTGGAAAACTTTTGGAGAAGATGGCTCCGCGAGTACGTCCCTAGCCTAATCGAACGCCGCAAATGGTTGCGGGCACGACGTAACTTAAAAAAGGGGGACATAGTCCTCGTTGTCGATCCACGCACTCCTCGTGGGCACTGGCCATTCGGCACAGTAATTGAATGTTACCCAGGAAAGGACGGCATTGTGCGGGTTGCTAAAATAAAAACGAAGCATGGAATGTACGTTCGACCTGTCACGAAGCTCAGCCTATTCGAGACCGCCAAAACAGATGTTTCCGAGAATACGCTCAGAAACATGGGCCGGCTATGTAACGAAAAGAGCACATCTGGCGAAGAGCGTAGACTTGGCCTTGGACAGAGTTCACTCGGATCGTGAGAACAATGAAGACTACGTCCCGCCGCTTGGTCTGCACAAGGAACTCAAGGCGAGACAGGCCGATCTCTGCGCCCTCCTGGAACGTACAATGTAGCCAGGTGTAATTTATAGCTCATTTATCATCCTATTATGTCCTTCACCTCCCCATCAATCACCATTAAGTTTATTCACCCCATTGCACAGTATATAATTCCACATTTATTACCCCCGTATTATTATTATTATATTTTTCGTATACTTTGGTGGACAGTCGGCACCATCAAAGAAGGTCACCGCCGGACAGCCGATTAAGGCCAAGGCCAGTCTGACCAACGTCGTGGACCGTTCTCACCGTCGTCACCATTCTCGTTATCGTCTTCTCGTTCTCGCTCGTCTCCACTACGAACCTCTCGTATTGCTCCTCATCGTACATTTATATTATACATTTATATTATATTAAATATTACCACCAACACAGTCAAACCTTATATCGCACCTTACACATCGTTTCGTTCGAACAAAGCTGATCAAAAAATTCAACAGGCTAATCTTTCCAAGACACTAAACTGTGACCAGAAGAGATCGACCTATTAGACCAAATCCGGACGCAGGACAGATTGTAGTTGATTTAAGTTCAGCGCCACTAGGCCCCAAGCCAAAAGCAGTCTTAGCAAAAGGACTTAGTTTTGTACCAACCAAGAAGAATCCACCTATCCTTGACCTAATAGCCTGTATAGAAAAGAGCCTAATCTCAGTTGATCAAACTAAGGCCTCCACGATTCGAAATGCGATATGACCTATGCTTCAAAACTTTAAAGAAAATTTCGAAAATTTTTTTAAAAATTCGTCTTCCTAAAAGCGTAAATTTTTGAGCAGTACGGACGAAACTTTTTCACCTCTCGATGTGCTCTAGAATGATTTTAAAGCCATTTTCGCGAAAGAACGGGAAAAAAATTCTTTCGGATTTTTTAAAAATTTCCTGGTCCGGGGTCGGCGAATTTTTCGAAAATATTCAAAAATTTCGTCTTCCCAAAATTCGCAATTTTTCAGGTCTACCGACGAAATTTATGTCATTTTTCACGTCTCCACGTGCTCTAGAATGATTTTAGATCTATTTCAGCCGAAAATTTTAAAAAAATTTTCGATTTTTTTCGAAAATTTCGAAAATTTTTTTAAAAATTCGACTTCCTAAAATTGTCAATTTTTGAGCAGTACGGACGAAGCTTGTATAGTTTTTCACCTCTCGATGCGCTCTAGAATGATTTTAAAGCCCTTTTCGCGAAAAACGGGCAAAAAAATTTTTCGAATTTTTTAAAAATTTCCAGGTCCAGAGTCGGCGATTATTTCGAAAATTTCGACATCGCAGAATTCGCAATTTTTGCGCACTATCGACGAAACTTATGTCATTTTCCACGTCTCGACGTGCGAACGATTTTAGAACCATTTCAGGGCAAAAAATTTAAAAGAATTTTTTTTCGATTTTTTTCGAAAATTTCGAAAATTTTTTTAAAAATGCGACTTCCTAAAATTGTCAACTTTTGAGCAGTACCGACGAAACGTATATCGTTTTTCACCTTTCGATGTGCTCTAGAATGATTTTAAACCCATTTTGGCGAAGAAACTGACAAAAAACTTTTTTCGAATGTTTTAAAAATTTCCTGGTCCGGGGACGGCGATTTCTTCGAAAATTTCGGCATCGTAAAATTCGCAATTTTTCAGCCCTAACGACGAAATTTACGTCATTTTTCACGTCTCCACGTGCTCTAGAACGATTTTAGAACCATTTCAGCCGAAAAAATGAAAAAAAATTTTTCTTCGATTTTTTTCGAAAATTTCGAAAATTTTTTTAAAAATTCGACTTCCTAAAATTGTCAATTTTTGAGCATTACCGATGAAACCTATATCGTTTTTGACGTCTAGATGTACTCTAGAATGAATTTAAACTCATTTTGGCGAAAGAACTAACAAAAAATTTTTTTCGAATTTTTTAAAAATTTCCTGGTCCGAGGTTGGCGATTCTTTCGAAAATTTCGACTTCGAAAAATTCGCAATTTTTGAGGCATGACGGCGAAATTTATGTCATTTTTTCACGTCTCGACGTACTCTAGAAGGATTTTAGAACCATATCAGCCGAAAAAATAAAATGAAATTTTTTTCGATTTCTTTCGAAAATTTCGAAAATTTTTTTGAAAAATTCGTTTTCCTAAAATAGACAATTTTTGAGCATTACCGACGAAACTTATATTGTTTTTCAGCTCTAAATGTGCTCTAGAATGATTTTAAACCCATTTTGGCAAAAAACTGACAAAAAATTTTTTTCGAATTTTTTAAAAATTTCCTGGTCCGGCGTCGGCGATTTTTTCGAAAATTTCGACTTCGTAAAATTCGGAATTTTTGAGACCTAGCGACGAAATTTATGTCATTTTTCACGTCTCGACGTGCTCTAGAACGATTTTAGAACAATTTCACCCGAAAAAATCAAAAAAAAAATTTTTTTCGAATTTTTTTGAAGATTTCGAAACATTTTTAAAGAATTCGTTTTCCTAAAATCGTCAATTTTTGAGCACTACCGACGAAACTTATATAGACTTCACCTCTAGATGTGCTCTAGAATGATTTTAAACCCATTTTGGCGAAAAAACTGACAAAAAACTTTTTTCGAATTTTTTAAAAATTTCCTTGTCTGGGGTCGGCGATTCTTTCGAAAATTTCGACTTCGTAAAATTCGCAATTTTTCAGACATGTAGACGAAATTTATGTCGTTTTTCACGTCTCCACGTGCTCTAGAACGATTTTAGAACCATTTCAGCCGAAAAAATCAAAAAAAAAATTTTTTTTCGAATTTTTTCGAAGATTTCGAAAGATTTTTAAAAAATTCGTTTTCCTAAAATTGTCAATTTTTGAGCATTACCGACGAAACCTATATCGTTTTTGACGTCTAGATGTGCTCTAGAACGATTTTAAACTCATTTTGGCGAAAAAACTGACAAAAAACTTTTTTCGAATTTCTTAAAAATTTCCTTGTCTGGGGTCGGCGATTCTTTCGAAAATTTCGATTTCGTAAAATTCGCAATTCTTCAGACATGTCGACGAAATTTATGTCGTTTTTCACGTCTCGACGTGCTGTAGAAGGATTTAGAACCACTTCAGGCGAAAAAATCAAAAAAAATTTTTTTCGAATTTTTTCGAAAATTTCGAAAATTTTTTGAAAAAGTCGTTTTCCTGAAATCGACAATTTTTCAGCATTACCGACGAAACTTATATCGTTTTTCACCTCTCGATGTGCTCTAGAATGATTTTAAACCCATTTTGGCAAAAAACTGACAAAAAGTTTTTTTCGAATTTTTTAAAATTTCCTTGTCTGGGGTCGGCGATTCTTTCGAAAATTTCGACTTCGTAAAATTCGCAATTTTTCAGACATTTCGACGAAATTTATGTCGTTTTTCACGTCTCGACGTGCTCTAGAACGATCTTGTAACCATTTCAGCCGAAAATATCAAAAAAAATTTTTTTTCGAATTTTTTTGAAGATTTCGATACATTTTTAAAGCATTCGTTTTCCTAAAATCGTCAATTTTTGAGCTCCAGCGACGAAACTTATATCGTTTTTCACGTCTAGATGTGCTCTAGAATGATTTTAAGGTCATTTTGGCGAAAAAACTGACAAAAAATTTTTTTCGAATTTTTTAAAAATTTCCTTGTCTGGGGTCGGCGATTCTTTCGAAAATATCGACTTCGTAAAATTCGCAATTTTTCAGACATTTGGACGAAATTTATGTCGTTTTTCACGTCTCGACGTGCTGTAGAAGGATTTAGAACCACTTCAGGCGAAAAAATCAAAAAAAATTTTTTTCGAATTTTTTAAAATTTCCTGGTCCGTGGTCGGCGACTTCCTCGAAAATTTCGCCTTCGTAAAATTAGCAATTTTTTAGCCCTAACGATGAAATTTATGCCATTTTTCACGTCTCGACGTGCTCTAGAACAATTTTAGAAACATTTCAGCCGAAAAAATCAAAAAAAAATTTTTTTCGAATTTTTCTGAGGATTTCGAAACATTTTTAAAGAATTCGTTTTCCTAAAATCGTCAATTTTTGAGCACTACCGACGAAACGTATATCGTTTTTCACGTCTAGATGTGCTCTAGAATGATTTTAAGATCATTATGGCGAAAAAACTCAAAAAAAATTTTTTTCGAATTTTTTAAAAATTTCCAGGTCCGGGGTGGGCGATTTTCTCAAAAAGTTCGACTTTGTAAAATTCGAAATTTTTGAGGCCTGACGACGAAACTTATGTCATTTTTCACGTCTCGACGAGCTGTAGAACGATTTTAGAGCAATTTCAGCCGAAAAAATCAAAAAAAATTTTTTTCGAATTTTTTCGAACATTTCGAAAATTTTTTGAAAAATTCGTTTTCCTGAAATCGAAAATTTTTCAGCATTACCGACGAAACTTATATCGTTTTCCTCTCGATGTGCTCTAGAATGGTTTTAAACCCATTTTGGCGAAAAAACTGACAAAACATTTTTTTCGAATTTTTTAAAAATTTCCTTGTCTGGGGCCGACGATTCTTTCGAAAATTTCGACTTCCTAAAATTCGCAACTTTTGAGACCTGACGACAAAACTTATGTCATTTTTCACGTCTCGACGTGCTGTAGAAGGATTTTAGAACCATTTGAGCCGAAAAAATCAAAAAAAATCTTTTTCAAATTTTTTCGAAAATTTCGAAAATTGTTTGAAAAATTCGTTTTCCTGAAGTCGACAATTTTTTAGCATTGCCGACGAAACTTATATCGTTTTTCACCTCTCGATGTGCTCTAGAATGACTTTAAACCCATTTTGGCGAAAAAACTGACAAAAAATTTTTTTCGAATTCTTTAAAATTTCCTGGTCCGTGGTCGGCGACTTTTTCGAAAATTTCGACTTCGTAAAATTAGCAATTTTCTAGCACTAACGATGAAATTTATGTCATTTTTCACGTCTCGACGTGCTCTAGAACAATTTTAGAACCATTTGAGCCGAAAAAATTAAAAGAAATTTTTTTCGAATTTTTTTTAAGATTTCGAAACATTTTTAAAGAATTCGTTTTCCTAAAATCGTCAATTTTTGAGTACTACCGACGAAACGTATATCGTTTTTCACGTCTAGATGTGCTCTAGAATGATTTTATGGTCATTTTGGCGAAAAAACTCACAAAAAGTTTTTTTCGAATTTTTTAAAAATTTCCAGGTCCGGGGTCGGCGATTTTCTCGAAAATTTCGACTTTGTAAAATACGAAATTTTTGAGGCCTGACGACAAAACTTATGTCATTTTTCACGTCTCGACGTGCTGTAGAAGGATTTTAGAACCATTTCAGCCGAGAAAATCAAAAAAAATCTTTTTCAAATTTTTTCGAAAATTTCGAAAATTGTGTGAAAAATTCGTTTTCCTGAAATCGACAATTTTTTAGCATTGCCGACGAAACTTATATCGTTTTTCACCTCTCGATGTGCTCTAGAATGACTTTAAACCCATTTTGGCGAAAAACTGACAAAAAATTTTTTTCGAATTCTTTAAAATTTCCTGGTCCGAGGTTGGCGATTCTTTCGAAAATTTCGACTTCGTAAATTTCGCAATTTTTGAGGCATGACGGCGAAATTTATGTCATTTTTCACGTCTCGACGTGCTCTAGAAGGATTTTAGAACCATATCAGCCGAAAAAATAAAAAGAAATTTTTTTCGATTTCTTTCGAAAATTTCGAAAATTTTTTGAAAAATTCGTTTTCCTGAAATAGACAATTTTTAGCATTACCGACGAAACTTATATTGTTTTTTCAGCTCTCGAGGTGCTCTAGAATGATTTTAAACCCATTTTGGCGAAAAAACTGACAAAAAATTTTTTTCGAATTTTTTAAAAATTTCCTGGTCTGGCGTCGGCGATTTTTTCGAAAATTTCGACTTCGTAAAATTCGGAATTTTTGAGACCTAGCGACGAAATTTATGTCGTTTTTCACGTCTCGATGGGCTCTAGAACGTATTTTAGAACAATTTCACCGCGAAAAAAATCAAAAAAATTTTGTTTCGAATTTTTTTGAAGATTTCGAAACGTTTTTAAAGAATTCGTTTTCCTAAATTCGTCAATTTTTGAGCACTACCGACGAAACTTATATAGATTTCACCTCTAGATGTGCTCTAGAATGATTTTAAACCCATTTTGGCGAAAAAACTGACAAAAAACTTTTTTCGAATTTTTTAAAAATTTCCTTGTCTGGGGTCGGCGATTCTTTCGCAAATTTCGACTTCGTAAAATTCGCAATTTTTCAGACATGTCGACGAAATTTATGTCGTTTCTCACGTCTCGACGTGCTGTAGAAGGATTTTAGAACCATTTCAGGCGAAAAAATCAAAAAAAATTTTTTTCGAATTTTTTCGAAGATTTCGAAAGATTTTTAAAAAATTCGTTTTCCTAAAATTGTCACTTTTTGAGCATTACCGACGAAACCTATATCGTTTTTGACGTCTAGATGTGCTCTAGAATGATTTTAAACTCATTTTGGCGAAAAAACTGACAAAAAACTTTTTTCGAATTTCTTAAAATTTCCTTGTCTGCGGTCGGCGATTCTTTCGAAAAATTCGACTTCGTAAAATTCGCAATTCTTCAGACATGTCGAGGAAATTTACGTCGTTTTTCACGTCTCGACGTGCTGTAGAAGGATTTAGAACCACTTCAGGCGAAAAATCAAAAAAAATTTTTTCGAATTTTTTCGAAAATTTCGAAAATTTTTTGAAAAAGTCGTTTTCCTGAAATCGACAATTTTTCAGCATTACCGACGAAACTTATATCGTTTTTCACCTCTCGATGTGCTCTAGAATGGTTTTAAACCCATTTTGGCGAAAAAACTGACAAAACATTTTTTTCCAATTTTTAAAAATTTCCTGGACCGGGGTCGGCGACTTTTTCGAAAAATTTCGACTTCGTAAAAATTCGCAATTTTTGAGCCTGACGACGAAATTTATGTCATGTTTTCCACGTTTCCACGTGCTTTAGAACGATTTTAGAACCCATTTATTCGACAACATCAAAGAAATTTTTTTTTCGAATTTTTTTTGAATATATCGAAATATTTTTAAAGAATTCGTCTTCCTAAAATCGTCAATTTTTGAGCACTACACACGAAACTTATAATCGTTTTTCACGTCTAGATGTGCTCTAGAATGTTTTAAGGTCATTTTGGCGAAAAGCTCACAAAAAGTTTTTACGTAATTTTTTAAAAATTTCAGGTCCGGGGTCGGCGATTTTCTCTAAAATTTCGACTTTGTTAAAATTGGAAATTTTTTGGGCCTCACGACAAAACTTATGTCATTTTTCACGTCTCGACGTGCTGTAGAAGGATTTTAGAACCATTTAAGCCGAAAAAAATAAAAAAAAAATTTTTTAAAAATTTTTCGAAAATTTCGAAAATTTTTTGAAAAATTCGTTTTCCTGAAATCTACAATTTTTCAGCATTACCGACGAACGAAACTTATATCGTTTTCACCTCTCGGTGTGCTCAATAATGATTTAAACCCATTTTGGCGAAAAACAGTGACAAAAAATTTTTCGAATTTTTTAAAATTTCCTGGTCCGTGGTCGGCGACTTTCTCGAAAATTTCGACTTCGTAAAATTAGCAATTTTTAGCCCTAACGACGAAATTTATGTCATTTTTCACGTCTCGACGTGCTCTAGAACAATTTTAGAAATATTTCAGCCGAAAAAATCAAAAAAAATTTTTTTCGAATTTTTCTGAAGATTTCGAAACATTTTTAAAGAATTCGTTTTCCTAAAATCGTCAATTTTTGAGCACTACCGACGAAACGTATATCGTTTTTCACGTCTAGATGTGCTCTAGAATGATTTTAAGGTCATTATGGCGAAAAAACTCACAAGAAGTTTTTTTCGAATTTTTTAAAAATTTCCAGGTCCGGGGTGGGCGATTTTCTCAAAAATTTCGACTTTGTAAAATTCGAAATTTTTGAGACCTGACGACGAAACTTATGTCATTTTTCACGTCTCGACGAGCTCTAGAACGATTTTAGAGCAATTTCAGCCGAAAAAATCAAAAAAAATTTTTTTCGAATTTTTTTGAAGATTTCGAAGCATTTTTAAAGAATTCGTTTTCCTAAAATCGTCAATTTTCGAGCACTACCGACGAAACTTATATCGTGTTTCACGTCTAGATGTGCTCTAGAATGATTTTAAACCCATTTTGGCGAAAAAGCTGACAAAAAACTGTTTTCGAATTTTTTAGAAATTTCCTTGTCTGGACTCGGCGATTCTTTCGAAAATTCGACTTCGTAAAATTCGCAATTTTTCAGACATGTCGAGGAAATTTACGTCGTTTCTCACGTCTCGACGTGCTGTAGAAGGATTTTAGAACCATTTCAGGCGAAAAAATCAAAAAAATTTTTTTCGAATATTTTCGAAAATTTCGAAAATTTTTGAAAAAGTCGTTTTCCTGAAATCGACAATTTTTCAGCATTACCGACGAAACTTATATCGTTTTTCACCTCTCGATGTGCTCTAGAATGGTTTTAAACCCATTTTGGCGAAAAAACTGACAAAACATTTTTTTCGAATTTTTTAAAATTTCCTTGTCTGGGGCCGACGATTCTTTCGAAAATTTCGACTTCCTAAAATTCGCAACTTTTGAGACCTGACGATAAAACTTATGTCATTTTTCACGTCTCGACGTGCTGTAGAAGGATTTTAGAACCATTTCAGCCGAGAAAATCAAAAAAATTTTTTTCTGTTTTTTCAATATATCGAAACATTTTTAAAGAATTCGTTTTCTAAAATCGTCAATTGTTGAGCACTACCGACGAAACTTATATCGTTTTTCACGTCTAGATGTGCTCTAGAATGATTTTAAGGTCATTTTGGCGAAAAAACTGACAAAAACTTTTTTTCGAATTTTTTAAAAATTTCCAGGTCCGGGGTCGGCGATTTTCTCGAAAATTTCGACTTTGTAAATATTCGAAATTTTTGAGGCCTGACGACAAACTTATGTCATTTTTCACTTCTCGACGTGCTGTAGAAGGATTTTAGAACCATTTGAGCCGAAAAAATCAAAAAAAATCTTTTTCAAATTTTTTCGAAAATTTCGAAAATTTTTTGAAAAATTCGTTTTCCTGAAATCGACAATTTTTTAGCATTGCCGACGAAACTTATATCGTTTTTCACCTCTCGATGTGCTCTAGAATGACTTTAAACCCATTTTGGCGAAAAACTGACAAAAAATTTTTTCGAATTTTTTAAAAATTTCCTGGTCCGTGGTCGCGGATTTTTTAGAAAATTTCGACTTCGTAAAATTAGCAATTTCTGAGCCCTAACGACAAAATTTATGTCATTCTTCAAGTCTCGACGTGCTCTAGAACGATTTTAGAACCATTTCAGCCGAAAAATCAAAAAAAATTTTTTCGAATTTTTTTGAAGATTTCGAAACATTTTTAAAGAATTCGTTTTCCTAAAATCGTCAATTTTTGAGCACTACCGACGAAACTTATATCGTGTTTTCACGTCTAGATGTGCTCTAGAATGATTTTAAACCCATTTTGGCGAAAAAGCTGACAAAAAACTGTTTTCGAATTTTTTAGAAATTTCCTTGTCTGGACTCGGCGATTCTTTCGAAAAATTCGACTTCGTAAAATTCGCAATTTTTCAGACATGTCGAGGAAATTTACGTCGTTTCTCACGTCTCGACGTGCTGTAGAAGGATTTTAGAACCATTTCAGCGAAAAATCAAAAAATTTTTTCGAATATTTTCGAAAATTTCGAAAATTTTTGAAAAAGTCGTTTTCCTGAAATCGACAATTTTTCAGCATTACCGACGAAACTTATATCGTTTTTCACCTCTCGATGTGCTCTAGAATGACTTTAAACCCATTTTGGCGAAAAAACTGACAAAAAATTTTTTCGAATTTTTTAAAATTTCCTGGTCCGTGGTCGCGGATTTTTTAGAAAATTTCGACTTCGTAAAATTACCAATTTCTGAGCCCTAACGACAAAATTTATGTCATTCTTCAAGTCTCGACGTGCTCTAGAACGATTTTAGAACCATTTCAGCCGAAAAAATCAAAAAAATTTTTTTCGAATTTTTTTGAAGATTCGAAACATTTTTAAAGAATTCGTTTTCTTAAATCGTCAATTTTTGAGCACTACCGACGAAACTTATATCGTGTTTCACGTCTAGATGTGCTCTAGAATGATTTTAAACCCATTTTGGCGAAAAAGCTGACAAAAAACTGTTTTCGAATTTTTAGAAATTTCCTTGTCTGGACTCGGCGATTCTTTCGAAAAATTCGACTTCGTAAAATTCGCAATTTTTCAGACATGTCGAGGAAATTTACCTCGTTTCTCACGTCTCGACGTGCTGTAGAAGGATTTTAGAACCATTTCAGGCGATAAAATCAAAAAAAATTTTTTTCGAATATTTTCGAAAATTTCGAAAATTTTTTGAAAAAGTCGTTTTCCTGAAATCGACAATTTTTCAGCATTACCGACGAAACTTATATCGTTTTTCAACTCTCGATGTGCTCTAGAATGGTTTTAAACCCATTTTGGCGAAAAAACTGACAAAAAATTTTTTTCGAATTTTAAAAATTTCCTTGTCTGGGCCGACGATTCTTTCGAAAATTTCGACTTCCTAAAATTCGCAACTTTTGAGACCTGACGACAAAACTTATGTCATTTTTCACGTCTCGACGTGCTGTAGAAGGATTTTAGAACCATTTCAGCCGAGAAAATCAAAAAAAATTTTTTTCGAATTTTTTCGAAAATGTCGAAAATTTTTTGAAAAATTCGTTTTCCTGAAATCGACAATTTTTTAGCATTGCCGACGAAACTTATATCGTTTTTCACCTCTCGATGTGCTCTAGAATGACTTTAAACCCATTTTGGCGAAAAACTGACAAAAAATTTTTTTCGAATTCTTTAAAATTTCCTGGTCCGAGGTTGGCGATTCTTTCGAAAATTTCGACTTCGTAAATTTCGCAATTTTGAGGCATGACGCGCAAATTTATGTCATTTTTCACGTCTCGACGCACTAGAAGGATTTAGAACCATATCAGCCGAAAAAATAAAAAGAAATTTCTTTCGATTTCTTTCGAAAATTTCGAAAATTTTTGAAAATTCGTTTTCCCTAAAATAGACAATTTTTGAGCATTACCGACGAAACTTATATTGTTTTTTCAGCTCTAAATGTGCTCTAGAATGATTAAAGCCATTTTGCGAAATACTGACAAAATTTTTTCGATTTTTTAAAAATTTCCTGGTCCGGCGTCGGCGATTTTTTCGAAAATTTCGACTTCGTAAAATTCGGAATTTTTGAGACCTAGCGACGAAATTTATGTCATTTTTCACGTCTCGACGTGCTCTAGAACGATTTTAGAACAATTTCACCCGAAAAAATCAAAAAAAATTTTTTTCGAATTCTTTTGAAGATTTCGAAACATTTTTAAAGAATTCGTTTTCCTAAAATCGTCAATTTTTGAGCACTACCGACGAAACTTATATCGATTTCACCTCTAGATGTGCTCTAGAATGATTTTAAACCCATTTTGGCGAAAAAACTGACAAAAAACTTTTTTCGAATTTTTTAAACATTTCCTTGTCTGGGTCGGCTATTCTTTCGAAAATTTCGACTTCGTAAAATTCGCAATTTTTCAGACATGTCGACGAAATTTATGTCGTTTTTCACGTCTCCACGTGCTCTAGAACGATTTTAGAACCATTTCAGCCGAAAAAATCAAAAAAAAATTTTTTTTCGATTTTTTTCGAAAATTTCGAAAATTTTTTTTAAAATTCGACTTCCTAAAATTGTCAATTTTTGAGCTGCAGCGACGAAATTTATGTCGTTTTTGACGTCTCGATGGGCTCTAGAACGATTTTAGAACCATTTGAGCCGAAAAAATGAAAAAAAATTTTTTTCGAATTTTTTAAAAATTTCCAGGTCCGGGGTCGGCGATTTTCTCGAAAATTTCGACTTTGTAAAATTCGAAATTTTTGAGGCCTGACGACAAAACTTATGTCATTTTTCCGTCTCGACGTGCTGTAGAAGGATTTTAGAACCATTTGAGCGGAAAAAATCAAAAAAAATCTTTTTCAAATTTTTTCGAAAATTTCGAAAATTTTTGAAAAATTCGTTTTCCTGAAATCTACAATTTTTCAGCATTACCGACGAACGAAACTTATATCGTTTTTCACCTCTCGATGTGCTCTAGAATGACTTTAAACCCATTTTGGCGAAAAAAGCTGACAAAAAACTTCTTTCGAATTTTTTAGAAATTTCCTGGTCCGTGGTCGGCGACTTTTTCGAAAATTTCGACTTCGTAAAATTTAGCAATTTTTGAGTCCTAAACGACGAAAATTTATGTCGTTTTTTCACGTCTCGACGTGCTCTAGAACGATTTTAGAACCATTTCAGCCGAAAAAAATCAAAAAAAATTTTTTTCGAATTTTTCTGAAGATTTCGAAACATTTTTAAAGAATTCGTTTTCCTAAAATCGTCAATTTTTGAGCACTACCGACGAAACGTATATCGTTTTTCACGTCTAGATGTGCTCTAGAATGATTTAAAGCCATTTGAGCGAAAAAATGAAAAAAATTTTTTTCGAATTTTTTTAAAAATTTCCAGGTCCGGGGTGGGCGATTTTTTCGAAAATTTCGACCTCGTAAAATTCCCAATTTTTGAGCTCCAGCGACGAAATTTATGTCGTTTTTCACGTCTCGACGTGCTCTAGAACGATTTTAGAAGCATTTCAGCCGAAAAAATGAAAAAAAATTTTTTTTCGATTTTTTTCGAAAATTTCGAAAATTTTTAAAAAAATTTTTTTTCCTAAAATCGAAAATTTTTCAGCATTACCGACGAAACTTATATCGTTTTTGACGTCTAGATGTGCTCTAGAATGAATTTAAACCATTTTGGCGAAAAAACTGACAAAAAATTTTTTTCGAATTTTTTAAAAATTTCCTGGTCCGGGGTTGGCGATTCTTTCGAAAATTTCGACTTCGAAAAATTCGCAATTTTTGAGGCATGACGGCGAAATTTATGTCATTTTTCACGTCTCGACGGGCCCTAAAACGATTTTAAAACCATTTCACCCAAAAAAAAAAAAAAAAATTTTTTTTCGATTTTTTTCGAAAATTTCGAAAATTTTTTGCAAAATTCGTTTTCCTGAAATCGACAATTTTTAAGCATTACCGACGAAACTTGTATCGTTTTTCACCTCTCGATGTGCTCTAGAATGACTTTAAACCCATTTTAGCGAAAAAACTGAGAAAAAATTTTTTCCCAATTTTTCAAAAATTTCCTGGTCCGTGCGTCGGCGATTTTTTCGAAAATTTCGACTTCGTAAAATTCGGAATTTTTGAGACCTAACGACGAAATTTATGTCGTTTTTCACGTCTCGACGTGCTCTAGAACGATTTTAGAACCATTTCAGCCGAAAAAATCAAAAAAATAATTTTTTTTCGAATTTTTTTGAAGATTTCGAAACATTTTTAAAGAATTCGTTTTCCTAAAATCGTCAATTTTTGAGCACTACCGACGAAACTTATATCGATTTCACCTCTAGATGTGCTCTAGAATGATTTTAAACCCATCTTGGCGAAAAAACTGGCAAAAAACTTTTTTCGAATTTTTTAAAAATTTCCTTGTCTGGGGTCGGCGATTCTTTCGAAAATTTCGACTTCGTAAAATTCGCAATTTTTCAGACATGTCGACGAAATTTATGTCGTTTTTCACGTCTCCACGTGCTCTAGAACGATTTTAGAACCATTTCAGCCGAAAAAATCAAAAAAAAATTTTTTTTCGAATTTGTTCGAAGATTTCGAAAGATTTTTAAAAAATTTGTTTTCCTAAAATTGTCAATTTTTGAGCATTACCGACGAAACCTGTGTCGTTTTTGACGTCTAGATGTGCTCTAGAATGACTTTAAACCGATTTTGGCGAAAAAACTGACAAAAAATTTTTTTCGAATTCTTTAAAATTTCCTGGTCCGTGGTCGGCGATTTTCTCGAAAATTTCGACTTTGTAAAATTCGAAATTTTTGAGGCCTGACGACAAAACTTATGTCATTTTTCCGTCTCGACGTGCTGTAGAAGGATTTTAGAACCATTTGAGCGGAAAAAATCAAAAAAAATCTTTTTCAAATTTTTTCGAAAATTTCTTAAATTGTGTGAAAAATTCGTTTTCCTGAAATCGACAATTTTTCAGCATTACCGACGAAACTTATATCGTTTTTCACGTCTAGATGTGCTCTAGAATGATTTTAAGGTCATTTTGGCGAAAAAACTGACAAAAACTTTTTTTCGAATTTTTTAAAAATTTCCAGGTCCGGGGTCGGCGATTTTTTCGAAAATTTCGACTTCGTAAAATTCGCAACTTTTGAGACCTGACGACAAAACTTATGTAATTTTTCACGTCTCGACGTGCTGTAGAAGGATTTTAGAACCATTTGAGCCGAAAAAATCAAAAAAAATCTTTTTCAAATTTTTTCGAAAATTTCGAAAATTTTTTGAAAAATTCGATTTCCTAAAATTGTCAATTTTTGAGCCCCAGCGACGAAATTTATGTCGTTTTTCACGTCTCGATGTGCTCTAGAATGATTTTAAACCCATTTTGGCGAAAAAACTGACAAAAAATTTTTTTCGAATTTTTTAAAAATTTCCTGGTCCGTGGTCGCGGATTTTTTAGAAAATTTCGACTTCGTAAAATTAGCAATTTCTGAGCCCTAACGACAAAATTTATGTCATTCTTCAAGTCTCGACGTGCTCTAGAACGATTTTAGAACCATTTCAGCCGAAAAAATCAAAAAAAATTTTTTTCGAATTTTTTTGAAGATTTCGAAACATTTTTAAAGAATTCGTTTTCCTAAAATCGTCAATTTTTGAGCACTACCGACGAAACTTATATCGTGTTTCACGTCTAGATGTGCTCTAGAATGATTTTAAACCCATTTTGGCGAAAAAACTGACAAAAAATTTTTTTCGAATTCTTTAAAATTTCCTGGTCCGTGGTCGGCGACTTTTTCGAAAATTTCGACTTCGTAAAATTAGCAATTTTTCAGACATGTCGAGGAAATTTACGTCGTTTCTCACGTCTCGACGTGCTGTAGAAGGATTTTAGAACCATTTCAGGCGAAAAAATCAAAAAAAATTTTTTTCGAATATTTTCGAAAATTTCGAAAATTTTTTGAAAAAGTCGTTTTCCTGAAATCGACAATTTTTCAGCATAACGAACGAAACTTATATCGTTTTTCACCTCTCGATGTGCTCTAGAATGATTTTAAACCCATTTTAGCGAAAAAACTCACAAAAAATTTTTTTCGAATTTTTTAAAAATTTCCTGGTCCGGGGTCGGCGATTTTTTCGAAAATTTCGACCTCGTAAAATTCCCAATTTTTGAGCTCCAGCGACGAAATTTATGTCGTTTTTCACGTCTCCATGGGCTCTAGAACGATTTTAGAACCATTTGAGCCGAAAAAATGAAAAAAAATTTTTTTCGAATTTTTTAAAAATTCGAAAATTTTTAAAGAATTCGTTTTCCGAAAATCGTCAATTTTTGAGCACTACCGACGAAACTTATATCGTTTTTCACGTCTAGATGTGCTCTAGAATGATTTTAAGGTCATTTTAGCGAAAAAACTCACAAAAAGTTTTTTTCGAATTTTTTAAAAATTTCCAGGTGCGGGGTCGGCGATTTTCTCGAAAATTTCGACTTTGTAAAATTCGAAATTTTTGAGGCCTGACGACAAAACTTATGTCATTTTTCACGTCTCCATGGGCTCTAGAACGATTTTAGAACCATTTGAGCCGAAAAAATGAAAAAAAATTTTTTTTCGGTTTTTTTCGAAAATTTCGAAAATTTTTTTAAAAATTCGACTTCCTAAAATTGTCAATTTTTGAGCATTACCGACGAAACTTATATCGTTTTTCACCTCTCGATGTGCTCTAGAATGACTTTAAACCCATTTTGGCGAAAAAACTGAAAAAAAATGTTTTTCGAATTTTTTAAAATTTCCAGGTCCGGGGTCGGCGATTTTTTCGAAAATTTCGACTTCCTAAAATTGTCAATTTTTGAGCCCCAGCGACGAAATTTATGTCGTTTTTCACGTCTCCATGGGCTCTAGAACGATTTTAGAACCATTTGAGCCGAAAAAATGAAAAAAAATTTTTTTCGAATTTTTTAAAAATTTCGAAACATTTTTAAAGAATTCGTTTTCCTAAAATCGTCAATTTCTGAGCACTACCGACGAAACTTATATCGTGTTTCACGTCTAGATGTGCTCTAGAATGATTTTAAACCCATTTTGGCGAAAAAGCTGACAAAAAACTTTTTTCGGATTTTTAGAAATTTCCTTGTCTGGACTCGGCGATTCTTTCGAAAAATTCGACTTCGTAAAATTCGCAATTTTTCAGACATGTCGAGGAAATTTATGTCGTTTTTCACGTCTCGACGTGCTGTAGAAGGATTTTAGAACCATTTCAGGCGAAAAAATCAAAAAAAATTTTTTTCGAATATTTTCGAAAATTTCGAAAATTTTTTTGAAAAAGTCGTTTTTCCTGAAATCGACAATTTTTCAGCATTACCGACGAAACTTATATCGTTTTTCACCTCTCGATGTGCTCTAGAATGGTTTTAAACCCATTTTGGCGAAAAAACTTACAAAACATTTTTTTCGAATTTTTTAAAAAATTTCCTTGTCTGGGGCCGGCGATTCTTTCGAAAATTTCGACTTCGTAAAATTCGCAACTTTTGAGACCTGACGACAAAACTTATGTAATTTTTCACGTCTCGACGTGCTGTAGAAGGATTTTAGAACCATTTCAGCAGAGAAATTCAAAAAAAATTTTTTTTCGAATTTTTTTGAATATATCGAAACATTTTGAAAATTCGTTTCCTGAAATCGAAAATTTTTGAGCATTAGCGACGAAACATTATATCGTTTTTCACGTCTCGACGTGCTCTAGAACGATTTTAGAACCATTTGAGCCGAAAAAATGAAAAAAAATTTTTTTCGAATTTTTTAAAAATTTCCATGTCCGGGGTCGGCGATTTTTTCGAAAATTTCGACTTTGTAAAATACGAAATTTTTGAGGCCTGACGACAAAGCTTATGTCATTCTTCACGTCTCGACGTGCTGTAGAAGGATTTTAGATCCATTTGAGCCGAAAAAATCAAAGAAAATCTTTTTCAAATTTTTTCGAAAATTTCGAAAATTTTTTGAAAAATTCGTATTTCCTGAAATCGACAATTTTTTTGCACTACCGACGAAACTTATATCGTTTCTCACCTCTCGATGTGCTCTAGAATGACTTTAAACCCATTTTGGCGAAAAAAAATGAAAAAAAATTTTTTTCGAATTTTTTAAAAATTTCCAGGTCCGGGGTCGGCGATTTTTTCGAAAATTTCGACCTCGTAAAATTCCCAATTTTTGAGCTCCAGCGACGAAATTTATGTCGTTTTTCACGTCTCGACTGCTTGTGGACGATTTTAGAACCATTTGAGCCGAAAAAATGAAAAAAAATTTTTTTCGAATTTTTTTGAAAATTTCGAAACATTTTTAAAGAATTCGTTTTCCTGAAATCGACAATTTTTCAGCATTACCGACGAAGCTTCTATCGTTTTTCACCTCCCGATGTGCTCTTGAATGATTTTAAAGCCATTTTGGCGAAAAAAGTCACAAAAAATTTTTTTCGAATTTTTTAAAAATTTCCAGGTCCGGGGTCGGCGATTTTTTCGAAAATTTCGACCTCGTAAAATTCCCAATTTTTGAGCTCCAGCGACGAAACTTATGTCGTTTTTCACGTCTCGACGTGCTCTAGAACGATTTTAGAACCATTTCAGCCGAAAAAATGAAAAAAAATTTTTTTTCGATTTTTTTCGAATATATCGAAACATTTTTAAAGAATTCGTTTTCCGAAAATCGTCAATTTTTGAGCACTACCGACGAAACTTATATCGTTTTTCACGTCTAGATGTGCTCTAGAATGATTTTAAGGTCATTTTGGCGAAAAAACTGACAAAAAGTTTTTTTCGAATTTTTTAAAAATTTCCAGGTCCGGGGTCGGCGATTTTCTCGAAAATTTCGACTTTGTAAAATTCGAAATTTTTGAGGCCTGACGACAAAACTTATGTCGTTTTTCACGTCTCGACGTGCTCTAGAACGATTTTAGAACCATTTCAGCCGAAAAAATGAAAAAAAATTTTTTTTCAATTTTTTTCGAAAATTTCGAAAATTTTTTGAAAAATTCGTTTTCCTGAAATCGACAATTTTTTAGCATTACCGACGAAACTTATATCGTTTTTCACCTCTCGATGTGCTCTAGAATGACTTTAAACCCATTTTAGCGAAAAAACTGACAAAAAATTTTTTTCGAATTTTTTAAAATTTCCAGGTCCGGGGTCGGCGATTTTTTCGAAAATTTCGACCTCGTAAAATTCCCAATTTTTGAGCTCCAGCGACGAAATTTATGTCGTTCTTCACGTCTCGACGTGCTCTAGAACGATTTTAGAACCATTTCAGCCGAAAAAATCAAAAAAAATTTTTTTCGAATTTTTTTGAAGATTTCGAAACATTTTTAAAGAATTCGTTTTCCTAAAATCGTCAATTTTTGAGCACTACCGACGAAACTTATATCGTGTTTCACGTCTAGATGTGCTCTAGAATGATTTTAAACCCATTTTGGCGAAAAAGCTGACAAAAAACTGTTTTCGAATTTTTTAGAAATTTCCTTGTCTGGACTCGGCGATTCTTTCGAAAAATTCGACTTCGTAAAATTCGCAATTTTTGAGACCTGACGACAAAATTTATGTCATTTTTCACGTCTCGACGTGCTGTAGAAGGATTTTAGAACCATTTCAGCCGAAAAAATCAAAAAAATTTTTTTCAAATTTTTTCGAAAATTTCGAAAATTTTTTGAAAAATTCGTTTTCCTGAAATCGACAATTTTTCAGCATTACCGACGAAACTTATATCGTTTTTCACCTCTCGATGTGCTCTAGAATGATTTTAAACCCATTTTGGCGAAAAAACTGACAAAAATTTTTTTCGAATTTTTTAAAAATTTCCTGGTCCGTGGTCGCGGATTTTTTAGAAAATTTCGACTTCGTAAAATTAGCAATTTCTGAGCCCTAACGACAAAATTTATGTCATTCTTCAAGTCTCGACGTGCTCTAGAACGATTTTAGAACCATTTCAGCCGAGAAAATCAAAAAAATTTTTTTTCGAATTTTTTTGAATATATCGAAACATTTTTAAAGAATTCGTTTTCCGAAAATCGTCAATTTTTGAGCACTACCGACGAAACTTATATCGTTTTTCACGTCTAGATGTGCTCTAGAATGATTTTAAGGTCATTTTAGCGAAAAAACTCACAAAAAGTTTTTTTCGAATTTTTTAAAAATTTCCAGGTCCGGGGTCGGCGATTTTCTCGAAAATTTCGACTTTGTAAAATTCGAAATTTTTGAGGCCTGACGACAAAACTTATGTCATTTTTCACGTCTCGACGTGCTGTAGAAGGATTTTAGAACCATTTGAGCCGAAAAAATCAAAAAATTTTTTTTCGATTTTTTTCGAAAATTTCGAAAATTTTTTTAAAAATTCGACTTCCTAAAATTGTCAATTTTAGGAATTACCGACGAAACTTATATCGTTTTTCACCTCTCGATGTGCTCTAGAATGACTTTAAACCCATTTTAGCGAAAAAACTGACAAAAAATGTTTTTTCGAATTCTTTAAAATTTCCTGGTCCGTGGTCGGCGATTTTTTCGAAAATTTCGACTTCGTAAAATTAGCAATCTCTGAGCCCTAACGACAAAATTTATGTCATTTTTCACGTCTCGACGTGCTCTAGAACGATTTTAGAACCATTTCAGCCGAAAAAATCAAAAAAAATTTTTTTCGAATTTTTTTGAAGATTTCGAAACATTTTTAAAGAATTCGTTTTCCTAAAATCGTCAATTTTTGAGCACTACCGACGAAACTTATATCGTGTTTCACGTCTAGATGTGCTCTAGAATGATTTTAAACCCATTTTGGCGAAAAAGCTGACAAAAAACTTCTTTCGAATTTTTTAGAAATTTCCTTGTCTGGACTCGGCGATTCTTTCGAAAAATTCGACTTCGTAAAATTCGCAATTTTTCAGACATGTCGAGGAAATTTATGTCGTTTTTCACGTCTCGACTTGCTGTAGAAGGATTTTAGAACCATTTCAGGCGAAAAAATCAAAAAAAATTTTTTTCGAATATTTTCGAAAATTTCGAAAATTTTTTGAAAAAGTCGTTTTCCTGAAATCGACAATTTTTCAGCATTACCGACGAAACTTATATCGTTTTTCACCTCTCGATGTGCTCTAGAATGGTTTTAAACCCATTTTGGCGATAAAACTTACAAAACATTTTTTTCGAATTTTTTAAAAATTTCCTTGTCTGGGGCCGGCGATTCTTTCGAAAATTTCGACTTCGTAAAATTCGCAACTTTTGAGACCTGACGACGAAATTTATGTCGTTTTTCACGTCTCCATGGGCTCTAGAACGATTTTAGAACCATTTCAGCCGAAAAAATGAAAAAAAATTTTTTTCGAATTTTTTTTGAATATATCGAAACATTTTTAAAGAATTCGTTTTCCTAAAATCGTCAATTTTTGAGCACTAGCGACGAAATTTATATCGTTTTTCACGTCTCCATGGGCTCTAGAACGATTTTAGAACCATTTGAGCCGAAAAAATGAAAAAAAATTTTTTTCGAATTTTTTAAAAATTTCCTGCTTGTGGACGTTGTACATCGAAAATTTCGACTTTGTAAAATACGAAATTTTTGTGGCCTGACGACAAAGCTTATGTCATTCTTCACGTCTCGACGTGCTGTAGAAGGATTTTAGATCCATTTGAGCCGAAAAAATCAAAAAAAATCTTTTTCAAATTTTTTCGAAAATTTCGAAAATTTTTTGAAAAATTCGTATTTCCTGAAATCGACAATTTTTTTGCACTACCGACGAAACTTATATCGTTTTCACCTCTCGATGTGCTCTAGAATGACTTTAAACCCATTTTGGCGAAAAAACTGACAAAAAATTTTTTTCGAATTTTTTAAAAATTTCCTGGTCCGTGGTCGCGGATTTTTTAGAAAATTTCGACTTCGTAAAATTAGCAATTTCTGAGCCCTAACGACAAAATTTATGTCATTCTTCAAGTCTCGACGTGCTCTAGAACGATTTTAGAACCATTTCAGCCGAGAAAATCAAAAAAATTTTTTTTCGAATTTTTTTGAATATATCGAAACATTTTTAAAGAATTCGTTTTCCTAAAATCGTCAATTTTTGAGCACTACCGACGAAACTTATATCGTGTTTCACGTCTAGATGTGCTCTAGAATGATTTTAAACCCATTTTGGCGAAAAAACTCACAAAAAATTTTTTTCGAATTTTTTAAAAATTTCCTGGTCCGTGGTCGCGGATTTTTTAGAAAATTTCGACTTCGTAAAATTAGCAATTTCTGAGCCCTAACGACAAAATTTATGTCATTCTTCAAGTCTCGACGTGCTCTAGAACGATTTTAGAACCATTTCAGCCGAGAAAATCAAAAAAATTTTTTTTCGAATTTTTTTGAATATATCGAAACATTTTTAAAGAATTCGTTTTCCGAAAATCGTCAATTTTTGAGCACTACCGACGAAACTTATATCGTTTTTCACGTCTAGATGTGCTCTAGAATGATTTTAAGGTCATTTTAGCGAAAAACTCACAAAAAGTTTTTTTCGAATTTTTTAAAAATTTCCAGGTCCGGGGTCGCGATTTTCTCGAAAATTTCGACTTTGTAAAATTCGAAATTTTTGAGGCCTGACGACAAAACTTATGTCATTTTTCACGTCTCGACGTGCTGTAGAAGGATTTTAGAACCATTTGAGCCGAAAAATCAAAAAAAATCTTTTTCAAATTTTTTCGAAAATTTCGAAAATTTTTTGAAAAATTCGTTTTCCTGAAATCGACAATTTTTTAGCATTACCGACGAAACTTATATCGTTTTTCACCTCTCGATGTGCTCTAGAATGACTTTAAACCCATTTTAGCGAAAAAACTGACAAAAAATGTTTTTCGAATTCTTTAAAATTTCCTGGTCCGTGGTCGGCGATTTTTTCGAAAATTTCGACTTCGTAAAATTAGCAATCTCTGAGCCCTAACGACAAAATTTATGTCATTTTTCACGTCTCGACGTGCTCTAGAACGATTTTAGAACCATTTCAGCCGAAAAAATCAAAAAAAATTTTTTTCGAATTTTTTTGAAGATTTCGAAACATTTTTAAAGAATTCGTTTTCCTAAAATCGTCAATTTTTGAGCACTACCGACGAAACTTATATCGTGTTTCACGTCTAGATGTGCTCTAGAATGATTTTAAACCCATTTTGGCGAAAAAGCTGACAAAAAACTTCTTTCGAATTTTTTAGAAATTTCCTTGTCTGGACTCGGCGATTCTTTCGAAAAATTCGACTTCGTAAAATTCGCAATTTTTCAGACATGTCGAGGAAATTTATGTCGTTTTTCACGTCTCGACTTGCTGTAGAAGGATTTTAGAACCATTTCAGGCGAAAAAATCAAAAAAAATTTTTTTCGAATATTTTCGAAAATTTCGAAAATTTTTTGAAAAAGTCGTTTTCCTGAAATCGACAATTTTTCAGCATTACCGACGAAACTTATATCGTTTTTCACCTCTCGATGTGCTCTAGAATGGTTTTAAACCCATTTTGGCGATAAAACTTACAAAACATTTTTTTCGAATTTTTTAAAAATTTCCTTGTCTGGGGCCGGCGATTCTTTCGAAAATTTCGACTTCGTAAAATTAGCAATCTCTGAGCCCTAACGACAAAATTTATGTCATTTTTCACGTCTCGACGTGCTTCATTTCGGCTGAAATGGAACGATTTTAGAACCATTTCAGCCGAAAAAATCAAAAAAAATTTTTTTCGAATTTTTTTGAAGATTTCGAAACATTTTTAAAGAATTCGTTTTCCTAAAATCGTCAATTTTTGAGCACTACCGACGAAACTTATATCGTGTTTCACGTCTAGATGTGCTCTAGAATGATTTTAAACCCATTTTGGCGAAAAAGCTGACAAAACACTTCTTTCGAATTTTTTAGAAATTTCCTTGTCTGGACTCGGCGATTCTTTCGAAAAATTCGACTTCGTAAAATTCGCAATTTTTCAGACATGTCGAGGAAATTTACGTCGTTTCTCACGTCTCGACGTGCTGTAGAAGGATTTTAGAACCATTTCAGGCGAAAAAATCAAAAAAAATTTTTTTCGAATATTTTCGAAAATTTCGAAAATTTTTTGAAAAAGTCGTTTTCCTGAAATCGACAATTTTTCAGCATTACCGACGAAACTTATATCGTTTTTCACCTCTCGATGTGCTCTAGAATGGTTTTAAACCCATTTTGGCGAAAAAACTGACAAAACATTTTTTTCGAATTTTTTAAAAATTTCCTTGTCTGGGGCCGACGATTCTTTCGAAAATTTCGACTTCCTAAAATTCGCAACTTTTGAGACCTGACGATAAAACTTATGTCATTTTTCACGTCTCGACGTGCTGTAGAAGGATTTTAGAACCATTTCAGCCGAGAAAATCAAAAAAAATTTTTTTTCTGTTTTTTCAATATATCGAAACATTTTTAAAGAATTCGTTTTCCTAAAATCGTCAATTGTTGAGCACTACCGACGAAACTTATATCGTTTTTCACGTCTAGATGTGCTCTAGAATGATTTTAAGGTCATTTTGGCGAAAAAACTGACAAAAACTTTTTTTCGAATTTTTTAAAAATTTCCAGGTCCGGGGTCGGCGATTTTCTCGAAAATTTCGACTTTGTAAAATTCGAAATTTTTGAGGCCTGACGACAAAACTTATGTCATTTTTCACTTCTCGACGTGCTGTAGAAGGATTTTAGAACCATTTGAGCCGAAAAAATCAAAAAAAATCTTTTTCAAATTTTTTCGAAAATTTCGAAAATTTTTTGAAAAATTCGTTTTCCTGAAATCGACAATTTTTTAGCATTGCCGACGAAACTTATATCGTTTTTCACCTCTCGATGTGCTCTAGAATGACTTTAAACCCATTTTGGCGAAAAAACTGACAAAAAATTTTTTTCGAATTTTTTAAAAATTTCCTGGTCCGTGGTCGCGGATTTTTTAGAAAATTTCGACTTCGTAAAATTAGCAATTTCTGAGCCCTAACGACAAAATTTATGTCATTCTTCAAGTCTCGACGTGCTCTAGAACGATTTTAGAACCATTTCAGCCGAAAAAATCAAAAAAAATTTTTTTCGAATTTTTTTGAAGATTTCGAAACATTTTTAAAGAATTCGTTTTCCTAAAATCGTCAATTTTTGAGCACTACCGACGAAACTTATATCGTGTTTCACGTCTAGATGTGCTCTAGAATGATTTTAAACCCATTTTGGCGAAAAAGCTGACAAAAAACTGTTTTCGAATTTTTTAGAAATTTCCTTGTCTGGACTCGGCGATTCTTTCGAAAAATTCGACTTCGTAAAATTCGCAATTTTTCAGACATGTCGAGGAAATTTACGTCGTTTCTCACGTCTCGACGTGCTGTAGAAGGATTTTAGAACCATTTGAGCCGAAAAAATCAAAAAAAATCTTTTTCAAATTTTTTCGAAAATTTCGAAAATTTTTTGAAAAATTCGTTTTCCTGAAATCGACAATTTTTCAGCATTACCGACGAAACTTATATCGTTTTTCACCTCTCGATGTGCTCTAGAATGGCTTTAAACCCATTTTAGCGAAAAAACTGACAAAAAATGTTTTTCGAATTCTTTAAAATTTCCTGGTCCGTGGTCGGCGATTTTTTCGAAAATTTCGACTTCGTAAAATTACCAATTTCTGAGCCCTAACGACAAAATTTATGTCATTCTTCAAGTCTCGACGTGCTCTAGAACGATTTTAGAACCATTTCAGCCGAAAAAATCAAAAAAAATTTTTTTCGAATTTTTTTGAAGATTTCGAAACATTTTTAAAGAATTCGTTTTCCTAAAATCGTCAATTTTTGAGCACTACCGACGAAACTTATATCGTGTTTCACGTCTAGATGTGCTCTAGAATGATTTTAAACCCATTTTGGCGAAAAAGCTGACAAAAAACTTCTTTCGAATTTTTTAGAAATTTCCTTGTCTGGACTCGGCGATTCTTTCGAAAAATTCGACTTCGTAAAATTCGCAATTTTTCAGACATGTCGAGGAAATTTACCTCGTTTCTCACGTCTCGACGTGCTGAAGAAGGATTTTAGAACCATTTCAGGCGATAAAATCAAAAAAAATTTTTTTCGAATATTTTCGAAAATTTCGAAAATTTTTTGAAAAAGTCGTTTTCCTGAAATCGACAATTTTTCAGCATTACCGACGAAACTTATATCGTTTTTCACCTCTCGATGTGCTCTAGAATGGTTTTAAACCCATTTTGGCGAAAAAACTTACAAAACATTTTTTTCGAATTTTTTAAAAATTTCCTTGTCTGGGGCCGGCGATTCTTTCGAAAATTTCGACTTCGTAAAATTCGCAACTTTTGAGACCTGACGACAAAACTTATGTAATTTTTCACGTCTCGACGTGCTGTAGAAGGATTTTAGAACCATTTCATCCGAGAAATTCAAAAAAAATTTTTTTTCGAATTTTTTTGAATATATCGAAACATTTTTAAAGAATTCGTTTTCCTAAAATCGTCAATTTTTGAGCACTAGCGACGAAACTTATATCGTTTTTCACGTCTAGATGTGCTCTAGAATGATTTTAAGGTCATTTTGGCGAAAAAACTGACAAAAAATTTTTTTCGAATTTTTTAAAAATTTCCAGGTCCGGGGTCGGCGATTTTCTCGAAAATTTCGACTTTGTAAAATACGAAATTTTTGTGGCCTGACGACAAAGCTTATGTCATTCTTCACGTCTCGACGTGCTGTAGAAGGATTTTAGATCCATTTGAGCCGAAAAAATCAAAAAAAATCTTTTTCAAATTTTTTCGAAAATTTCGAAAATTTTTTGAAAAATTCGTATTTCCTGAAATCGACAATTTTTTTGCACTACCGACGAAACTTATATCGTTTCTCACCTCTCGATGTGCTCTAGAATGACTTTAAACCCATTTTCGCGAAAAAACTGACAAAAAATTTTTTTCGAATTCTTTAAAATTTCCTGGTCCGCGGTCGGCGACTTTTTCGAAAATTTCGACTTCGTAAAATTAGCAATTTTTGAGCCCTAACGACAAAACTTATGTCATTTTTCACGTCTCGACGTGCTCTAGAACAATTTTAGAACCATTTCAGCCGAAAAAATCAAAAGAAATTTTTTTCGAATTTTTTCGAAAATTTCAAAAATTTTTTGAAAAATTTGTTTTCCTGAAATCGACAATTTTTCAGCATTACCGACGGAACTTATATCGTTTTTCACCTCTCCATGTTCTCTAGAATGATTTTAGACCCATTTTGGCGAAAGAACTGAGAAAAAATTTTTCTCGAATTTTTCAAAAATTTCCTGGTCCGTGGTCGGCGATTTTTTTGAAAATTTCGACTTCGTAAAATTAGCAATTTCTGAGCCCTAACGACAAAATTTATGTCATTCTTCAAGTCTCGACGTGCTCTAGAACGATTTTAGAACCATTTCAGCCGAGAAAATCAAAAAAATTTTTTTTCGAATTTTTTTGAATATATCGAAACATTTTTAAAGAATTCGTTTTCCGAAAATCGTCAATTTTTGAGCACTACCGACGAAACTTATATCGTTTTTCACGTCTAGATGTGCTCTAGAATGATTTTAAGGTCATTTTAGCGAAAAAACTCACAAAAAGTTTTTTTCGAATTTTTTAAAAATTTCCAGGTCCGGGGTCGGCGATTTTCTCGAAAATTTCGACTTTGTAAAATTCGAAATTTTTGAGGCCTGACGACAAAACTTATGTCATTTTTCACGTCTCGACGTGCTGTAGAAGGATTTTAGAACCATTTGAGCCGAAAAAATCAAAAAAAATCTTTTTCAAATTTTTTCGAAAATTTCGAAAATTTTTTGAAAAATTCGTTTTCCTGAAATCGACAATTTTTTAGCATTACCGACGAAACTTATATCGTTTTTCACCTCTCGATGTGCTCTAGAATGACTTTAAACCCATTTTAGCGAAAAAACTGACAAAAAATGTTTTTCGAATTCTTTAAAATTTCCTGGTCCGTGGTCGGCGATTTTTTCGAAAATTTCGACTTCGTAAAATTAGCAATCTCTGAGCCCTAACGACAAAATTTATGTCATTTTTCACGTCTCGACGTGCTCTAGAACGATTTTAGAACCATTTCAGCCGAAAAAATCAAAAAAAATTTTTTTCGAATTTTTTTGAAGATTTCGAAACATTTTTAAAGAATTCGTTTTCCTAAAATCGTCAATTTTTGAGCACTACCGACGAAACTTATATCGTTTTTCACGTCTAGATGTGCTCTAGAATGATTTTAAACCCATTTTGGCGAAAAAACTGACAAAAAATTTTTTTCGAATTTTTTAGAAATTTCCTTGTCCGGGGTCGGCGATTTTCTCGAAAATTTCGACTTTGTAAAATACGAAATTTTTGAGGCCTGACGACAAAACTTATGTCATTTTTCACGTCTCGACGTGCTGTAGAAGGATTTTAGAACCATTTGAGCGGAAAAAATCAAAAAAAATCTTTTTCAAATTTTTTCGAAAATTTCGAAAATTGTGTGAAAAATTCGTTTTCCTGAAATCGACAATTTTTTAGCATTGCCGACGAAACTTATATCGTTTTTCACCTCTCGATGTGCTCTAGAATGGTTTTAAACCCATTTTGGCGATAAAACTTACAAAACATTTTTTTCGAATTTTTTAAAAATTTCCTTGTCTGGGGCCGGCGATTCTTTCGAAAATTTCGACTTCGTAAAATTCGCAACTTTTGAGACCTGACGACAAAACTTATGTAATTTTTCACGTCTCGACGTGCTGTAGAAGGATTTTAGAACCATTTCAGCCGAGAAATTCAAAAAAAATTTTTTTTCGAATTTTTTTGAATATATCGAAACATTTTTAAAGAATTCGTTTTCCTAAAATCGTCAATTTTTGAGCACTAGCGACGAAACTTATATCGTTTTTCACGTCTAGATGTGCTCTAGAATGATTTTAAGGTCATTTTGGCGAAAAAACTGACAAAAAGCTTTTTTCGAATTTTTTAAAAATTTCCAGGTCCGGGGTCGGCGATTTTCTCGAAAATTTCGACTTTGTAAAATACGAAATTTTTGTGGCCTGACGACAAAGCTTATGTCATTCTTCACGTCTCGACGTGCTGTAGAAGGATTTTAGATCCATTTGAGCCGAAAAAATCAAAAAAAATCTTTTTCAAATTTTTTCGAAAATTTCGAAAATTTTTTGAAAAATTCGTATTTCCTGAAATCGACAATTTTTTTGCACTACCGACGAAACTTATATCGTTTCTCACCTCTCGATGTGCTCTAGAATGACTTTAAACCCATTTTCGCGAAAAAACTGACAAAAAATTTTTTTCGAATTCTTTAAAATTTCCTGGTCCGTGGTCGGCGACTTTTTCGAAAATTTCGACTTCGTAAAATTAGCAATTTTTGAGCCCTAACGACAAAACTTATGTCATTTTTCACGTCTCGACGTGCTCTAGAACAATTTTAGAACCATTTCAGCCGAAAAAATCAAAAGAAATTTTTTTCGAATTTTTTTGAAGATTTCGAAACATTTTTAAAGAATTCGTTTTCCTGAAATCGACAATTTTTCAGCATTACCGACGAAGCTTCTATCGTTTTTCACCTCCCAATGTGCTCTTGAATGATTTTAAACCCATTTTGGCGAAAAAACTGACAAAAAATTTTTTTCGAATTTTTAAAAAATTTCCTGGTCCGTGGTCGCGGATTTTTTAGAAAATTTCGACTTCGTAAAATTAGCAATTTCTGAGCCCTAACGACAAAATTTATGTCATTCTTCAAGTCTCGACGTGCTCTAGAACGATTTTAGAACCATTTCAGCCGAGAAAATCAAAAAAATTTTTTTTCGAATTTTTTTGAATATATCGAAACATTTTTAAAGAATTCGTTTTCCGAAAATCGTCAATTTTTGAGCACTACCGACGAAACTTATATCGTTTTTCACGTCTAGATGTGCTCTAGAATGATTTTAAGGTCATTTTAGCGAAAAAACTCACAAAAAGTTTTTTTCGAATTTTTTAAAAATTTCCAGGTCCGGGGTCCGCGATTTTCTCGAAAATTTCGACTTTGTAAAATTCGAAATTTTTGAGGCCTGGCGACAAAACTTATGTCATTTTTCACGTCTCGACGTGCTGTAGAAGGATTTTAGAACCATTTGAGCCGAAAAAATCAAAAAAAATCTTTTTCAAATTTTTTCGAAAATTTCGAAAATTTTTTGAAAAATTCGTTTTCCTGAAATCGACAATTTTTTAGCATTACCGACGAAACTTATATCGTTTTTCACCTCTCGATGTGCTCTAGAATGACTTTAAACCCATTTTAGCGAAAAAACTGACAAAAAATGTTTTTCGAATTCTTTAAAATTTCCTGGTCCGTGGTCGGCGATTTTTTCGAAAATTTCGACTTCGTAAAATTAGCAATCTCTGAGCCCTAACGACAAAATTTATGTCATTTTTCACGTCTCGACGTGCTCTAGAACGATTTTAGAACCATTTCAGCCGAAAAAATCAAAAAAAATTTTTTTCGAATTTTTTCGAAAATTTCGAAAATTTTTTGAAAAAGTCGTTTTCCTGAAATCGACAATTTTTCAGCATTACCGACGAAACTTATATCGTTTTTCACCTCTCGATGTGCTCTAGAATGGTTTTAAACCCATTTTGGCGAAAAAACTGACAAAAAATTTTTTTCGAATTTTTTAAAAATTTCCTTGTCTGGTCGCGGCGATTCTTTCGAAAAATTCGACTTCGTAAAATTCGCAATTTTTCAGACATGTCGAGGAAATTTATGTCGTTTTTCACGTCTCGACGTGCTGTAGAAGGATTTTAGAACCATTTCAGGCGAAAAAATCAAAAAAAATTTTTTTCGAATATTTTCGAAAATTTCGAAAATTTTTTGAAAAAGTCGTTTTCCTGAAATCGACAATTTTTCAGCATTACCGACGAAACTTATATCGTTTTTCACATCTCGATGTGCTCTAGAATGGTTTTAAACCCATTTTGGCGAAAAAACTTACAAAACATTTTTTTCGAATTTTTTAAAAATTTCCTTGTCTGGGGCCGGCGATTCTTTCGAAAATTTCGACTTCGTAAAATTCGCAACTTTTGAGACCTGACGACAAAACTTATGTAATTTTTCACGTCTCGACGTGCTGTAGAAGGATTTTAGAACCATTTCAGCCGAGAAATTCAAAAAAAATTTTTTTTCGAATTTTTTTGAATATATCGAAACATTTTTAAAGAATTCGTTTTCCTAAAATCGTCAATTTTTGAGCACTAGCGACGAAACTTATATCGTTTTTCACGTCTAGATGTGCTCTAGAATGATTTTAAGGTCATTTTGGCGAAAAAACTGACAAAAAATTTTTTTCGAATTTTTTAAAAATTTCCTTGTCTGGGGTCGGCGATTTTTTCGAAAATTTCGACTTTGTAAAATACGAAATTTTTGTGGCCTGACGACAAAGCTTATGTCATTCTTCACGTCTCGACGTGCTGTAGAAGGATTTTAGATCCATTTGAGCCGAAAAAATCAAAAAAAATCTTTTTCAAATTTTTTCGAAAATTTCGAAAATTTTTTGAAAAATTCGTATTTCCTGAAATCGACAATTTTTTTGCACTACCGACGAAACTTATATCGTTTCTCACCTCTCGATGTGCTCTAGAATGACTTTAAACCCATTTTCGCGAAAAAACTGACAAAAAATTTTTTTCGAATTCTTTAAAATTTCCTGGTCCGTGGTCGGCGACTTTTTCGAAAATTTCGACTTCGTAAAATTAGCAATTTTTGAGCCCTAAGGACAAAACTTATGTCATTTTTCACGTCTCGACGTGCTCTAGAACAATTTTAGAACCATTTCAGCCGAAAAAATCAAAAGAAATTTTTTTCGAATTTTTTTGAAGATTTCGAAACATTTTTAAAGAATTCGTTTTCCTAAAATCGTCAATTTTTGAGCATTACCGACGAAACTTATATCGTGTTTCACGTCTAGATGTGCTCTAGAATGATTTTAAGGTCATTTTGGCGAAAAAACTGACAAAAAGTTTTTTTCGAATTTTTTAAAAATTTCCAGGTCCGGGGTCGGCGATTTTCTCGAAAATTTCGACTTTGTAAAATTCGAAATTTTTGAGGCCTGACGACAAAACTTATGTTATTTTTCACGTCTCGACGTGCTGTAGAAGGATTTTAGAACCATTTCAGCCGAAAAAGACAAAAAAAATTTTTTTCGAATTTTTTCGAAAATTTCAAAAATTTTTTGAAAAATTTGTTTTCCTGAAATCGACAATTTTTCAGCATTACCGACGGAACTTATATCGTTTTTCACCTCTCCATGTTCTCTAGAATGATTTTAGACCCATTTTGGCGAAAGAACTGAGAAAAAATTTTTCTCGAATTTTTCAAAAATTTCCTGGTCCGTGGTCGGCGATTTTTTTGAAAATTTCGACTTCGTCAAATTAGCAATCTCTGAGCCCTAACGACAAAATTTATGTCATTTTTCACGTCTCGACGTGCTCTAGAACGATTTTAGAACCATTTCAGCCGAAAAAATCAAAAAAAATTTTTTTCGAATTTTTTTGAAGATTTCGAAGCATTTTTAAAGAATTCGTTTTCCTAAAATCGTCAATTTTCGAGCACTACCGACGAAACTTATATCGTGTTTCACGTCTAGATGTGCTCTAGAATGATTTTAAACCCATTTTGGCGAAAAAGCTGACAAAAAACTGTTTTCGAATTTTTTAGAAATTTCCTTGTCTGGACTCGGCGATTCTTTCGAAAAATTCGACTTCGTAAAATTCGCAATTTTTCAGACATGTCGAGGAAATTTACGTCGTTTCTCACGTCTCGACGTGCTGTAGAAGGATTTTAGAACCATTTCAGGCGAAAAAATCAAAAAAAATTTTTTTCGAATATTTTCGAAAATTTCGAAAATTTTTTGAAAAAGTCGTTTTCCTGAAATCGACAATTTTTCAGCATTACCGACGAAACTTATATCGTTTTTCACCTCTCGATGTGCTCTAGAATGGTTTTAAACCCATTTTGGCGAAAAAACTGACAAAACATTTTTTTCGAATTTTTTAAAAATTTCCTTGTCTGGGGCCGACGATTCTTTCGAAAATTTCGACTTCCTAAAATTCGCAACTTTTGAGACCTGACGATAAAACTTATGTCATTTTTCACGTCTCGACGTGCTGTAGAAGGATTTTAGAACCATTTCAGCCGAGAAAATCAAAAAAAATTTTTTTTCTGTTTTTTCAATATATCGAAACATTTTTAAAGAATTCGTTTTCCTAAAATCGTCAATTGTTGAGCACTACCGACGAAACTTATATCGTTTTTCACGTCTAGATGTGCTCTAGAATGATTTTAAGGTCATTTTGGCGAAAAAACTGACAAAAACTTTTTTTCGAATTTTTTAAAAATTTCCAGGTCCGGGGTCGGCGATTTTCTCGAAAATTTCGACTTTGTAAAATTCGAAATTTTTGAGGCCTGACGACAAAACTTATGTCATTTTTCACGTCTCGACGTGCTGTAGAAGGATTTTAGAACCATTTGAGCCGAAAAAATCAAAAAAAATCTTTTTCAAATTTTTTCGAAAATTTCGAAAATTTTTTGAAAAATTCGTTTTCCTAAAATCGTCAATTTTTGAGCACTAGCGACGAAACTTATATCGTTTTTCACGTCTAGATGTGCTCTAGAATGATTTTAAACCCATTTTGGCGAAAAAACTGACAAAAAATTTTTTTCGAATTTTTTAAAAATTTCCTGGTCCGTGGTCGCGGATTTTTTAGAAAATTTCGACTTCGTAAAATTAGCAATTTTTGAGGCCTGACGACAAAGCTTATGTCATTCTTCACGTCTCGACGTGCTGTAGAAGGATTTTAGATCCATTTGAGCCGAAAAAATCAAAAAAAATCTTTTTCAAATTTTTTCGAAAATTTCGAAAATTTTTTGAAAAATTCGTATTTCCTGAAATCGACAATTTTTTTGCACTACCGACGAAACTTATATCGTTTCTCACCTCTCGATGTGCTCTAGAATGACTTTAAACCCATTTTCGCGAAAAAACTGACAAAAAATTTTTTTCGAATTCTTTAAAATTTCCTGGTCCGTGGTCGGCGACTTTTTCGAAAATTTCGACTTCGTAAAATTAGCAATTTTTGAGCCCTAACGACAAAACTTATGTCATTTTTCACGTCTCGACGTGCTGTAGAAGGATTTTAGAACCATTTCAGGCGAAAAAATCAAAAAAAATTTTTTTCGAATATTTTCGAAAATTTCGAAAATTTTTTGAAAAAGTCGTTTTCCTGAAATCGACAATTTTTCAGCATTACCGACGAAACTTATATCGTTTTTCACCTCTCGATGTGCTCTAGAATGGTTTTAAACCCATTTTGGCGAAAAAACTGACAAAAAATTTTTTTCGAATTTTTTAAAAATTTCCTGGTCCGTGGTCGCGGATTTTTTAGAAAATTTCGACTTCGTAAAATTACCAATTTCTGAGCCCTAACGACAAAATTTATGTCATTCTTCAAGTCTCGACGTGCTCTAGAACGATTTTAGAACCATTTCAGCCGAGAAAATCAAAAAAATTTTTTTTCGAATTTTTTTGAATATATCGAAACATTTTTAAAGAATTCGTTTTCCGAAAATCGTCAATTTTTGAGCACTACCGACGAAACTTATATCGTTTTTCACGTCTAGATGTGCTCTAGAATGATTTTAAGGTCATTTTGGCGAAAAAGCTGACAAAAAACTGTTTTCGAATTTTTTAGAAATTTCCTTGTCTGGACTCGGCGATTCTTTCGAAAAATTCGACTTCGTAAAATTCGCAATTTTTGAGGCCTGACGACAAAACTTATGTCATTTTTCACGTCTCGACGTGCTGTAGAAGGATTTTAGAACCATTTCAGGCGATAAAATCAAAAAAAATTTTTTTCGAATATTTTCGAAAATTTCGAAAATTTTTTGAAAAAGTCGTTTTCCTGAAATCGACAATTTTTCAGCATTACCGACGAAACTTATATCGTTTTTCACCTCTCGATGTGCTCTAGAATGGTTTTAAACCCATTTTGGCGAAAAAACTGACAAAACATTTTTTTCGAATTTTTTAAAAATTTCCTTGTCTGGGGCCGACGATTCTTTCGAAAATTTCGACTTCCTAAAATTCGCAACTTTTGAGACCTGACGACAAAACTTATGTCATTTTTCACGTCTCGACGTGCTGTAGAAGGATTTTAGAACCATTTCAGCCGAGAAAATCAAAAAAAATCTTTTTCAAATTTTTTCGAAAATTTCGAAAATTGTGTGAAAAATTCGTTTTCCTGAAATCGACAATTTTTTAGCATTGCCGACGAAACTTATATCGTTTTTCACCTCTCGATGTGCTCTAGAATGATTTAAACCCATTTTGGCGAAAAACTGACAAAAAATTTTTTTCGAATTCTTTAAAATTTCCTGGTCCGAGGTTGGCGATTCTTTCGAAAATTTCGACTTCGTAAAATTCGCAATTTTTGAGGCATGACGGCGAAATTTATGTCATTTTTCACGTCTCGACGTGCTCTAGAAGGATTTTAGAACCATATCAGCCGAAAAAATAAAAAGAAATTTTTTTCGATTTCTTTCGAAAATTTCGAAAATTTTTTGAAAAATTCGTCTTCCCGAAATAGACAATTTTTAGCATTACCGACGAAACTTATATCGTTTTTCACCTCTCGATGTGCTCTAGAATGATTTTAAACCCATTTTGGCGAAAAAACTGACAAAAAATTTTTTTCGAATTCTTTAAAATTTCCTGGTCCGTGGTCGGCGACTTTTTCGAAAATTTCGACTTCGTAAAATTAGCAATTTTCTAGCACTAACGATGAAATTTATGTCATTTTTCACGTCTCGACGTGCTCTAGAACAATTTTAGAACCATTTCAGCCGAAAAAATCAAAAGAAATTTTTTTCGAATTTTTTTTAAGATTTCGAAACATTTTTAAAGAATTCGTTTTCCTAAAATCGTCAATTTTTGAGTACTACCGACGAAACGTATATCGTTTTTCACGTCTAGATGTGCTCTAGAATGATTTTATGGTCATTTTGGCGAAAAAACTCACAAAAAGTTTTTTTCGAATTTTTTAAAAATTTCCAGGTCCGGGGTCGGCGATTTTCTCAAAAATTTCGACTTTGTAAAATACGAAATTTTTGAGGCCTGTCGACAAAACTTATGTCATTTTTCACGTCTGGACGTGCCGTAGAAGGATTTTAGAACCATTTGAGCGGAAAAAATCAAAAAAAATCTTTTTCAAATTTTTTCGAAAATTTCGAAAATTGTTTGAAAAATTCGTTTTCCTGAAATCGACAATTTTTTAGCATTGCCGACGAAACTTATATCGTTTTTCACCTCTCGATGTGCTCTAGAATGACTTTAAACCCATTTTGGCGAAAAAACTGACAAAAAATTTTTTTCGAATTTTTTAAAAATTTCCTGGTCCGTGGTCGCGGATTTTTTAGAAAATTTCGACTTCGTAAAATTACCAATTTTTGAGCTCCAGCGACGAAATTTATGTCGTTTTTCACGTCTCGACGTGCTCTAGAACGATTTTAGAACCATTTCAGCAGAGAAAATCAAAAAAATTTTTTTTCGAATTTTTTTGAATATATCGAAACATTTTTAAAGAATTTGTTTTCCGAAAATCGTCAATTTTTGAGCACTACCGACAAAACTTATATCGTTTTTCACGTCTAGATGTGCTCTAGAATGATTTTAAAGTCATTTTAGCGAAAAAACTCACAAAAAGTTTTATTCGAATTTTTAAAAAATTTCCAGGTCCGGGGTCGGCGATTTTCTTGAAAATTTCGACTTTGTAAAATACGAAATTTTTGAGGCCTGACGACAAAACTTATGTCATTCTTCACGTCTCGACGTGCTGTAGAAGGATTTTAGATCCATTTGAGCCGAAAAAATCAAAAAAAATCTTTTTCAAATTTTTTCGAAAATTTCGAAAATTTTTTGAAAAATTCGTATTTCCTGAAATCGACAATTTTTTTGCACTACCGACGAAACTTATATCGTTTCTCACCTCTCGATGTGCTCTAGAATGATTTTAAACCCATTTTGGCGAAAAAACTGACAAAAAATTTTTTTTGAATTCTTTAAAATTTCCTGGTCCGTGGTCGGCGACTTTTTCGAAAATTTCGACTTCGTAAAATTAGCAATTTTTGAGCCCTAACGACAAAACTTATGTCATTTTTCACGTCTCGACGTGCTCTAGAACAATTTTAGAACCATTTCAGCCGAAAAAATCAAAAGAAATTTTTTTCGAATTTTTTTGAAGATTTCGAAACATTTTTAAAGAATTCGTTTGGGCCTTTGCTGTTATCTGGACAATGTACAGTACACTTGACCTAATTACGTAATCTATTGTTCTTGTTAGGTAAGAGCATCGGCGCGCGAGCGCCGGCGACTGTGGCGCCAGCTGGGAACCTTAGCCCAAGCTGCGCATTTGTTCGTCGAGCGAGAGTGGACTGCGTAGGTTAAGAGTTCACTGTGCGCTGCGTCAATTCGTAAACCGCAGTTGATTGTTGCTTTCGTCGAACCCTGGCGTGTGCGCTGAATTTGCGAGCAACTGTACATCTTGGCTGCCGTTTTTCGCCGATACCTAAGCCTAAACCCCAAACACAACCGTTCCTTTTCATCAGCACTAACTGTGTGCGCAACTGTGCATGTTGGCTGCCGTTTTCGCCGATACCTAAGCCTAAGCCTGAACACAGCAGTTTCCTTTCAATGCAACTACGTGTGCGCTCGCTAAGTTGTGATGGCTGCCGTTTTCGCCGATACCTAAGCCTATACCTAAACACAACCGTTTCCTTTCATTGCAACTACGTGTGCGCTCGCTAAGTTGTGATGGCTGCCGTTTTCGCTGATACCTAAGCTTAAGCCTGAACACAGCAGTTTCCTTTCAATGCAACTACGTGTGCGCTCGCGAAGTTTTGATGGCTGCCGTTTTCGCCGATACCTAAGCCTAAACCTAAACACAACCGTTTCCTTTCATTGCAACTACGTTTGCGCTCGCTAATTTTTGATGGCAGTCGTTTTTGCCGATACCTAAGCCTAGACCTAAACATAACCGTATATTTTCATACCCACTACCTGTGCGCTCGGTACCTCTTGATCGCCTAACATTTCCCCACAAAGTTAATGCTGCACATAACGTAGTACACAGTATTGACATCGACTTACCGAACCTTCACAACGTGGACGTCGTCACCGGTGTAAGCGTCGTCGAACGTGTTCATCAGCTCGTTAGGCGCGTGCGAAGTGTTCGGCCACTCACTGTGTTCCCAGACATACCGAATGGCGCTCCCATTCAATTGCAGTCCTTTTGAATAAGGAAGTCGCATGCACATGGGTCAAGAGGTATTACAGCTCATAGGTGTCTCCCGCAGTCTCAGTGGTTAGCACCTGCGCGATGTCAGCAAGGCTTGGCTGGAATGGACCTGTTATCCAGGCACCGTTCTCCTAGCATCTACTCGTTCGAATAATCGAATTAAGGCGCTTCGCTTGGTTCCACGAGTACACGCTCCTTGTTACAAAATCCTCAACTTGCGAGATTCCTTTTGCCCAGCCGCAGCTCGCCTAGCGTTAGTGCATTCAGGGAAAGCGAATTAAACCGCTTCGCCTGCTTCGACGACAGTACCTCTTGACCGGCGCATCACTGTCTGGTAAACGTTCCAGACGCGATGTGCAATACCCCCAACGCAATTGCCGCCTGTGTCGCCGACGATAAAGGCGAAGTTCCCTTTGATGTCAGCGCCATCGGTACAGTAGTCCAGTGAAAGTCTTCCCAGCACCTATTCATTCGAAAAACCGAATTAACTTGCTTAGCTTGGTCCTACGAAAACACCTCTTGACATCCATAGTGCCGCTTCACTTTCCCTATAAGATCCAAGATCCGTCAATTTCAGCCATTCTTAATGTCCTCCAGCGCACATACGTCGTTCTCGTTACTTACTCTTACCAGCAGCATTCCCGATGAAAAAAGCGCAGTTCGCTTCTTGCAGGATAGGGGCATTCTTCATCGTCAACGACTTTGCTCTTGCGGTGAGCGAATGTCCCTGTCCACAGGAACGTCTGCGTCCCCATCCCGGTGGAGATGTACAAAGGCAGGCTGCGGAAAAAACATAGCGGTTCGTTCCGGCACTTGGTGCCAAGGTAAACTTTCACTGCAACACCACCATTGGAAGTTGATTCCTTGCGTTACAGGATCAAAGCTGCCGCTCACAAAGATCGTCCAGTTCCTGTACGTGTGGAGTAAAGGGTACACCACGTGTACCTTCTGCGTGCAGGAACTGGACATGGCTCCGTCGACGGCGGTCCAATGGAACCTTGCCGTACGGACAGCCGCCGCTCAAGCAGTCCTGCGCAACCCGGTGAAGATCGGAGGTCCTGGCCTCACGGTTGAAGTCGATGAAAGTCTATTTTCTCGACGGAAATACGACCGAGGCCAGGCCTACCCACAGCAGTGGGTATTCGGTGGTGTCTGCCGCGAAACCGGTGAGTGCTTCCTCGTGGAAGTACCAGATCGCAGCAGCGTCACCCTCATCCCGGTGATCAAAGACCACATTTTGCCTGGGACCACCGTCGTTTCAGACGACTGGCGGGGATACCGCAGTCTGCCAGACGAAGTTTACACGCACTTGCGTGTAAACCATTCCATCAACTTCGTCAACCCGGTGAGTGGAGCACATACGCAGACTGTGGAATCCCTGTGGTCCCATGCCAAGCGCCAAAATAAAGCCCGGTGTGGAACCCACAGGCATATGCTCCACTCATACCTGTGCGAGTTCACATGGCGCAGAAGATTGCGTCCCGGTGAAGATCCCTTTGATAAAATTCTATGTGACATTGCTACGCACTGTCCTCCCGAGTGATACTTTTCCCGTGCTCCCCTCCCGAGTGACATATTCCCCGTGACTTGTACATACACCGTATATCATTGATGTATATCTATTAGTTTTCCGGTTATCATTACTGTATATTCATTCATTAGTGTGAACGTGCAATAAAACTACTACAACGTTCATTCAAATTACAACAGTACACCATAGTACATGCGCAAAGGACGAACAGAAAGAGCGCTCATCAACTTTGTCCCTAACGCGCAAAGGACGAACAGAAAGTGCGCTCATCAACTTTGTCCCTAACATCAAGAAACGCATTCTCTGGTAAAAACCTTAACGCGCTATGCTGCTGTACGAGAAATCCATCATGTGCTGGTTAACACGCCCAAGGTATTACCGCCAACACTCGCAATTCTGTAGCGGTTCGAAGCACGGTCTTTTCGGCTAATTAAGCCGCTTAACAACGTATCGCGCAAAAACCTCTTGCTCAAACCCGCATTGGTCGCTGAAATAGCCAATCACAGTGTCGCATAGTGAGCGCCGGCGCTTTGCGCCGGCGCTCACCAGTCTTTTCCGAACAACAGATGATGCAAGCGAGGTATTGTTCTAAATGATGCGCAAGTGATTGTCCAGATAACAGAAAAGACCCATTCGTTTTCCTAAAATCGTCAATTTTTGAGTACTACCGACGAAAGTTATATCGTTTTTCACGTCTAGATGTGCTCTAGAATGATTTTATGGTCATTTTGGCGAAAAAACTCACAAAAAGTTTTTTTCGAATATTTTAAATTTCCAGGTCCGGGGTCGGCGATTTTCTCGAAAATTTCGACTTTGTAAGATTCGAAATTTTTGAGGCCTGACGACGAAACTTATGTCATTTTTCACGTCTCGACGTGCTCTAGAACGATTTTAGAACAATTTCAGCCGAAAAAATCAAAAAAAATTTTTTTCGAATTTTTTGAAGATTTCGAAACATTTTTAAAGAATTCGTTTTCCTGAAATCGACAATTTTTCAGCATTACCGACGAAGCTTCTATCGTTTTTCACCTCCCAATGTGCTCTTGAATGATTTTAAACCCATTTTGGCGAAAAAACTGACAAAAAATTTTTTTCGAATTTTTAAAAATTTCCAGGTCCGGGGTCGGCGATTTTTTCGAAAATTTCGACCTCGTAAAATTCCCAATTTTTGAGCTCCAACGACGAAATTTATGTCGTTTTTCACGTCTCGACGTGCTCTAGAACGATTTTAGGACCATTTCAGCCGAAAAAATGAAAAAAAATTTTTTTCGAAGTTTTTTCGAAAATTTCGGAAACTTTTTGAAAAATTCGTTTTCCTGAAATCGACAATTTTTTAGCATTACCGACGAAACTTATATCGTTTTTTACCTCTCGATGTGCTCTAGAATGATTTTAAACCCATTTTGGCGAAAGAACTGACAAAAAATTTTTTTCGAATTTTTTAAATATTTCCAGGTCCGCGGTCGGCGATTTTCTCGAAAATTTCGACTTTGTAAAATTCGAAATTTTTGAGGCCTGACGACGAAGCTTATGTCATTTTTCACGTCTCGACGTGCTGTAGAAGGATTTTTGAACCATTTCAGCCGAAAAAATCAAAAAGAATTTTTTTCGAATTTTTTCGAAAATGTCGAAAATTTTTTGAAAAATTCGTTTTCCTAAAATCGCCAATTTTTCAGCATTACAGACGAAACTTCTATCGTTTTTAACCTCTTGATGTGCTCTAGAATGATTTTAAACCGATTTTGGCGAAAAAACTGACAAAAAAGTTTTTTCGAATCTTTTAAAAATTTCCTGGTCCGTGGTCGGCGATTTTTTCGAAAATTTCGACTTCGTAAAATTAGCAATTTTCTAGCCGTAACGACAAAATTTATGTCATTTTTCACGTTTCGACGTCCTCTAGAACGATTTTAGAACCTTTTCAGCGGAAAAAATCAAAAAAAATTTTTTTTGAATTTTTTTGAAGATTTCAAACATTTGTAAAGAATTCGTTTTCCTAAAATCGACAATTTTTGAGCACTACCGACGAAACTTATATCGTGTTTCACGTCTAGGTGTGCTCTAGAATGATTTTAAGGTCATTTTGGCGAAAAAACTGACAAAAAGTTTTTTTCGAATTTTTAAAAATTTCCAGGTCCGGGGTCGGCGATTTTCTCGAAAATTTCGACTTTGTAAAATTCGAAATTTTTGAGGCCTGACGACAAAACTTATGTCATTTTCCACGTCTCGACGTGCTCTAGAAGGATTTTAGAACCATTTGAGCGGAAAAAATCAAAAAAAATCTTTTTCAAATTTTTTCGAAAATTTCTTAAATTGTGTGAAAAATTCGTTTTCCTGAAATCGACAATTTTTTAGCATTGCCGACGAAACTTATATCGTTTTTCACCTCACGATGTGCTCTAGAATGACATTAACCCATTTTGGCGGAAAAACTGACAAAAAATTTTTTTCGAATTCTTTAAAATTTCCTGGTCCGTGGTCGGCGATTTTTTCGAAAATTTCGACTTCGTAAAATTAGCAATCTCTGAGCCCTAACGACAAAATTTATGTCATTTTTCACGTCTCGACGTGCTCTAGAACGATTTTAGAACCATTTCAGCCGAAAAAATCAAAAAAAATTTTTTTCGAATTTTTTTGAAGATTTCGAAACATTTTTAAAGAATTCGTTTTCCTAAAATCGTCAATTTTTGAGCACTACCGACGAAACTTTTATCGTGTTTCACGTCTAGATGTGCTCTAGAATGATTTTAAACCCATTTTGGCGAAAAAGCTGACAAAAAACTTCTTTCGAATTTTTTAGAAATTTCCTTGTCTGGACTCGGCGATTCTTTCGAAAAATTCGACTTCGTAAAATTCGCAATTTTTCAGACATGTCGAGAAAATTTATGTCGTTTTTCACGTCTCGACTTGCTGTAGAAGGATTTTAGAACCATTTCAGGCGAAAAAATCAAAAAAAATTTTTTTCGAATATTTTCGAAAATTTCGAAAATTTTTTGAAAAAGTCGTTTTCCTGAAATCGACAATTTTTCAGCATTACCGACGAAACTTATATCGTTTTTCACCTCTCGATGTGCTCTAGAATGACTTTAAACCCATTTTCGCGAAAAAACCCACAAAAAATTTTTTACGAATTCTTTAAAATTTCCTGGTCCGTGGTCGGCGACTTTTTCGAAAATTTCGACTTCGTAAAATTAGCAATTTCTGAGCCCTAACGACAAAATTTATGTCATTCTTCAAGTCTCGACGTGCTCTAGAACGATTTTAGAACCATTTCAGCCGAGAAAATCAAAAAAATTTTTTTTCGAATTTTTTTGAATATATCGAAACATTTTTAAAGAATTCGTTTTCCGAAAATCGTCAATTTTTGAGCACTACCGACGAAACTTATATCGTTTTTCACGTCTAGATGTGCTCTAGAATGATTTTAAGGTCATTTTAGCGAAAAAACTCACAAAAAGTTTTTTTCGAATTTTTTAAAAATTTCCAGGTCCGGGGTCGGCGATTTTCTCGAAAATTTCGACTTTGTAAAATTCGAAATTTTTGAGGCCTGACGACAAAACTTATGTCATTTTTCACGTCTCGACGTGCTGTAGAAGGATTTTAGAACCATTTGAGCCGAAAAAATCAAAAAAAATCTTTTTCGAATTTTTTCGAAAATTTCGAAAATTTTTTGAAAAATTCGTTTTCCTGAAATCGACAATTTTTTAGCATTACCGACGAAACTTATATCGTTTTTCACCTCTCGATGTGCTCTAGAATGACTTTAAACCCATTTTAGCGAAAAAACTGACAAAAAATATTTTTAGAATTCTTTAAAATTTCCTGGTCCGTGGTCGGCGATTTTTTCGAAAATTTCGACTTCGTAAAATTAGCAATCTCTGAGCCCTAACGACAAAATTTATGTCATTTTTCACGTCTCGACGTGCTCTAGAACGATTTTAGAACCATTTCAGCCGAAAAAATCAAAAAAAATTTTTTTCGAATTTTTTTGAAGATTTCGAAACATTTTTAAAGAATTCGTTTTCCTAAAATCGTCAATTTTTGAGCACTACCGACGAAACTTATATCGTGTTTCACGTCTAGATGTGCTCTAGAATGATTTTAAACCCATTTTGGCGAAAAAGCTGACAAAAAACTTTTTTCGAATTTTTTAGAAATTTCCTTGTCTGGACTCGGCGATTCTTTCGAAAAATTCGACTTCGTAAAATTCGCAATTTTTCAGACATGTCGAGGAAATTTATGTCGTTTTTCACGTCTCGACGTGCTGTAGAAGGATTTTAGAACCATTTCAGGCGAAAAAATCAAAAAAAATTTTTTTCGAATATTTTCGAAAATTTCGAAAATTTTTTGAAAAAGTCGTTTTCCTGAAATCGACAATTTTTCAGCATTACCGACGAAACTTATATCGTTTTTCACCTCTCGATGTGCTCTAGAATGGTTTTAAACCCATTTTGGCGAAAAAACTGACAAAACATTTTTTTCGAATTTTTTAAAAATTTCGTTGTCTGGGGTCGGCGATTCTTTCGAAAATATCGACTTCGTAAAATTCGCAATTTTTGAGCCCTAACGACAAAATTTATGTCATTTTTCACGTCTCGACGTGCTGTAGAAGGATTTTAGAACCATTTCAGCCGAGAAAATCAAAAAAATTTTTTTTCGAATTTTTTCGAAATTTCGAAACATTTTTAAAGAATTCGTTTTCCTAAAATCGTCAATTTTTGAGCACTACCGACGAAACTTATATCGTTTTTCACGTCTAGATGTGCTCTAGAATGATTTTAAACCCATTTTGGCGAAAAAACTGACAAAAAATTTTTTTCGAATTTTTTAAAAATTTCCAGGTCCGGGGTCGGCGATTTTCTCGAAAATTTCGACTTCGTAAAATTCGCAATTTTTGAGGCCTGACGACAAAACTTATGTCATTTTTCACGTCTCGACGTGCTGTAGAAGGATTTTAGAACCATTTGAGCCGAAAAAATCAAAAAAAATCTTTTTCGAATTTTTTCGAAAATTTCGAAAATTTTTTGAAAAATTCGTTTTCCTGAAATCGACAATTTTTTAGCATTACCGACGAAACTTATATCGTTTTTCACCTCTCGATGTGCTCTAGAATGACTTTAAACCCATTTTGGCGAAAAAACTGACAAAAAATTTTTTTCGAATTTTTTAAAATTTCCTGGTCCGTGGTCGGCGATTTTTCGAAAATTTCGACTTCGTAAAATTCGCAATTTTTCAGACATGACGACGATATTTATGTCGTTTTCCACGTCTCGACGTGCTGTAGATGGATTTTAGAACCATTTCAGGCGAAAAAATCAAAAAAAATTTTTTTCGAATATTTTCGAAAATTTCGAAAATTTTTTGAAAAATTCGTTTTCCTGAAATCGACAATTTTTCAGCATTACCGACGAAACTTATATCGTTTTTCACCTCTCGATGTGCTCTAGAATGATTTTAAACCCATTTTGGCGAAAAAACTGACAAAAAATTTTTTTCGAATTTTTTAAAATTTCCTTGTCCGGGGTCGGCGATTTTTCGAAAATTTCGACTTCGTAAAATTCGCAACTTTTGAGACCTGACGACAAAATTTATGTCATTTTTCACGTCTCGACGTGCTCTAGAACGATTTTAGAACCATTTCAGCCGAAAAAATCAAAAAAAATTTTTTTCGAATTTTTTCGAAAATTTCGAAAATTTTTGAAAAATTCGTTTTCCTGAAATCGACAATTTTTTAGCATTGCCGACGAAACTTATATCGTTTTTCACCTCTCGATGTGCTCTAGAATGATTTAAACCCATTTTGGCGAAAAACTGACAAAAAATTTTTTTCGAATTCTTTAAAATTTCCTGGTCCGAGGTTGGCGATTCTTTCGAAAATTTCGACTTCGTAAATTTCGCAATTTTTGAGGCATGACGGCGAAATTTATGTCATTTTTCACGTCTCGACGTGCTCTAGAAGGATTTTAGAACCATATCAGCCGAAAAAATAAAAAGAAATTTTTTTCGATTTCTTTCGAAAATTTCGAAAATTTTTTGAAAAATTCGTCTTCCCGAAATAGACAATTTTTAGCATTACCGACGAAGCTTATATCGTTTTTCACCTCTCGATGAGCTCTTGAATGACTTTAAACCCATTTTGGCGAAAAAACTGACAAAAAATTTTTTTCGAATTCTTTAAAATTTCCTGGTCCGTGGTCGGCGACTTTTTCGAAAATTTCGACTTCGTAAAATTAGCAATTTTCTAGCACTAACGATGAAATTTATGTCATTTTTCACGTCTCGACGTGCTCTAGAACGATTTTAGAACAATTTCAGCCGAAAAAATCAAAAAAAATTTTTTTTCGAATTTTTTTGAAGATTTCGAAACATTTTTAAAGAATTCGTTTTCCTGAAATCGACAATTTTTCAGCATTACCGACGAAGCTTCTATCGTTTTTCACCTCCCAATGTGCTCTTGAATGATTTTAAACCCATTTTGGCGAAAAAACTGACAAAAAATTTTTTTCGAATTTTTAAAAAATTTCCTGGTCCGGGGTCGGCGATTTTTTCGAAAATTTCGAGTTCGTAAAATTAGCAATTTTTGAGCCCTAACGACGAAATTTATGTCATTTTTCACGTCTCGACGTGCTCTAGAACGATTTTAGAACCATTTCAGCCGAGAAAATCAAAAAAAATTTTTTTTCGAGTTTTTTCGAAAATTTCGGAAACTTTTTGAAAAATTCGTTTTCCTGAAATCGACAATTTTTGAGCACTACCGACGAAACTTATATCGTTTTTCACGTCTAGATGTGCTCTAGAATGATTTTAAGGTCATTTTGGCGAAAAAACTGACAAAAAGTTTTTTTCGAATTTTTTAAAAATTTCCAGGTCCGGGGTCGGCGATTTTCTCGAAAATTTCGACTTTGTAAAATTCGAAATTTTTGAGGCCTGACGACAAAACTTATGTCATTTTTCACGTCTCGACGTGCTGTAGAAGGATTTTAGAACCATTTGAGCCGAAAAAATCAAAAAAAATCTTTTTCAAATTTTTTCGAAAATTTCGAAAATTTTTTGAAAAATTCGTTTTCCTGAAATCGACAATTTTTTAGCATTACCGACGAAACTTATATCGTTTTTCACCTCTCGATGTGCTCTAGAATGACTTTAAACCCATTTTGGCGAAAAAACTGACAAAAAATTTTTTTCGAATTCTTTAAAATTTCCTGGTCCGTGGTCGGCGATTTTTTCGAAAATTTCGACTTCGTAAAATTAGCAATCTCTGAGCCCTAACGACAAAATTTATGTCATTTTTCACGTCTCGACGTGCTCTAGAACGATTTTAGAACCATTTCAGCCGAAAAAATCAAAAAAAATTTTTTTCGAATTTTTTTGAAGATTTCGAAACATTTTTAAAGAATTCGTTTTCCTAAAATCGTCAATTTTTGAGCACTACCGACGAAACTTATATCGTGTTTCACGTCTAGATGTGCTCTAGAATGATTTTAAGGTCATTTTGGCGAAAAAACTGACAAAAAGTTTTTTTCGAATTTTTAAAAATTTCCAGGTCCGGGGTCGGCGATTTTCTCGAAAATTTCGACTTTGTAAAATTCGAAATTTTTGAGGCCTGACGACAAAACTTATGTCATTTTCCACGTCTCGACGTGCTCTAGAAGGATTTTAGAACCATTTGAGCCGAAAAAATCAAAAAAAATCTTTTTCAAATTTTTTCGAAAATTTCTTAAATTGTGTGAAAAATTCGTTTTCCTGAAATCGACAATTTTTCAGCATTACCGACGAAACTTATATCGTTTTTCACCTCTCGATGTGCTCTAGAATGGTTTTAAACCCATTTTGGCGAAAAAACTGACAAAAAATTTTTTTCGAATTCTTTAAAATTTCCTGGTCCGTGGTCGGCGATTTTTTCGAAAATTTCGACTTCGTAAAATTAGCAATCTCTGAGCCCTAACGACAAAATTTATGTCATTTTTCACGTCTCGACGTGCTCTAGAACGATTTTAGAACCATTTCAGCCGAAAAAATCAAAAAAAATTTTTTTCGAATTTTTTTGAAGATTTCGAAACATTTTTAAAGAATTCGTTTTCCTAAAATCGTCAATTTTTGAGCACTACCGACGAAACTTTTATCGTGTTTCACGTCTAGATGTGCTCTAGAATGATTTTAAACCCATTTTGGCGAAAAAGCTGACAAAAAACTTTTTTCGAATTTTTTAGAAATTTCCAGGTCCGGGGTCGGCGATTTTTTCGAAAATTTCGACTTTGTAAAATTCGAAATTTTTGAGGCCTGACGACAAAACTTATGTCATTTTTCACGTCTCGACGTGCTGTAGAAGGATTTTAGAACCATTTGAGCCGAAAAAATCAAAAAAAATCTTTTTCAAATTTTTTCGAAAATTTCGAAAATTTTTTGAAAAATTCGTTTTCCTGAAATCGACAATTTTTCAGCATTACCGACGAAACTTATATCGTTTTTCACCTCTCGATGTGCTCTAGAATGGTTTTAAACCCATTTTGGCGATAAAACTTACAAAACATTTTTTTCGAATTTTTTAAAAATTTCCTTGTCTGGGGCCGGCGATTCTTTCGAAAATTTCGACTTCGTAAAATTCGCAACTTTTGAGACCTGACGACAAAACTTATGTCATTTTTCACGTCTCGACGTGCTGTAGAAGGATTTTAGAACCATTTCAGCCGAGAAAATCAAAAAAAATTTTTTTTCGAGCTTTTTCGAAAATTTCGGAAACTTTTTGAAAAATTCGTTTTCCTGAAATCGACAATTTTTTAGCATTACCGACGAAACTTATATCGGTTTTTACCTCTCGATGTTCTCTAGAATGATTTTAAACCCATTTTGGCGAAAGAACTGACAAAAAATTTTTTTCGAATTTTTTAAATATTTCCAGGTCCGGGGTCGGCGATTTTCTCGAAAATTTCGACTTTGTAAAATTCCAAATTTTTGAGGCCTGACGACAAAAGTTATGTCATTTTTCACGTCTCGACGTGCTGTAGAAGGATTTTAGAACCATTTGAGCCGAAAAAATCAAAAAAAATCTTTTTCGAATTTTTTCGAAAATTTCGAAAAATTTTTTGAAAAATTCGTTTTCCTGAAATCGACAATTTTTTAGCATTACCGACGAAACTTATATCGTTTTTCACCTCTCGATGTGCTCTAGAATGACTTTAAACCCATTTTGGCGAAAAAACTGACAAAAAATTTTTTTCGAATTCTTTAAAATTTCCTGGTCCGTGGTCGGCGATTTTTTCGAAAATTTCGACTTCGTAAAATTAGCAATCTCTGAGCCCTAACGACAAAATTTATGTCATTTTTCACGTCTCGACGTGCTCTAGAACGATTTTAGAACCATTTCAGCCGAAAAAATCAAAAAAAATTTTTTTCGAATTTTTTTGAAGATTTCGAAACATTTTTAAAGAATTCGTTTTCCTAAAATCGTCAATTTTTGAGCACTACCGACGAAACTTATATCGTGTTTCACGTCTAGATGTGCTCTAGAATGATTTTAAACCCATTTTGGCGAAAAAGCTGACAAAAAACTTTTTTCGAATTTTTTAGAAATTTCCTTGTCTGGACTCGGCGATTCTTTCGAAAATTTCGACTTCGTAAAATTCGCAATTTTTCAGACATGTCGAGGAAATTTATCTCGTTTTTCACGTCTCGACTTGCTGTAGAAGGATTTTAGAACCATTTCAGCGAAAAAATCAAAAAAAATTTTTTTCGAATATTTTCGAAAATTTCGAAAATTTTTTGAAAAAGTCGTTTTCCTGAAATCGACAATTTTTCAGCATTACCGACGAAACTTATATCGTTTTTCACCTCTCGATGTGCTCTAGAATGATTTTAAACCCATTTTGGCGAAAAAACTGACAAAAAATTTTTTTCGAATTTTTTAAAAATTTCCTGGTCCGGGGTCCGGCGATTCTTTCGAAAATTTCGACTTCGTAAAATTCGCAACTTTTGAGACCTGACGACAAAACTTATGTCATTTTTCACGTCTCGACGTGCTGTAGAAGGATTTTAGAACCATTTCAGCCGAGAAAATCAAAAAAAATTTTTTTTCGAGTTTTTTCGAAAATTTCGGAAACTTTTTGAAAAATTCGTTTTCCTGAAATCGACAATTTTTTAGCATTACCGACGAAACTTATATCGGTTTTTACCTCTCGATGTTCTCTAGAATGATTTTAATCCCATTTTGGCGAAAGAACTGACAAAAAATTTTTTTCGAATTTTTTAAATATTTCCAGGTCCGGGGTCGGCGATTTTCTCGAAAATTTCGACTTTGTAAAATTCGAAATTTTTGAGGCCTGACGACAAAACTTATGTCATTTTTCACGTCTCGACGTGCTGTAGAAGGATTTTAGAACCATTTGAGCCGAAAAAATCAAAAAAAATCTTTTTCGAATTTTTTCGAAAATTTCGAAAATTTTTTGAAAAATTCGTTTTCCTGAAATCGACAATTTTTTAGCATTACCGACGAAACTTATATCGTTTTTCACCCCTCGATGTGCTCTAGAATGACTTTAAACCCATTTTGGCGAAAAAACTGACAAAAAATTTTTTTCGAGTTCTTTAAAATTTCCTGGTCCGTGGTCGGCGATTTTTTCGAAAATTTCGACTTCGTAAAATTACCAATCTCTGAGCCCTAACGACAAAATTTATGTCATTTTTCACGTCTCGACGTGCTCTAGAACGATTTTAGAACCATTTCAGCCGAAAAAATCAAAAAAAATTTTTTTCGAATTTTTTTGAAGATTTCGAAACATTTTTAAAGAATTCGTTTTCCTAAAATCGTCAATTTTTGAGCACTACCGACGAAACTTATATCGTGTTTCACGTCTAGATGTGCTCTAGAATGATTTTAAACCCATTTTGGCGAAAAAGCTGACAAAAAACTTCTTTCGAATTTTTTAGAAATTTCCTTGTCTGGACTCGGCGATTCTTTCGAAAAATTCGACTTCGTAAAATTCGCAATTTTTCAGACATGTCGAGGAAATTTATCTCGTTTTTCACGTCTCGACTTGCTGTAGAAGGATTTTAGAACCATTTCAGGCGAAAAAATCAAAGAAAATTTTTTTCGAATATTTTCGAAAATTTCGAAAATTTTTTGAAAAAGTCGTTTTCCTGAAATCGACAATTTTTCAGCATTACCGACGAAACTTATATCGTTTTTCACCTCTCGATGTGCTCTAGAATGGTTTTAAACCCATTTTGGCGATAAAACTTACAAAACATTTTTTTCGAATTTTTTAAAAATTTCCTTGTCTGGGGCCGGCGATTCTTTCGAAAATTTCGACTTCGTAAAATTCGCAACTTTTGAGACCTGACGACAAAACTTATGTCATTTTTCACGTCTCGACGTGCTGTAGAAGGATTTTAGAACCATTTCAGCCGAGAAAATCAAAAAAAATTTTTTTTCGAGTTTTTTCGAAAATTTCGGAAACTTTTTGAAAAATTCGTTTTCCTGAAATCGACAATTTTTTAGCATTACCGACGAAACTTATATCGGTTTTTACCTCTCGATGTTCTCTAGAATGATTTTAATCCCATTTTGGCGAAAGAACTGACAAAAAATTTTTTTCGAATTTTTTAAATATTTCCAGGTCCGGGGTCGGCGATTTTCTCGAAAATTTCGACTTTGTAAAATTCGAAATTTTTGAGGCCTGACGACAAAACTTATGTCATTTTTCACGTCTCGACGTGCTGTAGAAGGATTTTAGAACCATTTGAGCCGAAAAAATCAAAAAAAATCTTTTTCGAATTTTTTCGAAAATTTCGAAAATTTTTTGAAAAATTCGTTTTCCTGAAATCGACAATTTTTTAGCATTACCGACGAAACTTATATCGTTTTTCACCTCTCGATGTGCTCTAGAATGACTTTAAACCCATTTTGGCGAAAAAACTGACAAAAAATTTTTTTCGAATTCTTTAAAATTTCCTGGTCCGTGGTCGGCGATTTTTTCGAAAATTTCGACTTCGTAAAATTACCAATCTCTGAGACCTAACGACAAAATTTATGTCATTTTTCACGTCTCGACGTGCTCTAGAACGATTTTAGAACCATTTAAGCCGAAAAAATCAAAAAAAATTTTTTTCGAATTTTTTTGAAGGTTTCGAAACATTTTTAAAGAATTCGTTTTCCTAAAATCGTCAATTTTTGAGCACTACCGACGAAACTTATATCGTGTTTCACGTCTAGATGTGCTCTAGAATGATTTTAAACCCATTTTGGCGAAAAAGCTGACAAGAAACTTCTTTCGAATTTTTTAGAAATTTCCATGGCTGGACTCGGCGATTCTTTCGAAAAATTCGACTTCGTAAAATTCGCTATTTTTCAGACATGTCGAGGAAATTTATGTCGTTTTTCACGTCTCGACTTGCTGTAGAAGGATTTTAGAACCATTTCAGGCGAAAAAATCAAAAAAAATTTTTTTCGAATATTTTCGAAAATTTCGAAAATTTTTTGAAAAAGTCGTTTTCCTGAAATCGACAATTTTTCAGCATTACCGACGAAACTTATATCGTTTTTCACCTCTCGATGTGCTCTAGAATGATTTTAAACCCATTTTGGCGAAAAAACTGACAAAAAATTTTTTTCGAATTCTTTAAAATTTCCTGGTCCGTGGTCGGCGACTTTTTCGAAAATTTCGACTTCGTAAAATTAGCAATTTTTGAGCCCTAACGACAAAACTTATGTCATTTTTCACGTCTCGACGTGCTCTAGAACAATTTTAGAACCATTTCAGCCGAAAAAATCAAAAGAAATTTTTTTCGAATTTTTTTGAAGATTTCGAAACATTTTTAAAGAATTCGTTTGGGCCTTTGCTGTTATCTGGACAATGTACAGTACACTTGACCTAATTACGTAATCTATTGTTCTTGTTAGGTAAGAGCATCGGCGCGCGAGCGCCGGCGACTGTGGCGCCAGCTGGGAACCTTAGCCCAAGCTGCGCATTTGTTCGTCGAGCGAGAGTGGACTGCGTAGGTTAAGAGTTCACTGTGCGCTGCGTCAATTCGTAAACCGCAGTTGATTGTTGCTTTCGTCGAACCCTGGCGTGTGCGCTGAATTTGCGAGCAACTGTACATCTTGGCTGCCGTTTTTCGCCGATACCTAAGCCTAAACCCCAAACACAACCGTTCCTTTTCATCAGCACTAACTGTGTGCGCAACTGTGCATGTTGGCTGCCGTTTTCGCCGATACCTAAGCCTAAGCCTGAACACAGCAGTTTCCTTTCAATGCAACTACGTGTGCGCTCGCTAAGTTGTGATGGCTGCCGTTTTCGCCGATACCTAAGCCTATACCTAAACACAACCGTTTCCTTTCATTGCAACTACGTGTGCGCTCGCTAAGTTGTGATGGCTGCCGTTTTCGCTGATACCTAAGCTTAAGCCTGAACACAGCAGTTTCCTTTCAATGCAACTACGTGTGCGCTCGCGAAGTTTTGATGGCTGCCGTTTTCGCCGATACCTAAGCCTAAACCTAAACACAACCGTTTCCTTTCATTGCAACTACGTTTGCGCTCGCTAATTTTTGATGGCAGTCGTTTTTGCCGATACCTAAGCCTAGACCTAAACATAACCGTATATTTTCATACCCACTACCTGTGCGCTCGGTACCTCTTGATCGCCTAACATTTCCCCACAAAGTTAATGCTGCACATAACGTAGTACACAGTATTGACATCGACTTACCGAACCTTCACAACGTGGACGTCGTCACCGGTGTAAGCGTCGTCGAACGTGTTCATCAGCTCGTTAGGCGCGTGCGAAGTGTTCGGCCACTCACTGTGTTCCCAGACATACCGAATGGCGCTCCCATTCAATTGCAGTCCTTTTGAATAAGGAAGTCGCATGCACATGGGTCAAGAGGTATTACAGCTCATAGGTGTCTCCCGCAGTCTCAGTGGTTAGCACCTGCGCGATGTCAGCAAGGCTTGGCTGGAATGGACCTGTTATCCAGGCACCGTTCTCCTAGCATCTACTCATTCGAATAATCGAATTAAGGCGCTTCGCTTGGTTCCACGAGTACACGCTCCTTGTTACAAAATCCTCAACTTGCGAGATTCCTTTTGCCCAGCCGCAGCTCGCCTAGCGTTAGTGCATTCAGGGAAAGCGAATTAAACCGCTTCGCCTGCTTCGACGACAGTACCTCTTGACCGGCGCATCACTGTCTGGTAAACGTTCCAGACGCGATGTGCAATACCCCCAACGCAATTGCCGCCTGTGTCGCCGACGATAAAGGCGAAGTTCCCTTTGATGTCAGCGCCATCGGTACAGTAGTCCAGTGAAAGTCTTCCCAGCACCTATTCATTCGAAAAACCGAATTAACTTGCTTAGCTTGGTCCTACGAAAACACCTCTTGACATCCATAGTGCCGCTTCACTTTCCCTATAAGATCCAAGATCCGTCAATTTCAGCCATTCTTAATGTCCTCCAGCGCACATACGTCGTTCTCGTTACTTACTCTTACCAGCAGCATTCCCGATGAAAAACGCGCAGTTCGCTTCTTGCAGGATAGGGGCATTCTTCATCGTCAACGACTTTGCTCTTGCGGTGAGCGAATGTCCCTGTCCACAGGAACGTCTGCGTCCCCATCCCGGTGGAGATGTACAAAGGCAGGCTGCGGAAAAAACATAGCGGTTCGTTCCGGCACTTGGTGCCAAGGTAAACTTTCACTGCAACACCACCATTGGAAGTTGATTCCTTGCGTTACAGGATCAAAGCTGCCGCTCACAAAGATCGTCCAGTTCCTGTACGTGTGGAGTAAAGGGTACACCACGTGTACCTTCTGCGTGCAGGAACTGGACATGGCTCCGTCGACGGCGGTCCAATGGAACCTTGCCGTACGGACAGCCGCCGCTCAAGCAGTCCTGCGCAACCCGGTGAAGATCGGAGGTCCTGGCCTCACGGTTGAAGTCGATGAAAGTCTATTTTCTCGACGGAAATACGACCGAGGCCAGGCCTACCCACAGCAGTGGGTATTCGGTGGTGTCTGCCGCGAAACCGGTGAGTGCTTCCTCGTGGAAGTACCAGATCGCAGCAGCGTCACCCTCATCCCGGTGATCAAAGACCACATTTTGCCTGGGACCACCGTCGTTTCAGACGACTGGCGGGGATACCGCAGTCTGCCAGACGAAGTTTACACGCACTTGCGTGTAAACCATTCCATCAACTTCGTCAACCCGGTGAGTGGAGCATATACGCAGACTGTGGAATCCCTGTGGTCCCATGCCAAGCGCCAAAATAAAGCCCGGTGTGGAACCCACAGGCATATGCTCCACTCATACCTGTGCGAGTTCACATGGCGCAGAAGATTGCGTCCCGGTGAAGATCCCTTTGATAAAATTCTATGTGACATTGCTACGCACTGTCCTCCCGAGTGATACTTTTCCCGTGCTCCCCTCCCGAGTGACATATTCCCCGTGACTTGTACATACACCGTATATCATTGATGTATATCTATTAGTTTTCCGGTTATCATTACTGTATATTCATTCATTAGTGTGAACGTGCAATAAAACTACTACAACGTTCATTCAAATTACAACAGTACACCATAGTACATGCGCAAAGGACGAACAGAAAGAGCGCTCATCAACTTTGTCCCTAACGCGCAAAGGACGAACAGAAAGTGCGCTCATCAACTTTGTCCCTAACATCAAGAAACGCATTCTCTGGTAAAAACCTTAACGCGCTATGCTGCTGTACGAGAAATCCATCATGTGCTGGTTAACACGCCCAAGGTATTACCGCCAACACTCGCAATTCTGTAGCGGTTCGAAGCACGGTCTTTTCGGCTAATTAAGCCGCTTAACAACGTATCGCGCAAAAACCTCTTGCTCAAACCCGCATTGGTCGCTGAAATAGCCAATCACAGTGTCGCATAGTGAGCGCCGGCGCTTTGCGCCGGCGCTCACCAGTCTTTTCCGAACAACAGATGATGCAAGCGAGGTATTGTTCTAAATGATGCGCAAGTGATTGTCCAGATAACAGAAAAGACCCATTCGTTTTCCTAAAATCGTCAATTTTTGAGTACTACCGACGAAAGTTATATCGTTTTTCACGTCTAGATGTGCTCTAGAATGATTTTATGGTCATTTTGGCGAAAAAACTCACAAAAAGTTTTTTTCGAATATTTTAAATTTCCAGGTCCGGGGTCGGCGATTTTCTCGAAAATTTCGACTTTGTAAGATTCGAAATTTTTGAGGCCTGACGACGAAACTTATGTCATTTTTCACGTCTCGACGTGCTCTAGAACGATTTTAGAACAATTTCAGCCGAAAAAATCAAAAAAAATTTTTTTTCGAATTTTTTTGAAGATTTCGAAACATTTTTAAAGAATTCGTTTTCCTGAAATCGACAATTTTTCAGCATTACCGACGAAGCTTCTATCGTTTTTCACCTCCCAATGTGCTCTTGAATGATTTTAAACCCATTTTGGCGAAAAAACTGACAAAAAATTTTTTTCGAATTTTTAAAAAATTTCCTGGTCCGGGGTCGGCGATTTTTTCGAAAATTTCGAGTTCGTAAAATTAGCAATTTTTGAGCCCTAACGACGAAATTTATGTCATTTTTCACGTCTCGACGTGCTCTAGAACGATTTTAGAACCATTTCAGCCGAGAAAATCAAAAAAAATTTTTTTTCGAGTTTTTTCGAAAATTTCGGAAACTTTTTGAAAAATTCGTTTTCCTGAAATCGACAATTTTTTAGCATTACCGACGAAACTTATATCGTTTTTTACCTCTCGATGTGCTCTAGAATGATTTTAAACCCATTTTGGCGAAAGAACTGACAAAAAATTTTTTTCGAATTTTTTAAATATTTCCAGGTCCGCGGTCGGCGATTTTCTCGAAAATTTCGACTTTGTAAAATTCGAAATTTTTGAGGCCTGACGACGAAGCTTATGTCATTTTTCACGTCTCGACGTGCTGTAGAAGGATTTTTGAACCATTTCAGCCGAAAAAATCAAAAAGAATTTTTTTCGAATTTTTTCGAAAATGTCGAAAATTTTTTGAAAAATTCGTTTTCCTAAAATCGCCAATTTTTCAGCATTACAGACGAAACTTCTATCGTTTTTAACCTCTTGATGTGCTCTAGAATGATTTTAAACCGATTTTGGCGAAAAAACTGCAAAAAAGTTTTTTCGAATCTTTTAAAAATTTCCTGGTCCGTGGTCGGCGATTTTTTCGAAAATTTCGACTTCGTAAAATTAGCAATTTTCTAGCCGTAACGACAAAATTTATGTCATTTTTCACGTTTCGACGTCCTCTAGAACGATTTTAGAACCTTTTCAGCGGAAAAAATCAAAAAAAATTTTTTTTGAATTTTTTTGAAGATTTCAAACATTTGTAAAGAATTCGTTTTCCTAAAATCGACAATTTTTGAGCACTACCGACGAAACTTATATCGTGTTTCACGTCTAGGTGTGCTCTAGAATGATTTTAAGGTCATTTTGGCGAAAAAACTGACAAAAAGTTTTTTTCGAATTTTTAAAAATTTCCAGGTCCGGGGTCGGCGATTTTCTCGAAAATTTCGACTTTGTAAAATTCGAAATTTTTGAGGCCTGACGACAAAACTTATGTCATTTTCCACGTCTCGACGTGCTCTAGAAGGATTTTAGAACCATTTGAGCGGAAAAAATCAAAAAAAATCTTTTTCAAATTTTTTCGAAAATTTCTTAAATTGTGTGAAAAATTCGTTTTCCTGAAATCGACAATTTTTTAGCATTGCCGACGAAACTTATATCGTTTTTCACCTCACGATGTGCTCTAGAATGACATTAACCCATTTTGGCGGAAAAACTGACAAAAAATTTTTTTCGAATTCTTTAAAATTTCCTGGTCCGTGGTCGGCGATTTTTTCGAAAATTTCGACTTCGTAAAATTAGCAATCTCTGAGCCCTAACGACAAAATTTATGTCATTTTTCACGTCTCGACGTGCTCTAGAACGATTTTAGAACCATTTCAGCCGAAAAAATCAAAAAAAATTTTTTTCGAATTTTTTTGAAGATTTCGAAACATTTTTAAAGAATTCGTTTTCCTAAAATCGTCAATTTTTGAGCACTACCGACGAAACTTTTATCGTGTTTCACGTCTAGATGTGCTCTAGAATGATTTTAAACCCATTTTGGCGAAAAAGCTGACAAAAAACTTCTTTCGAATTTTTTAGAAATTTCCTTGTCTGGACTCGGCGATTCTTTCGAAAAATTCGACTTCGTAAAATTCGCAATTTTTCAGACATGTCGAGAAAATTTATGTCGTTTTTCACGTCTCGACTTGCTGTAGAAGGATTTTAGAACCATTTCAGGCGAAAAAATCAAAAAAAATTTTTTTCGAATATTTTCGAAAATTTCGAAAATTTTTTGAAAAAGTCGTTTTCCTGAAATCGACAATTTTTCAGCATTACCGACGAAACTTATATCGTTTTTCACCTCTCGATGTGCTCTAGAATGACTTTAAACCCATTTTCGCGAAAAAACCCACAAAAAATTTTTTACGAATTCTTTAAAATTTCCTGGTCCGTGGTCGGCGACTTTTTCGAAAATTTCGACTTCGTAAAATTAGCAATTTCTGAGCCCTAACGACAAAATTTATGTCATTCTTCAAGTCTCGACGTGCTCTAGAACGATTTTAGAACCATTTCAGCCGAGAAAATCAAAAAAAATTTTTTTTCGAATTTTTTTGAAGATTTCGAAACATTTTTAAAGAATTCGTTTTCCGAAAATCGTCAATTTTTGAGCACTACCGACGAAACTTTTATCGTGTTTCACGTCTAGATGTGCTCTAGAATGATTTTAAGGTCATTTTAGCGAAAAAACTCACAAAAAGTTTTTTTCGAATTTTTTAAAAATTTCCAGGTCCGGGGTCGGCGATTTTCTCGAAAATTTCGACTTTGTAAAATTCGAAATTTTTGAGGCCTGACGACAAAACTTATGTCATTTTTCACGTCTCGACGTGCTGTAGAAGGATTTTAGAACCATTTGAGCCGAAAAAATCAAAAAAAATCTTTTTCAAATTTTTTCGAAAATTTCGAAAATTTTTTGAAAAATTCGTTTTCCTGAAATCGACAATTTTTTAGCATTACCGACGAAACTTATATCGTTTTTCACCTCTCGATGTGCTCTAGAATGACTTTAAACCCATTTTAGCGAAAAAACTGACAAAAAATTTTTTTCGAATTCTTTAAAATTTCCTGGTCCGTGGTCGGCGATTTTTTCGAAAATTTCGACTTCGTAAAATTAGCAATCTCTGAGCCCTAACGACAAAATTTATGTCATTTTTCACGTCTCGACGTGCTCTAGAACGATTTTAGAACCATTTCAGCCGAAAAAATCAAAAAAAATTTTTTTCGAATTTTTTTGAAGATTTCGAAACATTTTTAAAGAATTCGTTTTCCTAAAATCGTCAATTTTTGAGCACTACCGACGAAACTTATATCGTGTTTCACGTCTAGATGTGCTCTAGAATGATTTTAAACCCATTTTGGCGAAAAAGCTGACAAAAAACTTCTTTCGAATTTTTTAGAAATTTCCTTGTCTGGACTCGGCGATTCTTTCGAAAAATTCGACTTCGTAAAAATCGCAATTTTTCAGACATGTCGAGGAAATTTATCTCGTTTTTCACGTCTCGACTTGCTGTAGAAGGATTTTAGAACCATTTCAGGCGAAAAAATCAAAGAAAATTTTTTTCGAATATTTTCGAAAATTTCGAAAATTTTTTGAAAAAGTCGTTTTCCTGAAATCGACAATTTTTCAGCATTACCGACGAAACTTATATCGTTTTTCACCTCTCGATGTGCTCTAGAATGGTTTTAAACCCATTTTGGCGATAAAACTTACAAAACATTTTTTTCGAATTTTTTAAAAATTTCCTTGTCTGGGGCCGGCGATTCTTTCGAAAATTTCGACTTCGTAAAATTCGCAACTTTTGAGACCTGACGACAAAACTTATGTCATTTTTCACGTCTCGACGTGCTGTAGAAGGATTTTAGAACCATTTCAGCCGAGAAAATCAAAAAAAATTTTTTTTCGAGCTTTTTCGAAAATTTCGGAAACTTTTTGAAAAATTCGTTTTCCTGAAATCGACAATTTTTTAGCATTACCGACGAAACTTATATCGGTTTTTACCTCTCGATGTTCTCTAGAATGATTTTAAACCCATTTTGGCGAAAGAACTGACAAAAAATTTTTTTCGAATTTTTTAAATATTTCCAGGTCCGGGGTCGGCGATTTTCTCGAAAATTTCGACTTTGTAAAATTCCAAATTTTTGAGGCCTGACGACAAAACTTATGTCATTTTTCACGTCTCGACGTGCTGTAGAAGGATTTTAGAACCATTTGAGCCGAAAAAATCAAAAAAAATCTTTTTCGAATTTTTTCGAAAATTTCGAAAATTTTTTGAAAAATTCGTTTTCCTGAAATCGACAATTTTTTAGCATTACCGACGAAACTTATATCGTTTTTCACCCCTCGATGTGCTCTAGAATGACTTTAAACCCATTTTGGCGAAAAAACTGACAAAAAATTTTTTTCGAATTCTTTAAAATTTCCTGGTCCGTGCTCGGCGATTTTTTCGAAAATTTCGACTTCGTAAAATTACCAATCTCTGAGCCCTAACGACAAAATTTATGTCATTTTTCACGTCTCGACGTGCTCTAGAACGATTTTAGAACCATTTCAGCCGAAAAAATCAAAAAAAATTTTTTTCGAATTTTTTTGAAGATTTCGAAACATTTTTAAAGAATTCGTTTTCCTAAAATCGTCAATTTTTGAGCACTACCGACGAAACTTATATCGTGTTTCACGTCTAGATGTGCTCTAGAATGATTTTAAACCCATTTTGGCGAAAAAACTGACAAAAAATTTTTTTCGAATTTTATAAAAATTTCCTGGTCCGTGGTCGCGGATTTTTTAGAAAATTTCGACTTCGTAAAATTACCAATTTCTGAGCCCTAACGACAAAATTTATGTCATTCTTCAAGTCTCGACGTGCTCTAGAACGATTTTAGAACCATTTCAGCCGAAAAAATCAAAAAAAATTTTTTTCGAATTTTTTTGGAGATTTCGAAACATTTTTAAAGAATTCGTTTTCCTAAAATCGTCAATTTTTGAGCACTACCGACGAAACTTATATCGTGTTTCACGTCTAGATGTGGTCTAGAATGATTTTAAACCCATTTTGGCGAAAAAGCTGACAAAAAACTGTTTTCGAATTTTTTAGAAATTTCCTTGTCTGGACTCGGCGATTCTTTCGAAAAATTCGACTTCGTAAAATTCGCAATTTTTCAGACATGACGAGGAAATTTACCTCGTTTCTCACGTCTCGACGTGCTGTAGAAGGATTTTAGAACCATTTCAGGCGATAAAATCAAAAAAAATTTTTTTCGAATATTTTCGAAAATTTCGAAAATTTTTTGAAAAAGTCGTTTTCCTGAAATCGACAATTTTTCAGCATTACCGACGAAACTTATATCGTTTTTCACCTCTCGATGTGCTCCAGAATGGTTTTAAACCCATTTTGGCGAAAAAACTGACAAAACATTTTTTTCGAATTTTTTAAAAATTTCCTTGTCTGGGGCCGACGATTCTTTCGAAAATTTCGACTTCCTAAAATTCGCAACTTTTGAGACCTGACGACAAAACTTATGTCATTTTTCACGTCTCGACGTGCTGTAGAAGGATTTTAGAACCATTTCAGCCGAGAAAATCAAAAAAAATCTTTTTCAAATTTTTTCGAAAATTTCGAAAATTGTGTGAAAAATTCGTTTTCCTGAAATCGACAATTTTTTAGCATTGCCGACGAAACTTATATCGTTTTTCACCTCTCGATGTGCTCTAGAATGATTTAAACCCATTTTGGCGAAAAACTGACAAAAAATTTTTTTCGAATTCTTTAAAATTTCCTGGTCCGAGGTTGGCGATTCTTTCGAAAATTTCGACTTCGTAAATTTCGCAATTTTTGAGGCATGACGGCGAAATTTATGTCATTTTTCACGTCTCGACGTGCTCTAGAAGGATTTTAGAACCATATCAGCCGAAAAAATAAAAAGAAATTTTTTTCGATTTCTTTCGAAAATTTCGAAAATTTTTTGAAAAATTCGTCTTCCCGAAATAGACAATTTTTAGCATTACCGACGAAGCTTATATCGTTTTTCACCTCTCGATGAGCTCTAGAATGACTTTAAACCCATTTTGGCGAAAAAACTGACAAAAAATTTTTTTCGAATTCTTTAAAATTTCCTGGTCCGTGGTCGGCGACTTTTTCGAAAATTTCGACTTCGTAAAATTAGCAATTTTCTAGCACTAACGATGAAATTTATGTCATTTTTCACGTCTCGACGTGCTCTAGAACAATTTTAGAACCATTTCAGCCGAAAAAATCAAAAAAAATTTTTTTCGAATTTTTTTGAAGATTTCGAAACATTTTTAAAGAATTCGTTTTCCTAAAATCGTCAATTTTTGAGTACTACCGACGAAACGTATATCGTTTTTCACGTCTAGATGTGCTCTAGAATGATTTTATGGTCATTTTGGCGAAAAAACTCACAAAAAGTTTTTTTCGAATTTTTTAAAAATTTCCTGGTCCGGGGTCGGCGATTTTTTCGAAAATTTCGACTTCGTAAAATTCGCAATTTTTGAAGTCCAGCGACGAAATTTATGTCATTTTTCACGTCTCGACGTGCTCTAGAAGGATTTTAGAACCATTTGAGCGGAAAAAATCAAAAAGAATTTTTTTCGAATTTTTTCGAAAATTTCGGAAACTTTTTGAAAAATTCGTTTTCCTGAAATCGACAATTTTTTAGCATTACCGACGAAACTTATATCGTTTTTCACCTCCTCGATGTGCTCTAGAATGACTTTAAACCCATTTTGGCGAAAAAACTGACAAAAAATTTTTTTCGAATTTTTTAAAAATTTCCTGGTCCGTGGTCGCGGATTTTTTAGAAAATTTCGACTTCGTAAAATTACCAATTTCTGAGCCCTAGCGACAAAATTTATGTCATTCTTCAAGTCTCGACGTGCTCTAGAACGATTTTAGAACCATTTCAGCAGAGAAAATCAAAAAAATTTTTTTTCGAATTTTTTGAATATATCGAAACATTTTTAAAGAATTTGTTTTCCGAAAATCGTCAATTTTTGAGCACTACCGACAAAACTTATATCGTTTTTCACGTCTAGATGTGCTCTAGAATGATTTTAAAGTCATTTTAGCGAAAAAACTCACAAAAAGTTTTATTCGAATTTTTAAAAAATTTCCAGGTCCGGGGTCGGCGATTTTCTTGAAAATTTCGACTTTGTAAAATACGAAATTTTTGAGGCCTGACGACAAAACTTATGTCATTCTTCACGTCTCGACGTGCTGTAGAAGGATTTTAGATCCATTTGAGCCGAAAAAATCAAAAAAAATCTTTTTCAAATTTTTTCGAAAATTTCGAAAATATTTGAAAAATTCGTATTTCCTGAAATCGACAATTTTTTTGCACTACCGACGAAACTTATATCGTTTCTCACCTCTCGATGTGCTCTAGAATGATTTTAAACCCATTTTGGCGAAAAAATTGAAAAAAATTTTTTTTGAATTCTTTAAAATTTCCTGGTCCGTGGTCGGCGACTTTTTCGAAAATTTCGACTTCGTAAAATTAGCAATTTTTGCGCCCTAACGACAAAACTTATGTCATTTTTCACGTCTCGACGTGCTCTAGAACAATTTTAGAACCATTTCAGCCGAAAAAATGAAAAAAAATTTTTTTCGATTTTTTTCGAAAATTTCGAAACACTTTTAAAGAATTCGTTTGGGCCTTTGCTGTTATCTGGACAATGTACAGTACACTTGACCTAATTACGTAATCTATTGTTCTTGTTAGGTAAGAGCATCGGCGCACGAGCGCCGGCGACTGTGGCGCCAGCTGGGAACCTTAGCCCAAGCTGCGCATTTGTTCGTCGAGCGAGAGTGGACTGCGTAGGTTAAGAGTTCACTGTGCGCTGCGTCAATTCGTAAACCGCAGTTGATTGTTGCTTTCGTCGAACCCTGGGCGTGTGCGCTGAATTTGCGAGCAACTGTACATCTTGGCTGCCGTTTTTCGCCGATACCCTAAGCCTAAACCCCAAACACAACCGTTCCTTTTCATCAGCACTAACTGTGTGCGCAACTGTGCATGTTGGCTGCCGTTTTCGCCGATACCTAAGCCTAAGCCTGAACACAGCAGTTTCCTTTCAATGCAACTACGTGTGCGCTCGCTAAGTTGTGATGGCTGCCGTTTTCGCCGATACCTAAGCCTATACCTAAACACAACCGGTTTCCTTTCATTGCAACTACGTGTGCGCTCGCTAAGTTGTGATGGCTGCCGTTTTCGCTGATACCTAAGCTTAAGCCTGAACACAGCAGTTTCCTTTCAATGCAACTACGTGTGCGCTCGCGAAGTTTTGATGGCTGCCGTTTTCGCCGATACCTAAGCCTAAACCTAAACACAACCGTTTCCTTTCATTGCAACTACGTTTGCGCTCGCTTATTTTTGATGGCAGTCGTTTTTGCCGATACCTAAGCCTAGACCTAAACATAACCGTATATTTTCATACCCACTACCTGTGCGCTCGGTACCTCTTGATCGCCTAACATTTCCCCACAAAGTTAATGCTGCACATAACGTAGTACACAGTATTGACATCGACTTACCGAACCTTCACAACGTGGACGTCGTCACCGGTGTAAGCGTCGTCGAACGTGTTCATCAGCTCGTTAGGCGCGTGCGAAGTGTTCGGCCACTCACTGTGTTCCCAGACATACCGAATGGCGCTCCCATTCAATTGCAGTCCTTTTGAATAAGGAAGTCGCATGCACATGGGTCAAGAGGTATTACAGCTCATAGGTGTCTCCCGCAGTCTCAGTGGTTAGCACCTGCGCGATGTCAGCAAGGCTTGGCTGGAATGGACCTGTTATCCAGGCACCGTTCTCCTAGCATCTACTCGTTCGAATAATCGAATTAAGGCGCTTCGCTTGGTTCCACGAGTACACGCTCCTTGTTACAAAATCCTCAACTTGCGAGATTCCTTTTGCCCAGCCGCAGCTCGCCTAGCGTTAGTGCATTCAGGGAAAGCGAATTAAACCGCTTCGCCTGCTTCGACGACAGTACCTCTTGACCCGGCGCATCACTGTCTGGTAAACGTTCCAGACGCGATGTGCAATACCCCAACGCAATTGCCGCCTGTGTCGCCGACGATAAAAGGCGAAGTTCCCTTTGATGTCAGCGCCATCGGTACAGTAGTCCAGTGAAAGTCTTCCCAGCACCTATTCATTCGAAAAACCGAATTAACTTGCTTAGCTTGGTCCTACGAAAAACACTCTTGACATCCATAGTGCCGCTTCACTTTCCCTATAAGATCCAAGATCCGTCAATTTCAGCCATTCTTAAATGTCCCTCCAGCGCACATACGTCGTTCTCGTTACTTACTCTTACCAAGGCAGCATTCCCGATGAAAA